>JAANYP010002782.1:0-70000 GCA_020465985.1 Centrapalus pauciflorus | reverse complement strand
TCTTAAATTTGGTACATTAACTGGACTGTTTACCAGAATAGGTGGTGTCTAGGACAGTCTTGCTTGGGATGTGGAATTTCCGAGAGGTTTATAACCGAAAGGATCCTGCCCGCAGACTAACCTGATTGGCCACTAGTTTTTGGTAAGAGACTGGTTATAAACCCAAATTAAAAATCTGACACAACATACCGTCCATATAGTGGCATTCACGGTGACCGGTCGTCGTAAGTAGGTTCAGCCTTCGTTGGGTGCTTACGCCGCAAACTCGGGAAGCTGTGAGGTAAGCACTTCGGATCCTAAGTGAGACTTGGGCCAGTGACTTGCAGTTGTTATATGGTGTGTGTCAGTGGTGGTTCCTCGGTAAGACTGTTGCCCATGGTGTGAATAAGATTAAACATGATCAATTTAAGAAATTGAAAATCTCATAAGATCTAAGAGATCCAAGGGGGTTATAATTGATAATAAGTTGCCTGCCTGAGTAGCTTATTCATGTAGGTTCAACCTTCGTTGGGTGCATGAATAAGTAAAATGGTTCTTAGGACTAATAAATCATTTTCTAAATTTTGGGTTATTGATTTATTAATGGTTAATCAAATACTAATTTTTGAAAAATTGTTTAAGATGGTTGGAAAAGGACAGAGGTAGAAGCGGTTTAATAATAATAATGACAATATAGGTAACAACAACAATGATAACGTCAATATCCTTTCCCCACTTGAAAATCCTCCCCTAAAGCACATGTTGCTACTTTGAGGTCCATTCGGGATATGGAGAACTCAAAAGAGGCAACTTCCTGAACAGGGAATAAAATCTGACAAATGTTCTGAGTACAGAGTGAAAGTCGTATATTCTGGAAAGGGCACCAGAAACCTGCTCCTGCAGAGACTGCTACAGTTGAGGAGAGAAATCTCCACAAGAAGCACTCTGAGGATTCGGTTAATGTTGCCTGTCTAATACTAGCGACCATGACATCTGAGCTGCGGACTAGCCTTGTGGACGTCTCAGCTTGCCAGATGTATCGCTGGCTAAAGGATATGTTCTAGACTTAGGCTCGGACTGAGAAACATATACAACTAGGGCTCTGAGCTCCTGAACAATGGCAGAAGGAACAACTCTTAGACCCCATTTGCTGAAGATGAAAGGTTATCTGGATCATCTTGGCAGACTTGACCGAAGCGCAAGAAAAAGCCTTACTGCAACTATTAGTTAAATACAAAGAAGTAGTAGGATGGATCATAGCTGACTTAAAAGGAATTAGTCCTACCTTGTGTAGGCACCGAATCAATACTGATCCAGAAGCTAAACCAGCACGGGATGCACAAAGGAGGCTAAATCCCAATCTAAGAGAAGTAGTTAAAAAAGAAGTGTTGAAATAGTTGGACGCGAGGATAATCTACCCCATATCGGTTAGCAAATGGGTGAGTCCAACCCAAACTGTGCCCAAGAAATCTGGGATCACAATGATTGACACTGATGACGGAGGAAAAATAACTACTCGCCCTGTAACTGGCAGGAGAGTTTGTATCGAGTACAGGATACTCAATTCTGCTACTTCTTAGGATCATTTTCCACTATCATTTATAGATCAAATTGTGGAGAAGTTAGCAGGCCAAAAGTTTTATTGTTTTTGTAACATCCGACATTAAACCAGGTTAGCAACTATGACCTAATCAATATCTAATAGCCAATTATAACCTAATCAGTGGTCATTAGTAATTAATCAAAGTGATTAACAATGTTCATGAAGAAATTCAACTCAATTAGAATCAAATTCATCAGTGCGATGAATCGGCAAATCAATTAATTCGATCGATTTACGATATGATGGATTAATGCAACTAAGTATATAATTAAGTTATGATTAGTGACACTAATCATATACTAATACACTTACTTAACATTCATTATGCAAGACTAAAACAATTCATCAAATCAATGCATCCAAAAGTATTTATGAATTTACAAAAAACGGAAATACAAGAATACATTTCTAAAAACTTTTAGACAAAAAAAATTAAAAATACATCAAAATACCTCACATAGGCCAGCCCATAGGAGGGTACTAAGAGGACTTGAAATATTTTTTTTACTCAACATTTCATCATCAAAATCCTCTTTCTTTCAATTCACCCAAGATTTTACACTATTTTCATCATTTCACCATCTTTCAAAATCCAATTTTCCCTATAAATTGAGAACATTTCCATTCATTTTAATCACACCAAAACCCCTCTTTTCTCTCTTCAAAAACCGGCTAAGGGCCCTCCCAAAACCAAAAACCTTCAATTTTTGGTGTTCATGAAATAATTCAAGTGTTCTTCATATTTTGAAGTGTTCTTGGTGCAACTTTTACAAGAGTTTCAAATTCTTCTCATTTGCATTCTTATAAAACATCAAAGTAAGTACATACTAACCTATTATATCTTATATTAATGTTTATATAAGTCTTGCATAATATATATAATCACCAACAACAACAAGTTTCATAAAAACTCAAGTTTATAAATCACTAGTTTTTGTTTTTAAGTTGTTTTCTTCAAATGTGTTTATAAATATATAAACACATCATGTAAGTGTAAATAATAAGAAAACAAGTCATATAAATGTGTTTTATAACTTTTATACAAGTAGTCTTTGAATAAACAACAAGAATCACAAGTTATTTCAAGTTTATGAAATATGGAATTTCGGCAGAAAAGTTGCATCAACTTTGAAAAATCATAACTAATTCATAACTTAACAAAATGAGTTGATTCTTATCTCATAAGTTAGATCTATGTCTTAACAAAAAATATGGAAGTTTTCATAGTTTATTATGGAGTTTAGAACCCCCATATATTATTTGGGAACCCGGAAGTATGACAGCTCAAAAATGGCCAACATAGGGTTTTCAACAAGCTTTTTCCCTAACCTAAACACCTCGAAAAATGGCCCTTCTTGACTTTAAAAATTCTTTGTATATAGTGGTTTAATGTCCAAGAAAACCAAAGCCTAAATCGTTTTGGAGCATGGTTGAAAACAGCCTCAATGTAGGTCGAAAAACCTCCAAAAAGCTAGAATATTATATATATATATATATATATATATATATATATATATATATATATATATATATATATATATATATATATATATAAACTTGACGGTTCAAGTGGGTTTTATTTATAAACTTGTAATGTTGGATGATTTAAAACATAAAAACCTTTATACATACATATTATCATATATATGAGAGTTATTAAGTCCCTCATATCATTTAGGACTCGGTTAAACGCGTCCGGTGTCATCACTCATCAACAACGCAAAACCGTCATTTTTACGCTCATATTGCCATCAACATACGGTGAGTCCTCATAGGCCTATTTTCACTAACTATTGGGGTGGAAATACATATACTATTTGCATATGGACATCAAAACTGTTTATTTCTTATATGTATTACATGTGTGGATCCATCAGCCCTCAAATCATGAACCGTTAATTAAATTTATTTGTAAGCACAAATATACTGTGGATAGATCTATCGGGAGTCATGTCCCCCATTCGGGTTAGTCTTAATCGGCTAACGGCGGGATGCATATATATTCAACACACGGTATTACGTATGGGAATACTGCACAGGGCAAACTCATTTAATTAACCTTCGGTTGCATGATGGTTTATGTAATACATACATGGAATTTATGCTTTATAAATTCAACTCATCTGATAATGTCCATACAACTAGTCTTTTCGCGTAAACCTATGAGCTCACCAACAATTTTTTAGGTATTTTAGCATGTATTTTCAGGTGATTAAGACATGCGCATTTATCGGAAGCATTCCAAGGCTTCCATTCATTTCGTAGTCGCATCATTTTCAAACTCGGAGATTTATTTGCATCTTTCTTGATAAACTAAATTGTATATTTGTAACATCCAACACTAAACCAGGTTAGCAACGATGACCTAACCTATATTTAATAGCTAATCAGTGGTCATTAGAAATTAATCAAGGTGATTAACAATGTTCTTAGAAAAATTCAACTCAATTAGAATCAAATTCATCGGTGCGATGAATCGAGAAATCAATTAATCCGATCAATTTACGATATGAGGGACTAATTCAACTAAGTATATAATTAAATTATGGTTAGTGACACTAATCAAACACTAATACAATTACTTCACATTAATTATGCAAGACTAAAACAATTCATTAAAACAATGCATCCATAAGTATTTATGAAATTACATAAAAAGGAAAATACAAGAATACATTTCTAAATACTTTTAAACAAAAAAAATGAAAATACATGTAAAATACATGTAAGGGCCGGCCTATAGGGGTGCTTTTTAGTGGTTGACTTTAAGATTTTATTACAAAAATCAAACTCACTTTAAACACCATCATTTTGATTAAAAGTGCACTCTTCCTTTTCATCCCATGCCTTTCATTATTTGAAAGACCAAAATTTCTTCTATAAATAGAGAAGCCTTTCATTCATTTTAATCACACCAAAATATCTATTTCTCTCCTCTCCAAAACCGGATCCACACACACACACATTACAAACATTTTCATTCAAGTGTTCTTTGTGAAATTCAAGTGTTCTTGGTGAAATTCAGGTTTTCTTGGTCCAAATCTTGCAAGAGTTTCAACTTCTTCTCAAAATCAAACTCCTAACACTTCAAAGTAAGTAAATACTAACTTATTTCATCATACATTTATGTTTATATAAGTCTTGCATAATATATATAATCACCAACAACAACAAGTTTCATAAAAACTCAAGTTTAAAAGTTTCTAGTTTTTGTTTTTAAGTTGTTTCTTTAAATGTATTTATGAATATATAAACACATCAAAAAAGTGTTAATATTATGAAAACAAGTAATATTTATATGTGTTTTATAACTTGTATACAAGTAGTCTTTGAATAAACAACAAGAATCATAAGTTATTTCAAGTTTATAAACTGCGGATTTTCGGCAGAAAATTTATATCGACATTGAAAAATCATAACTAATTCATAACTTAACGAAATGAGTTGATTCTTATCTCAAAAGTTAGATCTATATCTTAACTATAGATCTGGAAGTTTTCATAATTTATTTTGGAGTTTAAGACCTCCAGAAATTATTTGGGAAACCGAAAGTTTGACAGCTCAAAAATGGCCAACATAGGGTTTTCAACAAGCTTTTTCACCAACCTGAACATCTCGAAAAATGGCCGTTCTTGATTCAAAAAATCCTTTGTATATAGTAGTTTAATTTCCTAGAAAACCAAAGCCTAAAACGTTTTAGAGCTTGGTCAAAAACAGCCTCAAAGTAGGCCGAAAAACTTCCGAAAAAGCTGGAAAATTATATATATATATATATATATATATAAACTTGACGTTTTAAGCGGGTTTTATTTATAAACTTGTAATGTTGGGTGATTTAAGACATAAAAATCTATAAATATATATATTATCATATATTAGAGATATTAAGTCCCTATTATCATTTAGGGCTCGATTAATCTCGCTCGGTGCACCATCCATCAAGTTACGAAAAATTACACTTTTCGCTCGTTTTTGCCATCACAAGTTCGGTGAGTCCTCATAGCCCCTATTTTCACAATGTTATGTTTTGGGGTTGAAATACATGCTTCGTTTTTATATGACCCCACGAAAACAACTTCATTTCTATTATGTATTACACATGTGGTTCCATCCGCCCTTATATCATGAACCGTTAATTGCATTTATTTGTAAGCGTGAATATATTGTGGATAGATCTATCGGGAGTCATGTCCCCCATTCGGGTTAGTTCGGGTCGGCTAACAGCGAGTGCATATATATTTAACACACGGTATTACGTATGGGAATACTGCACAGGGCAAACTCATTTTAATTAAGCTTCGGTTGCATGATGGTTTATATGTAATACGTAAAATGGAATTTATGATTTTATAAATTCAAACTCTACTGTTGTTGTCCATACAAGTCAGATTTACGTGAAAACCTATGAGCTCACCAACAATTTTTGTTGACGTATTTTAGCGTGTATATTCAGGAAATTAAGGCAAGTGTGCCTTCGGACGTTTTTACTTTCAAGCTTCCGCATCCATGGAGTCGCATGCATATTCAAAATTAACGGAGATTTAGCTACATTATTTTGGATATTTTAATTATGTAATTAAATCTCTATATTATGCGAACTTCTTTTCTTCATATCAGACTATGTAAAACATTGCTATATTTTAAAGTTTTAACGATGTATTTTAAAAACGTCCATATAGTGGTCGTTCGTTATGATTATGGTTATGCTTCTGCGACGTCGCGCTTCGTTGCCAACCGGGGTAACGGGGTGTGACAGAAGCGAGGCTCGGAACGAGGAGCTGACTCAGCGAGGCTCGGAACGAGGAGCTGACTCAGCGCATCAACGCGTTGGAGAAGTGAGAGACCCCTGATCACTCCCACACTTAGTACCCTTTATCTATCTTTGTAATATAGGAAAAAGAAATATGTAATAGTGTAGGACAAAAATTTTCGGGTAATAACCCGCCCCATTGTAAGAAAGTTATGAATGATTAATGAATATTGCAAGTTATTTATGAAATTGTGTTTGATGATTATAGTGTTGTGCCTTAAGAAAAATTTAAATCTTTAAGATTCAACTTCTTACACTATGCTATTTTCTTTAAACTTTAAGATAATGCCGCCAAGAAGAGGCATGAACGCTGCAGAAATCGAGGAATTAGTCGCACAAAGAGTGGCCCCCGCTATAGCCACTTATGAGACCAATCGAAACAGTTCTGCTAATGGAGATGGTGGTGCTAGCCGCACCACGGGAGGTACTGAAACCCATCCAAAGGGTTGTGGAATTAAGGGGTTTTTGAGTTGCAAGCCCCGATACTTTAACGGAACTGAAGGAGCCGTCAGATTGGTACGATGGTTCGAAAAATTGGAGTCTGTCTTCCGTGTTAGCGGATGTGTCAAAGGAGACAAGGTGAAATTTGCCACCCACACTCTGCAAGATAGCGCCTTGACATGGTGGAACTCGTATACCCAGTCTGTGGGGATTGATGCAGCTTACCAACTCGCCTGGACCGAGTTAAAACAAATGATGACCGACGAGTATTGCCCGAGAAATGAAATACACCAACCGATTCCACGAACTAAGCATTCTGTGCCCACAGATGGTAACCCCTGAATATAAGAAAATTGAGCGTTACATTTGGGGACTCGCTCCTCAAATTCAAGGCAATGTCACTGCATCCAACCCAACCACCATTCAGGACGCCATCAGAATGGCCAACAACCTCATGGATCAAGTGTCCTGGAGAATCGAAGCCAAGGACGGGGAAAACAAGAGGAAATGGGAGGACAAGTCTGGAAAGAATACGGGCTCACAATCCAAGAAGACCGAAATCATCAAGGCTTATGTAGCGGGAGTCGAGACAAGGAAAGGCTACACAGGTACAAAGCCTTTCTGCACCCAATGCACCTATCATCACAACAAGGGTCCCTGCCCAACCCCTTGTGGAAAATGCAAACGTCTTGGTCATTTGGCCAAGGACTGTAAATTTGGTACCCCGGGTAACAATGGCGGCAATCAGAGAGGCTGCTATGAATGTGGAGCTGCCGGGCACTTCAGGAGTGAGTGCCCGAAGTTGAGAAATGGTGGAGGAGCTCAGGGGAGAGCTTTTGTATTAGGAGCAGGTGACGCTCGTCAGGATCCCCATGTGGTATCAGGTACGTTTCTTTTAAATGACATTTACGCTTACGTACTCTTTGATACTGGGGCTGTTAGGAGCTTTAAATCTGATAAGTTTAGTAAGCAATTGAATGCCACTTTATTTTTCTTAGACAACTCTTATACTATAGAACTGGCTGACGGCAAAATAATAGAGGCAAGTAGTATTATTAGGAATGCACACTGAAGCTGGCAGATCATCCCTTTAAGGTAGACTTGATGCCTATAGAACTCGGAAGTTTTGATGTAGTAATTGGTATGGATTGGTTGTCACACAATCATGCCGAGATTTTGTGCGGTAAGAAAGTGGTACGGATACCACTCCACAAGAAGGTCCTAACAGTCCAAGGGGAAAGGAAGAACCGTCAGTTGAATGTCATATCCGGCCTAAGGACATTAAAATGCCTTAGGAAAGGTTGCCATGAAGTATTAGTACAGATTGCAGAAAAAGAGTCGGAGGAGAAACGACTCGAGGATATTCCAGTGGTTTGTGACTATCCGAAGGTCTTCCCAGAAGATTTTCCTGGGCTTCCGCTAGCTAGGTAAGTGGAGTTCCAAATCGGCTTGGTGCCGGGAGCTGCACCAGTCGCAAGAGCCCCATACAGACTCGCTCCTTCTGAAATGCAAGAGCTATCCAATCAACTACAAGAGTTGATGGATAAAGGATTCATTCGACCAAGTTCCTCACCTTAGGGAGCTCCGGTCTTATTTGTGAAAAAGAAAGACGGATCCTTCAGAATGTGCATGGACTACCGAGAGCTAAACAAGTTAACGGTAAAGAACCGCTACCCCCTTCCCAGAATTGACGACCTATTTGACCAACTACAGGGATCTAACTTCTACTCTAAGATTAATCTGCGATCCGGTTATCATCAAGTAAAGGTTCGGGAAGAAGACATTCCCAAGACAGCGTTCAGAAATCGTGATGGACATTACGAATTCCATCTGATGCAATTCGGTTTGACCAACGCACCAGCCGTATTCATGGACCTCATGAATCGAGTGTGTAAACCGTATCTGGACAAATTTGTAATAGTGTGCATAGACGATATCCTCATCTATTCCAGTAATAAGGAGGAGCACGAACAACATCTCAAGCTGATCTTGGAGTTGTTAGAGAAGGAGCAGTTATACGCCAAATTTTCAAAATGTGAATTCTGGTTGCGAGAAGTTAAATTCCTGGGACATGTGATCAACAGCCAGGGAATCCAAGTTTATCCATAAAAAATCGAGGCCATAAAGAATTGGGCAACTCCTAGAACTCCCACGGAAATCCGCCAATTTCTAGGACTTGCCGGTTATTATAGGCGATTTATTGAAAACTTCTCAAAGATAGCAGGTTCACTAACATAGCTGACTCGGAAAGATGTAAAATATATATGGGGTGAAGAGCAGGAAAAGGCGTTTCAACAGTTAAAGCAGAGATTGTGTAGTGCACCAATTCTGTCCTTGCCTGAAAGGACAGAAAATTTTGTGGTCTACTGTGATGCCTTACACAATGGATTAAGTTGTGTGCTCATGCAAAGGGATAAAGTCATTGCTTACGCATCACGACAGCTCAAAATCCACTAGGTGAACTATACGACTCATGACTTGGAGCTCGGAGCAATGGTGTTTGCTCTTAATATATGGAGGCACTACCTGTACGGAACTAAGTGCACGATGTTCACAGACCATAAAAGCCTTCAGCATATTCTGAATCAGAAAGAGTTAAATATGAGGCTACGTCGTTGGGTTGAGCTGCTTAGTGATTACGACTGCGAGATTTGTTATCATCCGGGGAAGGCGAATGTTGTAGCTGATGCCCTGAGCCGAAAGGAACGGGTTAAACCATTAAGAGTCCGAGCTTTGGTCATGACTATACAGTCAAACCTAAACTCTCAAGTCCGCGAGGCACAAGAAGAAGCAGTCAAGGAGGGTAATCTACTGGATGAAGCCTTGAGAGGAATGGATAAGCAGTTTGAAATCAAGCCAGATGGATGTCGGTACTTCATGGGCAGAATTTGGCTACCAAAATTCGGAGGAGTAAGGAAGTGGTCATGGATGAAGGGCATAAAACAAGATATGCTATTCATCCAGGGTCAGATAAGATGTACCACGACTTGCAAAGAATGTACTGGTGGCCAAACATGAAGGCTGACATTGCTACATATGTCAGCAAGTGCCTGACGTGTTTGAAAGTTAAGGCTGAGCACCAGAAACCATCAGGATTATTAGTTCAACCAGAAATACCCCAGTGGAAGTGGGAGAACATCACCATGGACTTCATCACCAAGTTGCCAAAGACTTCTGGAGGTTATGACACCATTTGGGTGATTGTGGATCGACTTACCAAGACCGTACACTTCCTGCTAATCAAGGAGACTGATGAGATGGATAAGTTAACACGAATCTATCTTAAAGAAGTCGTCTCAAGGCATGGAGTTCCAGTATCAATTATATCAGACAGGGACAGCCGGTTGACATCAAGATTTTGGCAATCGTTGCAAGAGGCATTGGGTACACGCCTAGATATGAGCACAGCCTATCACCCGCAAACGGATGGTCAGAGTGAAAGGACGATTCAGACTTTGGAAGACATGCTAAGGGCATGTGTTATCGACTTTGGCAAAAGTTGGGACATGCACCTGCCATTAGTTGAGTTTTCCTATAACAGCAGCTATCACTCAAGTATTAAGACCGCTCCGTTCGAGGCACTCTATGGGCGAAAGTGTCGATCACCACTTTGTTGGGCTGAAGTAGGAGATAGTCAGATTACTGGACCCGAGATCATCCAAGAGACTATTGAAAAGATAGCCCAGATTCGTAACTGATTAAAGATCGCGCGGGATCGACAGAAAGGTTATGCAGACGTTCGACGGAAGATTTGGAATTTCAATAGGGAGATCAAGTAATGTTGAAAGTCTCGCCTTGGAAAGGCGTAATCCGTTTTGGGAAACAAGGAAAACTCAATCCTCGTTATATCGGACCATTCAAGATCACCAAAAGAATTGGCCCGGTAGCCTACCGACTCGATCTACCCCCAGAGCCTAGTAACGTTCATAATACATTCCATGTGTCCAATCTTAAAAAGTGCCTCGCTGATGAAACACTCATTATACCTATGGACGAGCTAGAGCTAGATGATAAGTTGAACTTCATTGAACAACCCGTAGAAATAATGGACTGAGAAGTCAAGAAACTAAAACACAGCCGGATCCCGATAATAAAAGTCAGATGGAACTCTAAGCGAGGTCCTGAGTTTACGTGGGAACGCGAAGACCAGTTCCGAGAAAAATACCCTCATTTGTTCTTAAATACTCAAGCAGTGGAGAACACGAGCTAATTTCGGGATGAAATTCCCTTAACAGGGGGAGACTGTAACATCCGGCACTAAACCAGGTTAGCAACGATGACCTAACCTATATTTAGTAGCTAATCAGTGGTCATTAGAAATTAATCAAGGTGATTAACAATGTTATTAGAAAAATTCAACTCAATTAGAATCAAATTCATCGGTGCGATGAATCGAGAAATCAATTAATCCGATCAATTTACGATATGAGGGACTAATTCAACTAAGTATATAATTAAATTATGATTAGTGACACTAATCAAACACTAATACAATTACTTCACATTAATTATGCAAGACTAAAACAATTCATTAAAACAATGCATCCATAAGTATTTATGAAATTACATAAAAAGGGAAATACAGAATACATTTCTAAATACTTTTATACAAAAAAATGAAAATACATGTAAAATACATGTAAGGGCCGGCCTATAGGGGTGCTTTTTAGTGGTTGACTTTAAGATTTTATTACAAAAATCATACTCACTTTAAACACCATCATTTTGTTTAAAAGTGCACTCTTCCTTTTCATCCCATGCCTTTCATCATTTGAAAGACCAAAATTTCTTCTATAAATAGAGAAGCCTTTCATTCATTTTAATCACACCAAAATATCTCTTTCTCTCCTCTCCAAAACCGGATCCACACACACACACATTACAAACATTTTCATTCAAGTGTTCTTTGTGAAATTCAAATGTTCTTGGTCCAAATCTTGTAAGAGTTTCAACTTCTTCTCAAAATCAAACTCCTAACACTTCAAAGTAAGTAAATACTAACTTATTTCATCATACATTTATGTTTATATAAGTCTTGCATAATATATATAATCACCAACCACAACAAGTTTCATAAAAAGTTTATAAGTTTCCAGTTTTTGTTTTTAAGTTGTTTCTTTAAATGTATTTATGAATATATAAACACATCACAAAAGTGTTAATATTATGAAAACAAGTAATATATATGTGTTTTATAACTTGTATACAAGTAGTATTTGAATAAACAACAAGAATCATAAGTTACTTCAAGTTTATAAACTGCGGATTTTCGGCAGAAAATTTATATCGACTTTGAAAAATCATAACTAATTCATAACTTAGCGAAATGAGTTGATTCTTGTCTCAAAAGTTAGATCTATATCTTAAATATAGATCTGGAAGTTTTCATAATTTATTTTAGAGTTTAAGACCTCCAGAAATTATTTGGGAAACCCGAAAGTTTGACAGCTCAAAAATGGCCAACATAGGGTATTCAACAAGCTTTTTCACCAACCTGAACATCTCGAAAAATGGACGTTCTTGATTCTAAAAATCCTTTGTATATAGTAGTTTAATGTCCTAGAAAACCAAAGCCTAAAACGTTTTATAACTTGGTCAAAAACAGCCTCAAATTAGGCCGAAAAACCTCCAAAAAAGCTGGAAAATTATATATATATAAACTTGACGTTTTAAGCGGGTTTTATTTATAAACTTGTAATGTTGGGTGATCTAATACATAAAAATCTATAAATATATATATTATCATATATTAGAGATATTAAGTTCCTACTATCATTTAGGGCTCGATTAATCTCGCTCGGTGCATCATCCACCAACTTACGAAAAATTACACTTTTCGCTCGTTTTTGCCATCACAAGTTCGGTGAGTCCTCATAGACCCTATTTTCACAATGTTATGTTTTGGGGTTGAAATACATGCTTCGTTTTTATATGGACACGAAACAACTTCATTTCTATTATGTATTACACATGTGGTTCCATCCGTCCTTATATCATGAACCGTTAGTTGCATTTATTTGTAAGCGTGAATATATTGTGGATAGATCTATCGGGAGTCATGTCCCCCAATCGGGTTAGTTCGTGTGAAGACCACCCCTCACGGGGCGGTAGTCACGAGTCTAGGTCCGACATCATGCAATACGATATCAACCATAACTAAGATAGAGTAATTATATTGCGGAATTGAAATTACAAGTACATACATATTAGGATTAAGTTTAATACAGATTACAATTTTCAAATTAAACTTATAAAGGGTACCATCTAATCTAATACATTACATCATACAATCATATCAAGTCTACCCAAAACCACCACAATTGTCATCTTCCAATCAGTACCGAAAAGTTTGTTGAGTAGTGGTCTGTGAAAGCTTCAAAACTTGGGTCTTGAATGACCTAAGAACTAGGTCCAACAGTCTTCCCTTTATCTTTTCCTGTAAAAATTGTAAAGTAGCAACTGTAAGCAATGCTTAGTGAAATTATAGATTTTCAGATTTCACACATTATCAAACGGATCATGGGTCTAGCGTGATATATCTTGGCTGCCGCTACAGCCCTCATGATTGAGACATAGTAGTCATAGAGTCAGATGATGTTCAAGCCACGCTCACGCTTAAATCGTGGGGATCAGCCACATATTGGGCTAGCTACCAGTAAATCAACATGGCGGAACATCGGAGGGTCATTACCAAGTTCAATAGAACTGGTGAAATAGCATGGTCTAGAACAATAGACCGACAAGGCTAATCAAGCTGAATCAATAAGTCAAATGTCTGAGCAATAATGAAAGCTTAAGTCATGAAAGTCATGAAAGCAATAAATCTCATAGCAATATCTGAAATGAACTGTAATGCAATGTCATGTGAAATGATAATCAAATAGCTATCATGATACACTGGGCATCACCGAACCATAGTGAGCACAGGTCTCAATTCAGCTGATCATATATCAATGCCAAGTAATCTATCATCAACAATATGTCTCAACCGGAAATCTCGCATGAAATGCTGAATATATATAACTCATAGTTTGGGGTCTTTATCAAGCAGATATAAAATCCACCACTTGAGTTATCTCATGATTTTAACTTTAAATCTTTGTCTTTCTGATCTCTGTCAATTCTTTTCAATCAAAGACCCGCTTTCAATCTCTTTATTCTTTAAATCTTTGTTCAGAATATAACTGAACCTGTCCAGAATCATATCATATCATATTATTAGCCTTTAGCTTGAAAATCATTATTTCATCTGATTCTGATAACTTATAATTCATCAATCTTTCGTTTGTTCATATTCTTTGTTTCATTAACTTCTCAAAAGATCTATATATATATATATATGTATATATATATATATATATATATATATATATGTATTGATATATATATATATATATTTATATAATCATGTTGCTTTGTTGATCTTTAATCATTCAAAAATTTATTTATTTATTTAATATATCAAAATGGACATCCGGGTTCGGATCATCCGAATTCGGACCATCCGGATTGGGTGATCCGGATCTTGGTCCATCCGAAATGGCATTTGAATTCGGACCAAATAGTCATCCGGATTTGGATTAACCCGGATCAAGCATCTGGATTCGGACTGAAGTACTTAACCCGAATTGACCATCTGAAATGTAGCATCCGAATTGAACCTGTGGTCCGAAATAAGCTTCATCCGAAAATGGGACCAAAGCAAGATCCGAGATTGGGATCTGAATTGGGTACGATCCGAATTCGGTCCCACCGAAGTCGGATCCTTACACTTATATTTTTCCCAGAAATGTTCTTGGTGTTCTTGGTCATAATCATACGGATTTTTATCAAATTTCACTATAATCCGTTTTAATCAACATGCAACTTAATATTATGTTATATTATCATTATTCGGTTGTTTTTAAACACTTTTCCCTATCAATAACATCACAATTTAATCAAGATTGTCCAAAATATAAACTTTTTGTCAAGAACATATTTTTACATAAAAATTCAGATTTCTTAATTATTTGAATGAATTAATCACTGATTTTTGTTTCTATGAGTTCTATATACTTAGATTCATGATTATCCTTCAAATTTATATACATGCAACATATAATTTTCACCTTTTAAATCCTTGGTTTCGGTTTCTCACAAAACCGAAACTACTCTAAAAATATTGAAATTTAGATAAATAATTACCTCAAAATCTTTGTAGATTCCAATTGATTGGTGTTGTTTGTAACTCCTCTTTGGATTCAATCTTCAATTACTTTGAAATTTTTGGAGATTTGATGAATTCTTGTGAAGAAGCCGATTGTAGAGAGAGAAAGAAGAGAGAGAAATAGATTTCTTAAATGGTGGTTAATGAGCATTAATTTGGTTTATATATTTCATTTAGCTATATTTGCAATTTAACCCACTATACTTTTGTATAATACATCTCTTTTATTTTAATCATCTTTAATAATTTATAACATAAATATAATTTAATTAAATTATTTCATTACATAATTAAATTACAAATCAAATAATGTAATAAAATTACATTATTATCTCAAAATACTGAAATTATGGTTGGATCAAAAGTTAGGTTGTTACAGAATGGGCTCCACCAGGCACAAACTTCGTCCCCGAAGTTAGCTATGTTCGAACAGACTTGGATATGTTGCTTTCATGACATCTCTTGATTCCCAACACTGATGCGAACTTTGTGGTGTTTCCATTGGACGAGCACCATCTGTATTTCTTTATTTCGAAGCTTTTTGGTCTTCGAGTCCAGAATACATTCCGGCTCTTCAACCACTCGAAGCTTTTCATCAATTTGCAGATTTACATGCGGTATCTGCACTTCTCTTTCATCAGCTAGACTCTTTCGTAGATGACTAACATGGAATACAGGATGTATTCCAGCTAAGTCAGTTGGTAGTTCAAGACGATAGGATTGATTCCCTATCTTTTCCACAATCTTGAACGGACCAATGAATCTCGGAGCTAACTTGTTTCTCTTTATGAACAGTACCACATTCTTCATTGGGGATACTTTCAGCATCACCCGATCGTTAACTGCAAAACTAATCGATCGATGCCGATTGTCATAGTAAGACTTCTGCCTGCTTTGAGCTTCAAGTATATTCCTTCTGACAAGTTGAATCTTCTCATGAGTCAACTGTAGAAGGGCAGGACCTGCTATTGGTGATTCACCTGTTTCGCGCCAACAGGTAGGAGTTCTGCACTTTCTTCTATATAGAGCTTCAAAAGGAGCCATCTTGATCGTTGAATGATAACTGTTGTTATATGAGAATTCGACCAAAGGTAAATGGTCATCCCAATTACCACCTAGATCAAGAACGCAGGCACGAAGCATATCTTCAAGAGTTAAGATAGTGCGTTCACTTTGGCCATCTGCATTAGGGTGATAAGCAGTACTCATAGAGATTCAAGTACCCATCCCGTCTTGCAGCGCTTTCCAGAATCTCGAAGTGAAACGGCTATCACGATCAGAGACAATAGATCTCAGCACACCATGCCGAGAAATAACCTCAGTGATGTACATCTGTGCCAATCTATCAAGAGTGTATGTTTCTTTCATCGGTATGAAGTGAGCTGACTTCGTTAATCGATCCACAACTACCCAGATGGAGTCGTGCTGTCTCTTGGTCTTTGGAAGTTTCGTGACAAAATCCATGGTTATATGCTCCCACTTCCACTCAGGAACTGGTAGTGGTTGCATATCCCCGAAGGGTTTCTGATGTTCTGCCTTAACCATTTGACAGACTCGGCAACTTTCAACATATTGACCGATGTCTTTCTTCATTCCTGGCCACCAGTAGTCAGCTTTCAGATCGAAGTACATCTTTGAGCTGCCAGGATGAATGGATAACTTGGACTTGTGGGCTTCAGATAGAAGAGTGTTGCGGATAGAACCATATTTAGGAATCCAGATTCGGTTTCCTTTGAGACATTGAAGTCCTAAATGATTCATAGATAGAAATTGTAATTTCCCTTTAAGATTTTGAGAACAGAGATTCTCTTCTTTCAATGCTTCAGCTTGAGCAGATTTGATATCTTCGATTAGATCAGAAGAAAATACAACAGGGGTCAGGGCATAGCAACACTTTTCTGGATACACCTTTCTACTCAAAGCATCCGCGACCACATTAGCTTTGCCGGGATGATAAAGGATCTCGCAATCATAATCCTTGATAAGCTCCAAGGACCGACGCTGTTTCATATTCAGATCCTTTTGAGTAAATAGATGCTTAAGACTTTTATGATCAGTGTAGAGCTGACACCGAGTCCCATAGAGATAATGACACCAGATTTTCAGTGCAAAGGTAACAGCAGCCAACTCAAGATCATGAGTTGGTGCACTTTTCTCGTAATCTTTCAATTGCCTTGAAGCGTAGGCAATAACTTTTCCCTTTTGCATGAGGACACAACCTAAGACAGTACCAGATGCATCGCTATAGACGAAAAAATCATCATTGCCTTCTGGTAAGGCGGCGCTTGAATAAGTTTCTGCTTCAGAGTTTCAAATGCCTCTTGCTGTTTATCAGTCCATATGAAAGGTGTATTCTTTCGTGTTAGCATTGTGAGAGGCACAACAATCTTCTAGATGTCCTTAATGAATCGCCAATAATAACTGACCAATCCAAGGAAACTTCTTATTTCGGAGGCATTGCGAGGTGTTTGCCATTTCTGAACAGCCTCGACTTTAGTAGGATCGACTAAGATACCTTCTCCAGATATGACATGGCCAAGGAATTGAATATATAGAATAACAGAGTTGAATTCAAGTTTTTATTTGAACAAGAACGCTTAGGAATAACTCAAGACAATATAAAGTTATACCTGTCTGAGCCAGAATTCACATTTCGAAAATTTTGCGTAGAGTCTTTCCTTTCTCAGTAACTCTAGCAGTTGACGTAGATGATTAACATGATCAGCCTCCGTTTTGGAGTAAATCAAGATATCGTCTACGTACACGATAACAGACTTATCCAGCATTGGCCTGCACACGCGATTCATGAGATCCATGAATGCCGCTGGTGCATTTGTCAGACCGAAGGTCATTACGAGAAATTCGTAATGACCGTATCTTGTTCGGAAGGCTGTTTTTGGAATATCCTCATCTCTTACTTTCAGTTGATGATACCCAGAACGAAGATTAATTTTAGAGAAGTAGCTTGCTCCTTGTAGCTGATCAAATAAATCATCGATTCTGGGCAGAGGATATTTGTTCTTGATTGTGACTTTGTTGAACTCACGATAGTCGATCCACATTCGGAGAGTTCCGTCTTTCTTTTTAACAAATAAGACAGGTGCACCCCACGGAGATGAACTCGGTCGGATAAAACCCTTTTCTAACAGCTCTTGCAACTGCTTTGACATTTCCTGCATTTCTGCAGGCACAAGTCTATAGGGAGCTTTAGCGATAGGAGCCGCACCAGGAACTAAGTCAATTCCAAATTCGACTTGTCGTTCTGGTGGCACTCCAGAAATATCATCCGGGAATACGTCTGGGAACTCACAGACTAAAGGAATATCAGATATAGATTTCTTGCTGGCTTCAGAGATAGATTCAGATGAGACAAAACATAGATACGATTCGTGACCCTTAGATAGATATTTATGCGCTTTTTCAACAGTTATGAAGCAGTGAGCACCTTTTCGCTTGTCGCCTTTGATTTCCATCACTCGGTCGTCTGAAGTCTTAATCCTGATGATTCGGCGGTTGCTGACAATTATAGCCTCGTTGTTTGTTAACCAGTCCATGCCGATGATGACGTCAAACTCTTTCAATGGGATCGGGATAAGATCGAGGTTAAACACGATATTATGGACAAGCAGAGTGCAATTACGGTATACGGAATCAGCCATAACGTAACTGTTACTAGCCGTCTCAATATCAAGTACTACGGGAAGCTTGGATGGAGATTTATATAATCTTTGTGCAAAAGAAGTTGATATGAAGGAACGACTAGCACCGGAATCGAATAATACACGGGCAGGGATTGAGTTAAGTATGAACGTACCGGTAACCACGTCAGGGGTTTCCTTTGCTTCGTCGGCTGTTATCTGAAATGCTCTAGTTCTTGCTGTTGGAGTTGCAGCTAAACTTTTCATTGTAGATCCTCCAGCTGACGATTGTGACTGACCTCGTTGCCTACTACGACACTGATACATAAAGTGTCCGCGCTTTTCGCATTTTGCACATCCAAGCCCTCGCTGGGGACACTCTTCACTGCTATGGCCAATTCTGCTACATGCAAAGCATGTGACGTCATCCGGATTACACAGTCCCATGTGTGATTTCTACATCTCTTGCAGAATCGTGGTTCGTTCGTTAGAGAATAGGCTTGAGCTCTCTGAGACGAGCTGTATTGCTGAGATTGCTGGGGTTGCTGGGACTGAGACTTGTTTGGCTTAAAGAATCGATCGAATCTTTGCTTCTTTGGAGGAGAAGGACATGTCGGGTTAGTCGATGGAGCATAGAGTTAATCACCATACTCTAGATATCCTCTCTCAATCTGTCTTGCCGCTTCAACCATTTCTAAGTAAGATTTATACTTCATTGCGCTCATTGGATGTCGGTATCTCGGGTTTAGCCCTCCGCGAAATCGGTTCATCTTTCTTTCTTCACTGGCTACTTGATATGATGAATAACCATAGAGCCGCGAGAATTCGTGCTCGTACTCGTCAACAGATTTAGTTCCTTGGGTCAGCTGCATTAGTTGAACTTCCATCTTGTCTCGTTGATCAACAGGACAATACTTCGCGTTAAACATATCGAGGAACTGGTCCCATTCTAATGTCTGAATAACTTCCTCGCCATAAATACTCCTCTGGGTTTTCCACCAGGCACGGGCAGCACCAACAAACAATGCTGAAGCATAACTTACTTTCTTGGATTCTAAACAGTCAGAGATTTTAAAGATCTCTTCAGTATGGCTGATCCAATCCATCGCCTAAATTGGATTAACTGTACCCTCAAAATTCAGGGCACCGCTAGCTTTGAAATCTTTAAATTTACAACCTTTTGGGTGTGCAATTTGGGCTTCAGGGTTCGAGTTATCAGAATCAGATTCATCGTTCTGGACTTGTTTTTCTTTTCGCTTATTCTTTTTTATCATCACGTCTTTTAGCTTCGGCCTCATCTCTGGCCTGAAACTGTTCTTGCATAATCTTATTTTGTTGTTCAGAATGTTGGGCTATTAACTGTTGCATCATTTCAAATATTTACTGTGGGGTCATGTTGTTGGGAATGTCACCTGATCCTGACATCTTACTGAAAATTAAAATCATTTAACTATCAGTTTATAGACTTAGATCTATGTACCCTTTTTCCCATCCTAACAGTCTGTACATCCTATATCAGTTCAAACCACCTAAATGATTGATACATATGTATTGTTTCAGTTTGAGACCAAGTAGTACTCACGTAATACTTGATTCACTCAAACTATGGGCTCTGATACCATCCTGTGAAGACCACCCCTCACGGGGCGGTAGTCACGAGTCTAGGTCCCACATCATGCAATACGATATCAACCATAACTAAGATAGAGTAATTATATTGCGGAATTGAAATTACAAGTACAAACATATTAGGATTAAGTTTAATACAGATTACAATTTTCAAATTAAACTTATAAAGGGTACCATCTAATCTAATACATTACATCATACAATCATATCAAGTCTACCCAAAACCACCACAATTGTCATCTTCCAATCAGTATCAAAAAGTTTGTTGAGTAGTGGTCTGTGAAAGCTTCAAAACTTGGGTCTTGAATGACCTAAGAACTAGGTCCAACAGACTTCCCTTTATCTTTCCTGTAAAAATTGTAAAGTAGCAACTGTAAGCAATGCTTAGTGAGATTATAGATTTTCAAATTTCACACATTATCAAGCGGATCATGGGTCTAGCGTGATATATCTTGGCTGCCGCTACAGCCCTCATGATTGAGACATAGTTGTCATAGAGTCGGATGATGTTCAAGCCACGCTCACGCTTAAATCATGGGGATCAGCCACATACTGGGCTAGCTACCAGTAAATAAACATGGCGGAACATCGGAGGGTCATTACCAAGTTCAATAGAACTAGTGAAATAGCATGGTCTAGAACAATAGACCGACAAGGCTAATCAAGTTGAATCAACAAGTCAAATGTCTGAGCAATAATGAAAGCTTAAGTCATCAAAGTCATGAAAGCAATAAATCTCATAGCAATATCTGAAATGAACTGTAATGCAATGTCATGTGAAATGATAATCAAATAGCTATCATGATACACTGGGCATCACCGAACCATAGTGAGCACAGGTCTCAATTCAGCTGATCATATATGAATGTCAAGTAATCTATCATCAACAATATGTCTCAACCGGAAATCTCGCATGAAACGCTGAATATCTATAACTCATAGTTTGGGGTCTTTATCAAGCAGATATAAAATCCACCACCTGAGTTATCTCATGATTTTATCTTTAAATCTTTGTCTTTCTGATCTCTGTCATTTCTTTTCAATCAAATACCCGCTTTCAATCTCTTTATTCTTTAAATCTTTATTCAGAATATAACTGAACCTGTCCAGAATCATATCATATCATATTATTAGCTTTTAGCTTGAAAATCATTATTTCATCTGATTCTGATAACTTATAATTCATCAATCTTTCGTTTGTTCATATTCTTTGTTTCATTAACTTCTCAAA
The DNA here is from genome assembly GCA_020465985.1 of Centrapalus pauciflorus. Taxonomy (NCBI): domain Eukaryota; kingdom Viridiplantae; phylum Streptophyta; class Magnoliopsida; order Asterales; family Asteraceae; genus Centrapalus; species Centrapalus pauciflorus. The sequence goes on along the minus strand of JAANYP010002782.1, from coordinate 48,460 downwards.
ACATATATATATATATATATATATATATATATATATATAATCATGTTGCTTTGTTGATCTTTAATCATTCTAATCATTTATTTATTTATTTAAAATATCAAAATGGACATCCGGGTTCGGATCATCCGAATTCGGACCATCTGGATTGGGTGATCCAGATCATGGTCCATCCGAAATGGCATTTGAATTCGGACCAAATAGTCATCCGGATTCGGATTAACTCGGATCAAGCATCCGGATTCGGACCGAAGTACTTAACCCGAATTGACCATCCGAAATGTAGCATCCGAATTGAACATGTGGTCCGAAATAAGCTTCATCCGAAAATGGGACCAAAGAAAGATCCGAGATTGGGATCCGAATTGGGTACCATCCAAATTCGGTTCGTTACATTTATATTTTTCCCAGAAATGTTCTTGGTGTTCTTGGTCATAATCATACGGATTTTTTTTTATCAAATTTCACTAAAATCCGTTTTAATCAACATGCAACTTAATATTATGTTATATTATCATTATTGGGTTGTTTTTATACACTTTTCCCTATCAACAACATCACAATTTAATCAAGATTGTCCAAAATAAAAACTTTTTGTCAAGAACATATTTTTACATAAAAATTCAGATTTCTTAATTATTTGAATAAATTAATCACTGATTTTTGTTTTTATGAGTTCTATATACTTAAATTCATGATTATCCTTCAAATTTATATACATGCAACATATAATTTTCACCTTTTAAATCCTTGGTTTCGGTTTCTCACAAAATCGAAACTACTCTAAAAATATTGAAATTTAGATAAATAATTACCTCAAAATCTTTGTAGATTCCAATTGATTGGTGTTGTTTGTAACTCCTCTTTGGATTCAATCTTCAATTACTTTGAAATTTATGGAGATTTGATGAATTGTCGTGAAGAAGCCGATTGTAGAGAGAGAAAGAAGAGTGAGAAATAGATTTCTTAAATGGTGTTTAATGAGCATTAATTTGGTTTATATATTTCATTTAGTTATATTTGCAATTTAACCCCCTATACTTTTGTATAATACATCTCTTTTATTTTAATCATCTTTAATAATTTATAACATAAATATAATTTAATTAAATTATTTCATTACATAATTAAATTACAAATCAAATAATGTAATAAATTTACATTATTATCTCAAAATACTGAAATTATGGTTGGATCAAAAGTTAGGTTGTTACTGTTCGGGTCGGCTAACAGCGAGTGCATATATATTTAACACACAGTATTACGTATGGGAATACTGCACAGGGCAAACTCATTTTAATTAAGCTTCGGTTGCATGATGGTTTATATGTAATACATAACATGGAATTTATGATTTTATAAATTCAAACTCTACTGTTGTTGTCCATACAAGTCAGATTTACGTGTAAACCTATGAGCTCACCAACAATTTTTGTTGACGTATTTTAGCGTGTATTTTCAGGAAATTAAGGCAAGTGTGCCTTCGGACGTATTTACTTTCAAGCTTCCACATCCATGGAGTCGCATGCATATTCAAAATTAACGGAGATTTAGCTGCATTATTTTGGATATTTTAATTATGTAATTAAATCCCTGTATTATGCGAACTTGTTTTCTTCATATCAGACTATGTAAAACATTGCTATATTTTAAAGTTTTAACGATGTATTTTAAAAACGTCCATATAGTGGTCGTTCATTATGATTATGGTTATGCTTCCGCGACGTCGCGCTTCGTTGCCAACCGGGGTAACGGGGTGTGACAGTATTTAATCTTGGAATTTTAAGAACTACTTACGCTGTATTTTGGCTATGTAAAACAATATGTGTATTTGAAGTTAAATCAATGTATTTTTGAAAACATCCATATAGTGGTCGTTCGTTATGATTACGGGGTGTGACAGTTTCCTTGATGGCTATTCCGGTTATAACCAAATTCCAATCCATCCAGAGGACCAAGAGAAAACTACGTTTACACGTCCACATGGCACCTTTGTGTACCGAAGGATGCCATTCGGTCTATGTAATGCACCCGCCACATTTCAGCGTTGTATGATGGCTATCTTTTCAGATATGGTGGGTGGTTTTCTTGAGATATTTATGGACGATTTCTTCATATTTGATAAAACATTCGAGGATTGTCTAGGACATTTAGAGAAAGTCCTAAAGAGATGCACTGAAACCAACTTAGTCTTCTTAAGTTGGGAGAAAAGCCACTTCATGGTGAAAGAAAGGGTAGTCGTAGGTCACATTGTATCTAAAATAGACATGGAAGTAGACAAAGCGAAAGTTCAATTAATATCTTCACTTCCACCCCCCACCAATGTGAAGTGAATAAGATCATTCTTAGGCCGCGCTGGTTTTTATCGGCGTTTTATTAAGGACTTCAGTGAAATCTCAAGACCGTTATGCAATCTTCTTCAAAAGATGTTGAGTTTAATTTCGATGAAGCTTGCATGCAAGCATTTGAGAAGGTCAAATCGAAATTAACTGAAGCACCAATTCTGCAATCTCCGGATTGGTCTCAACCTTTTGAGATCATGTGTGATGCGAGTGATTATGCAGTTGGTGCTATATTAGGTCAAAGATTAGAGAAGAAGCCAGTGGTTATTTACTACTCGAGTAAAACCTTTAATGAGGCACAATATAATTACACGACTACAGAATAAGAATTATTAGCCGTAGTGTTTGCCTTAGATAAATTTAGATCATACATTTAGGGGGCAAAAGTAATTGTGTATTTAGACGACAGCGCTTTAAGACATTTGTTGGCGAAGAAGGATGCCAAGCCTCGATCGATTCAGTGGAACCTTTTATTGCAAGAATTTAATTTAGAAATAAGGGATAAGAAAGATACAGAAAATGTTGTTGCCGATTACTTATCCAGGCTCCAAATTATTCCAACGAACCTAACTGATCAAATCAAGGACTTCTTACCTAATGAACAATTATTATCAATTTTCAAAATTTCCTGGTTTGTGAATTTAGTAAATTATTTCGTAACAGGAAGATTGCCGGATTAACTGGAACTCACAACAAAGAAAATATTTCTATGCTCAAGCAAGACAATATATTTGGGATGAGCCTGATTTATTTAAAATAGGAGCAGATCAAATCATGAGACGATGTGTCCCTGATTCTGAACATGAAGATATTCTTAAACACTACCGTGCATACACATGCGGTGGCCATTTCAGTGCAAAGAAAACTAGCCACCGAATACTAAAGTGTAGGTTTTTCTTGCCCACAATCTTCAAAGATGCCTATGAATTTGTAAAAGGATGCTTAAGATGGCAGCAAACAGGCGGCATTGCAAGAAGGGATGAAATGCCTATGACCCCGATCTTAATTGTCAAAATATTCGATGTATTGAGGATTGATTTTATGGGATCTTTTCTGAAATCATTCGGGTACGAATATATCTTGGTCGCAGTAGACTATGTTTCCAAATGGGTGGAAGCAGAAGCTACAAGAACCAACGATAACCGGGTCTTTGCAGATTTGTCAAAAGAAATTTATTTGCACGCCACGGTTTCCCGAGGGCTATCATCAGTGACGGAGGGTCACATTTTAAAACTCAACATTTTGCGAAACTCCTTAAACACTATGGAGTTAATCATAGAATAGCAACGCCTTATCATCCGCAAACTAGCGGACAAGTCGAGATTTCTAAAAGAGAAATCAAGAGAATCCTTGAGAAAACAGTAAGACCAGATCATAAAGATTGGTCACAAAAGCTGGAGGATGCTCTGTAGGCATACAGAAATGCATTTAAAACACCTATCAGTATGTCCCCATATATACTTGTATAGACTTGTACTGTTTCCTGGTAAATTTAAAAGCAAATGGACAGGTCCATATATTGTAACTGAAGTCTAACCACATGGTGCGGTAGAAATTTAGGACACAAAATGTGGTGAACCATTTAAAGTCAATGGACATAGACTAAAACTATATGTTCAATGGGCCACCAATAACATGCTAGTCTCCCAACTCATAAGACTAGAAAATCCAAAAATTAGCTATGCTAGTTTAGGAGCAGTACGTCAGGCTAAAGACGTAAAACTTAGCGCTTCCTGGGAGGCAACCTAGAGAACTTTGTGGGTGTGTTTCTGGAAACTCTCACGAGACAACACTCGTCCACTCAGGATACTAAGGGGTTTAACAGCTTGTTGCACGTGCGAAGTGCAATCGTGATTCCCTCCGAAAAGACGGATTATTTGATTTTAATTGTTTTAAGTGTGTTTAAATTGTTTATGTGTTAAGTTTTGTGTACCCAACTAAGCAGGGTAGGATTATCCTCTCAGCTTTAGTTGTTTATTAGGTTTAATTTAAGTATTAGGAACCCCACATCAGAATTTAGATTTTTAAGCACGCAGACTAAATTATGTTAACCCGATTTAATAGCGTAAGTTGGGGAGAGTGTCCGTAAATTTTTTTAAAAATTTGAAGAAATGGGTTTAAAGACCTGTGCGCACCCCAGATCAAAAATCTGAAGGCTCGGGCGTGAGGGGGGGGGGGGCCTACGGCTATGTCTGGCCTACACCCCAACGCGCTGGAAAGTTTATAAAAACAGAACCCTACGCCCCAAACGCCATAAACCCTAAAAGTCGATCTCAAAAGCGGTAATTTGCGATTTTAAGGCCTTAAGCCTCTCAAATAACACAATTAGGGAGATTTCTTCAGCAGCGTCTTCGGTCCTCCTCCTCCTCCATTCTGATTTGGCACTTTATAAATTGTAAAATCTGATGAACGTTTTGATTGATCAATCATTGATGGTATTTTCCCATGGAAAATGTAATAGCTCCCTTGTGGTGTTGTTAAACACACAACGGGGTACTTTATGAATTCCGGTTAAAATCCCGATGAGAAATAATAATAAATTGAAGTTAACTAACGCACCCAATGTAAGTACTTATGATTGCACATGCCTACATTACTTTTATCTTACCTGTTGTCTGCTGAGGCATGTTGTTTCTATTCGTTTGGCATTCTACTAATTTCCGTGTATTTTGGTGCACATTGTTGCTTGTATACATGTTTTTACATGTTCCGTTTCTTTGTTGTGCATCTACGTGATGGGCTTGCAAGCCACATCTGTTAATTTGGTTTTACCTGAGGCTATATGACCTGGAGCAGATCACTCTGAGGTCCCGAAGAGCAGTGTAACATCCCCGATAATAATTGTCCTCAGATGATTGGTTTATGCCGAGCAATGACTCGATGGAGCTGCGACTCAGTTCCGTACTTTGTGTACGATGAGGGTATACGACATGTGTCGCCGGTGTTACTCTTTTGTGTTGCATAAAGACTTGTATAATGTGTAATCTTTGTACTCACTAAGCTTTGCTTACCCCTCAGTTGTTTACATTTTTCAGGCAAAGGGTAAATCCGCTGATGGACCTTCTAGCTAGGTCATTGTATTGAAGGATTTGAAGATCTCTACTACTCACTCGGTTTCTGAAATATGGGGACATAATCGTACTATTTGGAATGGTTGTAATAAACATTGAGTATGTAGAAGCTAGACTGGAACCTTGTAGCACTGTAGGGTGTTTGACTTAATATTTTATTTTCATTTTTCTGTAATGTACTAAGTATTTCAGATCATTAAAGTATTATGTGTTGTGATTAATCCTGGGTGATGTAATGGTGGTTATTGTGGCAAGGGTGTCATAGCGAATGGTATCAGAGCAGTAGTTTGAGATTCAAGTGTCCAGGAGGTCTTGGTGTCAAACATAGGTGATGACATGTAGTGAATTATAAGTGACGATCTGAACTAAGATAGGATATGATCGAGTAATTATAGGAAATTGAGTTTCTTACGGGAGAATGAGTGGTGTATTTAAATAAATGACATGATTGCTAAACAAGTTATAAGTTTGAATTTCAGAATATGTCTTGAGAAGGAATGACACCACAAGAGACGAGGGAAATGATGTTATCAATGATCGCAGAACAAAACAAAATGATTCAGGATCAACTTCGAGCTCGAGATGAGGCCAAAGCTAAAAGAAGGGAAGACAAAAGAAAAAGAAAAGAGGGAACACAAAAGGAATTCTATTATGGATGACCTAGATTTTGAAAATAAAGCGGAGCACAAAGGCAAAGGCAAGGGCAAGGAAAAGATTGAGTATGAAACCAGAATCGATGGAAATTGTATTGACCATATAACTAAATCGTTTAAAGACTTACAACCACCAACATTTTCTGGATCTTTGAGAATTAAGAAATCGAAAAATAGATTGCAATTATGGAACGGATTTTTACAGAGGTGAATTGAAAGGATGTGTATACGGTATATTTGGCTAAGGATCAAATGATTGGACAAGCCAAGAAATGTTGGAATTATTGGGAAAGAGAATTGGGATCAGAATTGAATACTACATTTAGTTGGGAACAATTCAAATTGTTGTTTTGTTGGCAATATGGTGAGCCTGATATTGTACCTCGTGTTGATCCAGAAGAATCAGTTATCAAAAGGATCACAAATTATGGAAGATATGAACATAACAGACCGTATTCAATATCAAGTACAAACAAACGTAATAGATGTAAAAGATGTGGTGAAAGACACGGTGGAAAGTGTAATCTTTTTAAAATACGATGTTTATGTTGCAACCAATTAGGACATGAGGATGTTGAATGTTCAAGGAAGGTCGATGCTTGTTATAAATGTGGAAAGGTGGGTCATTTTAGCAGAACTTGCAGACTGCCACCAAGGAATTAGCATGCTCTAACGTCTCATGATGAAATTAAGAATAAAAGTTCAACAAAGGAGATTAGATCCCAAAGACTACTGTTATGACTTTTAACCTTGATTGAGGAACTAGAAGAGTACTCTAAAGTTTCTACATGTATTACCTTGTTGAAGTTATAAGATTTTGAAGTTAACATGAATTTGAGTAATATTAAATTCTATTAATAATATAAGTATAATTACATTTGTGAATGAGAATAATCGAGTATATAAATAGGCATTAGATGAATAGCCAATGTGAATTCTGAAGCTTTGAATCAGAAAAGATACTATAGACATCTTGAGATTTATGAATGATTATAAAAGTTGTACTAAAGTTTAAATTTGACCATGATGGATTAAAGAATTGAAACCAATTGTATTAGTATCATATATGATATGTTTGAGGGATTGATAACAACTAGTCTTGGTTATCATAAAGCAAGCAACATTAGCTTTTATTAAAAGAAACTGCATGGTACATTATGTTGTAACCTAAAAAGGTTGTAGTCAAGGACAACAGAATACGATCTGCTCATGGGAATTATGATATAATTGGATTCAAAAAGACTGTTTCAATATTGATTTTTATAAGGAAAGCAATTCAAAGAATTGTTGGGAAAGCAAACGAGGGTACGAGAATACATGTAAGACATATGTTAATGCGAGGTATGAAGTAGGAAATGTATACGAGTTATAATTAATCGAAAGGGGGATATAACACTTTATGTGGGTAATATACTTAATGATATGGTGATTTGTTCCAATATAAAAAGTTTAAAAAGGACTCTGGGTACTGATGGATTATAATTATAAAGCAAAGAAAACCTAATATCATGGTCAAGATTCTAAGGAGCTTTTGAGTTACCATAACCTAGGATTGGTGCAGTAATATAACAAGAGCATTCAAACTTTGAACATAAAGTGTTTCACATAATCTACATGATTGACTGAAAGGATACAAATTATGAGAAGAATGAAAACTACATTATTGAGTCACTCCAATAGTTAAAGGTACGTGTTAATAAGATGAAAATTTGATTTTTGGATGATCAAGATGTAACATTCGTCATTTCGACGTGGTACGTGGAATTATTTTAGTGGATAAATATTCTATTAATATTGGGTTGGTCCAATTATATCCCATTTCGTGGATTGATACGTGTCGGGATTGGGCTTGCGTGTCATCAGGTTATAATTTTAATGAACGGATTATGTTTTTGGGATCGCAGGATTAAATGGGTTAAATGGGCATTATTATTGAAAATGTGATATCGGGTTCGGGTTATTGGGTTCGGGACCGGCTAAAAATAGAAACGTATATGTATTGCGTTCCTTTCTTTCTTCCTTATCCAAAATTGAGAGCCCTAAAGGTGTTTGTGTGTGTGTTGTGTGAGCTCCAGCAGAGAGAAGCCATAGCCAAGCTCCAAATTTGTTTGTGGAATCTGAGATTTAGCTTTACATCTTTATCTTCTTGCATTCTCAAGGTGTCAAGGTAAGAAGTTTTGAATTAAAGGGTTAAATCATGATTGTATGCTATGGAATTATAAGGAAGGGTTATGGGGTCCATAAAGGGTTGGTTTATACTGCTTATGTGTAATTCATTGTGCTGAGATTCGGATTATGTGGGGGGTTTTTACCCCTGGGCAGAGCTGAAATCGCAGGTCAGCTATGGGGTTTTCGCGGGGTCGCGACGCGACCACTAGGGTCTCCGCGGCGCGACCAAGAGCCTGCAGGGGAATTTCGAATTTAGTCTTATGAAAGGGGTTTGGGTCGGTTCAATGTCGGGTTTTTTCGGGATGGTTCGGGATGGGTCTTGTTTGCATTCGGGGTCTCGTTGGGATTGCTTGAGTCGGGTTTGGGTTAAGTTTCGGGTATCGGTCGGGTTTCGTTTCCGTGAGATTATCGGGTCCGAGTTGGTTTTGTGTTATCATGAGATTGATATATGTGTATCGGTTGAATTGTGATTGACCGGTTATGATTCCATGTGTTACAGGGACAAGCGGGCATCGGGCCGGATTCGATCAGGGTGCTCAGACTTCGGGAAATTAGTCAGGTGAGTGCTCGAGTTCTTTTCTAAACGCGCGCACCGTCTTTATGAATTTAGCTTTGTTGCTATCTTGTGCGTGTTGTATATATGAGACAGGGACGTGAACCTCATGTATATTCTATTCCTTATACGTGTTATGTATGAGACATAAGATCGATTCCAGGTGTCAATAATGTGTTCCATGAGACAGTGAGTCGCGAAAGGGATCGCGCAGGTTGACTGCCCTAACAGTCCTTGGGGCGTATATCGCAGGGCCTGTAGCCGGGTCGCTCCTGTGCTACAAGGTTATTGCCGCTCACTGCTGTGTGCGGTGTGTCGGCCCGGGAAGGGTCCCCACAGGGCCCGTGTGTTATTCCGATCTCGTACTTGTGTTGATATACCTGAGATGCGTGTTGGGCTATTGGGACAGGGACAGGGACTGTGTGCTATGTGCTATGTGTTATGTGCAGTGTCAACCCTCGTGTGCTCACGGGATTTATAGCTCATGTCTTCGAGTCTAACATGGTCAGGGAATCAGAAGGGATCTCAGCCGCCGCCGAGATAGATTCGAGGTTGAATTGAAGATCTGTAGCAATTTCGTGTTTTGTATGGAACTGTCTGTAATAGTTGTTTTTGGGATGTATGTGGTTTTAAACAGGATTTGCGAATACTCTGGTATGTAATTATATGTTATCGTCTATGTGTTTGAAGTTTTAATTAGCCGTAATCTGCATTATCCTATGACACGTGTGTTATAGATCCGTTGCGTTATTGCCACTTATGATATTATGTTGACGTGGCATTTCCGGGATCGGGAGGGGTGTTACACAAGAACAGTAGCTTTTATACTTAGAAACTTAATGACAATAAGGTATGGGAACACCGACAATGGTAATGCTGATTATCGGATGTGTTTAAAGTATCGAATACAAAAAGAAATGTCATAATGAGTTTTAGAAGTTGAATGGATATAATATGAAACTTGGATTAATGCAAGATAATAAAATGGCAAGAATTGCAATCAGACATGGATTCTTAAGAAATTGTCATGAAGAGTTAAACTTTAAGAAAAGGGTTTTGATAAAGGTATAGATGGTGTGAGTAATCTTGATTTAATTCCAATAGAATTTGATGAATTTGATGTAATAATTAGGAAGGACTGGTAGATTGAGAATGAGGCCCACGTAGTACACAAGAAAATAATGATAAAGATTACTACACCGGAGGAGTGAGAGATTCGCATATACGGGGATAGGAGAAGTGGGGATCTGTGTCTGTTGACCCTTGCGGCTGTGAGTCTTATTTGGCATATGCTATTGGCGCCAAGGCTGAAAAGAAAGATGTTGCCGATGTGCATGTTATTTCTGAATTCTCAGATGTGTTTTCAAAAGACTGGTCTGGTGTGTCACCTGAAAGACGAGTGGAATTTTGTATTAATTTGATCCTTGGAGCTTCTCCAATAGCTCGTTGTCCGTATCGTCTTGCACCTACCGAAATGCATGAAATGATAAAGCAACTTCAGGAGTTGTTGGATAAGGGCTTCATTCGACCGAGTTCTTCACCGTGGGGTGCTCCGGTACTAATCGTAAAGAAGAAGGATGGCACAATGAGAATGTGCTTTGATTATCTTGAGCTAAACAAAGTAACCATAAAGAATAAATATTCGCTGCCAAGAAACCACGTTTGACGGACTGTAGACAGGTTGCTTAGTTCGGTATGTTTTATATCAACTCGAGAAAGTTATTCGCTGGAAAGACTTGCACAGATTTGTATGAGTAAGATTATTGCACTTCATGGTATTCTACAATCAATTGTGTCTGATTAGAATAGTCATTTCATCTCCAACTCTTTTTCTGCTTTACAAGAGGGATTAGGCACACATACAGCTTATGGACCACTGACAGATGGTCAAAGTGGATGGATTATCCTCACATTAGAATATATGATGAGATCATGCGTTTTGGATGTCAGTACCAACTAGATCATTTGCTTTGATTGAATTTTATTGTTACACTAGTTATCATGTCACAATCAAGAAAACACCGTTTAAAGCTTTGTACGGAAGGAAATGTAGAACCCTACATGTTGGAAAGAAACTGAAGGGACTCCGATTGTTGAGCATGTGTTATTACAGAAGACATACAAGAAGATACGACTGGTGAAGCATGACATGTAAGCGGCTCAGGATCGACAGAAGTATTATTATGATAGGAGACCTAAACCAATCAGCTTTGAGGTAAACGATTGGGTATATCTGAATGTATCACCGACGAGGGGTGTTACTCGTTTTTGTAAAAGATGCAAGCTAACACCGAGGTGTGTTGGCTCATTAAGAATAACAGAAAAGTTGGGAATCCGTTATGTCATTTGGAATTACCTAAGGAAATGTTGAAAATATACCTGGTGTTTCATGTGGGGAACTTTAGGAGATCTTTTACTACTGGAAATGAAGATTGGGTCGAGCATACTGAGCTGCAGATAAATGAAAGGATCCGATATGTGGAAGAGCCAAAATGTGTGTTGGACAATAAAGAGAAGAAACTGAGAAATAAAGGGATAGAGATGGTGCTGATATGTTGGAAGCATCACGAAGGAGCAAACCCCACGCGGGAAACAAAGACCGACATGTTGAAGAAGTATCTGCATCTATTCGAATCCAAGTTACTTCGAGGACAAAGTTCGAGCGTGGGAGCCTATGCTGTAACATCCTAAGATTTAAATTATTGTAATCGAGGATATTTAGTTTAAATTTTGTATTTAATGTAATCAAGTTGGACTATGTATGAAAATTATGTCTTTGGAAATTTGAAAAGTTGGTTGTTATGATAAGTAATTAAGAAACTTTAGAATTTCGAATTATTATTAAGTATGATGAAATTTAAAGTGTTAGTGGTGATAAAATAAAGGTTGAAACTTTATTTAAAGAAATCAGATAAGTGGAGGGGCCACTTATGTCATTAGCCGAAAATGAAGAAATAAAAGACCCTTTTTGTCTTTCATTTGCTCATTTCATCTTTTCACCTTCAAAGAACACACACCATTCTCTCAACATTCTGCAGGAAATTCAAAATTTTGGAGAGAAATTCGTGGATCGAAGTTGTCATAACAAGATTCAAATCAAAGTTAAGATAATATGAATAATTTCTAAGTTTGGGGTTTTATTTATGAGAGTTAAAGATAAAAATTCGGATTTTAATCTACTAAATTTATGGTTGCATGTATGTTATTCTAGTTGGAAAACATCAATTGAAGTTCATAGAAGCTTCTGAAACTAGAATCGGTCACTGATTCATCTAGAAAGGTAAGAAATTTGAAGTTTTAAGAGTTTTTGTGTTCTTGAGGTTTTTTCTTATTTTTGGCTAAATATGGACGAATTTGGATGTTATGGATGGGGAAAATGATTTAGAAACACCCCAATTATGTTAATATAACATTAGTTTAGATTGCATGCGACTAAAAATGAATTTGGCGAATTTTTGAGAAAAACATGTAAGTTACGACCTGCAGTTCTGTAGGTCGACTCGGCGAGTCGCCAAGAACAGCTTGAAGGACAGAAAAGTTTCTAAGTGTGAGACCCGAATTCGGGTTGGAACGAACTTCGGATGAAACCCAACTTCGGGTGGGAGACCCAAAATTCAGATGGGTCAAATTTTGGGTCAAAGCATTTCAGGTTATATATCGGGTACAAGCGAAATCCGACCATGGATCAGAATTTTAGATCTCGACTCGGCGAGTCGGTTAGGTCGACTCGGCGAGTCGGCCTCAGTTTATGCGAATTTCGGTTCTGTTTTAAAGGACCCGAACTTTTGGACTAAAAGTCATATTTTAGTATAACTTTAGCATTATGAAAGGACATTTAATGAATGGTTCTTTGGACTTAATAGAGATCCAAACTTTGGGATTTGAATATGAATTTCGGATGGCGAATCCGAAGATTTGGCACTATAAAATTGTAAAATCTGATGAACGTTTTGAATGGTCAATCATCGATGGTAAATTCTCATGGAAAATGTAACAGGTCCCTTGTGGTGTTGTTAAACACATTGTGGGACTTTGTGAATTCCGGTTTTAAAGCCTATGGAGAAATAATAATAAATTGAAGTTAACTAACGCACCCACTGTGAGTACTTATGATTGCACATGTCTACATTTGATTTATGTTAGCTATTGTCTGCTGAAGGCATGTTGTGTCTATTCGTTTGGCATTCTACTAACTTGCGTGTATTTTGGTGCAAATTGGTGCTTGTATACATGTTTTTACATGTTCCGTTTCTTTGTTGTGGGTCAACGTGATGGGCTTGCGAGCCGCATCTGTTAATCTGGTGTTACTTAGGCTATATGACCTGGAGCAAATCACTCTAAGGTCCCGAAGAGTAGTGTAACATCCCCGATAATAAATTCACCTCAGGTGATTGGTTTATGCCGAGCAATGGCTCGATGGAGCTGCGGCTCAGTTCAGTACTTCGTGTACGAAGAGGTTATACGACATGTGTCGCTGGTGTTACTCTTGTGTGCTGCATAAAGACTTGTAGAATGTGTAATCTCTGTACTCACTAAGCTTTGCTTACCCCTTAGTTGTTTACATTTTTCAGGCAAGTGGTAAATCCGCAGCTGTATCTTCTAGCTAGGTCATTGTATTGAATGATTTGAAGATCTATACTACTCTCTCGGTACCTGAAATATGGGGACATAATTGTACTATTTGGAATGCTTGTAATGAGCATTGAGTATGTAGAAGCTAGACTGGAACCTCGTAGAAATGTTCACCAGGTTTTTGTTTGAAACCGATTATTTCCTTTCGTTTCTTAGTGGTTTTACTTTTGGGATAATACTCATTGAGAAATTCGCGCTTCATTTGATCCCAGGTTGTGATGCTATTGGTGGGTAGCGATAGAAACTAATTCTTGGCTTTCTCTTTCAAAGAGAAAGGGAATAATAGAAGTTTTAAACTGTCGGTGGTTATACCTCGAACATGATTAGCTATGCAAAAAGCTGTGAATTCAGCTAAATGCTCGTAGGGTTCCTCACTCGGCATTTCTCTAAAGATGGGAAGAATTTGGAATAACTAAGGGTGAACTTCGAGTTCGTTTTCATTTTCCGGATATCGAATCGGGGAAGGGTTGGGCACATCACCAGGGTGGTAATGTGACTCAACGGTCCATCTCAAATGATCTCCCATTCTAACAATCAGAGCCTCTGGTACTTCGTCTTCACGATTTATTGGTGAATTCGACCCCTCGAAAGTTGGAATCTCTTCCTCTTGCTCACTGTCGTCCTCCGCGTACCTCAGATGATTGTTTGAACTCTACGTGGTTTTTCTATGTTGTTTCTGCACCCTAACGGTTTTTCGGTTGGATTTGGCTACTTTTTCGATTTCGGATTCGAATCGTAACGGAGATCCCCTACCCGAATGACGCGTGTGCATAAACTACTAAGGAACTTAATAAACTAATTATTTTTGGTGGTAAAAGTAGAGCGACTAAAATTACCTTTTTGGTTTTTATGATTTTTAGTTGGTTTTTAATAATAAGAATTAAAAATACGCAAAAAACTAAAAACTATAGCGCTAACTAAAACTAAGGCAAAACTAACTTACTAGTCGTGACAAGCGCTTACCGCTCCCCGTCAAGGACGCCAAAATCTGACGAGCCGTCGTTGTGGCCCATAGAAATAATCCAAACTACCTACTAGTGCAGGGAAGTAAGGGTCTAATCCACGGTGAGCTTGTAGGTTTATTAGGGTTAATGTGCTACTTAATTATGATTAAGAAAGCGAGTAAATTGTTGAATTGATTGTTTGGCAAGGTGATTAAAGCTAAGACTAATTCTAAACAATGGCGAAACAAATAACTTAACAGATCAAATTGGAAAGATTACCATTTACGAATTCCCTACGCATAGGTTATTACTTAGTTGAACATCATGCAATGGTCACATAGACATAACCAATTACGCAAGCATATTAATCATGAACACTTTAATCTATAAATCTAGGCATAGCGCATGCAATATTCATTACTTGTCTTAGTCCCTATACTATGGACTCGACACAAATAACAACACCACGATGAACTATTTTGCTTTTACCAATTAATTGATTCAATTATAATAATAACCACAAGTACATCATTTGTGCAACATTAAATATTCAATGATCATATACACATCAATACAAAACTAATGTTCAATAAAATAAAACTTAGCCGTAGATTCTCCGCAAATGGTTATGATGCTTCTAGCCCTCCATCGTATGATCTTGACCAGCAATGATTGTGGGAATCATCTTCAGGCTTTTAAGACGATGAACGATCAGCACTACACTCCTTCGTACTTCAATCCGTGAATTGACCGCAGCAGGGCTTCGCAAGCGTTTTTAATAATTCGGAACCTAGAAAACGAACGCAGAAGCTCTCTATTTATAGAGGTCGAGGTCTCTAGGGTTTTGGACGTCAAAAAACGACCGTAGGGTTTTGATGTCGCATGGGCGCGGACCTGAGCACAGGCCTGCGCCTGCCCCTGCGCCGGGGATACGCCCAGCCCTGAGCTGGGGTACCCTGGAACTTCTCTCTAGCTCTAAATCTTAATGTTTTGGCAGCATAGGGTGGCGTAGGCCTGCGCCCCTACCTGCACGTCTCGAGCTAAATTTTTCCGATCTGCTTCCAATTGACTTCCTGACCCTGAAACACATATATTATGAAAAAGTATGACAGTTACGAAGTAAAAGTGCAAATACAAGCCTTAAAGACTACCGAAAACACACAATAATGTAGTCTCATCATCTACCACCTTACCCCATGATGTAGGTTTAGCCACTGCTGAGGGTAGCATTGACCCTTCGAAATTGGGTCATCGGTCTTTCGCAAAAGCTATGGAACTTCTATTTAACGTGAAACTCCCATCCCCCATTGAACCTTCCTCACCTCCACATGATTAAAGCCAATCCACTCGCTCATCACCCTCCACTCAATCCAAACAGTCCACACATACTTCACTTTCACCCAATGCCCTTTCCTTACAGGAATAGCTTTCTGTGATGTCCAACAAGGTAGATTCTTTGGACAACTCTATCTTCACACTACCTTCTACTATTGATGACTTCGTGACTTCACAACATGCAATATTTCTTAATTTATTCAAGTCATCCTTTATACAACTTACTCCACAACCTGAGCATAGGGGTGTTCAATATTTGAGTTGAATTCGAAAAAACCGAATTCGAACCAAATTCGAATTTGATTTGTAAATTTCGAACTCGGTTTTTGGTTTTCGAATCGGTTTGGTTTGAACTCGAATTTTATTTTCGGTTTTCGAATTGCATTTCGAATTATTGTTTTTAATTCGAATTCGAACCGAAATTTGAATTAGTTCCAATTTTGAATATGATTTCACATATTTAGAGGTTTAGCTTTTTACGTTTATTTTTATTCTTTCCAAACTTAATAACTTATCTCAGACTCTTAGTCACATTTGACCCATTGTAAGTTGTAAACCTAGCCGCTCTTTACCGCCGTCTCATCTTCTCCGATGGTCGGTGGTTAGAGGTGTACAAAACCGGTTTTCGGTTTGGGTTTAAAAACCGGATCGGTTTAGTTCAAAAGTCAAAACCAGTTTGGGGGAGGGAATAACTCAAACCCAACCCAACCGGTAGGGTATGGTTGTAACCGGTTCGGGTTGAAAAACCGTTCAAACCGGATTGGACCGATTTTTATTACTTTTAAAAAAAAATTCCATCAAACTTCTTTTTAACAATAAATTTATTCAAACATTTTATTTTACTAAAAACTTATTTAAACATACTTAAAAATTTCAAATTTTATTAACTAAAAACATCAAAACTTACATTTTTTTATTAATTATTAAAAACTTTGTAATCAAATGTAATTCATATTCAAACGTAAACATACTAGTTTTTCAAAAAAAAGGCTACTTATTTAATTGGCTCAAATCGGTTTGAACCGGTTTTTCAACACGAACCGGTCCAACCCAAACCGAACCGGTTTTGCAACGGATATATTCAAACCTACAGGTTTTCCAAAAACCGATTCGGTTTTGGTCAAAACCGGTTTTGACCGGTTTCGGTTTTCGGCTTTTTCCCGTTTTTTTGTACACGACTAATTATCGGTGGTTATCGGCTTGATATAGCCGTCATCGTTACTCGGCTTAAAACATGTTATTTTTTCTTGTTTTCTAAATCTGCTGGGAAACTTTTTTTTTTTTTTGAAATTTTCGGTTTGGTTTGGGTTGAACCGAATTCGAACCGAATTCGAGTTTCTAAATCGAATCGGTTTAAAGTTTTCCAATTCGAATTCGGATCAGTTTTGAATTCGTTTTCAGAATTCAAAATTCGAAGAAACCGATTCGGAGAAACCAAAGAACCCGCAAACCAATTCGTTGAACACCCCTACTGCTGAGCATACCCCACAACTGCTTGCACTCACTAACCAACTGCAAAAATTATCCTCCTCACTCACCTCTCTACTATCTTAACAACGAGACTCTGTGTCCAGTTTGACAGCGATGTCAAGACAGCTATCAAGTATTGTTGAAACCTATTATATTTCTCTACCATCAACATTATCCTCTCTGAATACATTAGTGATATCTTTATCAAACACAATGGCATCTGGCTTAGAGGATGTGTAAGAGACCCTTCATGTTACTTTTGCACTGCTTAAAAGCTTCAAGTTCAATGATGTTGATTGGGCTATTCAATCTGTTTAATCTATCACTTCCACCTCTCAATCCAGTTCTCTTAATACTTGTGTTACCCAGTTAGCTGAGGTTAAGGGTAACTTGGCTTTCTTAGTGCAAAGCCTTGTTGGCTCTAGATCTGGTACCAAATCTGTTGCTACACAACCCTCTGGATCCTTTAGGCAAGGCTAGTATTGAAGGCTCTGTGTCATCTTCTTCAAAGGGGGAGAAGAAGTCTGCCTCAAAGGCTAAAGGAAACAAATAATCCTCTAAGTCTAAGGGGGACAAATCTTCAACTCCTTCAAAGGAGAAATCATCATCAGTTGGGCAAGCAACATGCCCACTAACAACTTTATCTACTACAGATACATCACATGATCCTAAGACTGCTGAGCCTACACACTAGAGCTTCCAAGCCCTGCACCATCTAGGGGGGACTGACATATGAGGCCATGCCTAGTAAAAGAAGACAAGTTGTCTTTGAATCATCTGAAGAAGAGGAGGTTGAGAGAGACTAAACCACAACAACCAAAGCGAAAGACGATGTTTTTGTGGCTGTGGAAGCTAAAAGGAAGCGCTAGCATAAATATAACAAGGCCTGGGATAAAGAAATAAAGATTCCACTTGAGCAATCTTATTAGTGGAAACAAGGCCAACCTAAGATCCTTAAAAGAGAAAAAGAGGAAGCAGCCTCACTTAAAGTTGCTTAAGCTTTTGCTACCAAGGAGGTAACAAAACTAAAATTGACATACTTGGTAGTGCAAAGGAAGTTGGAGGAAGCTGTCAAAGAGAGAGACAATAAAAAAGAGAATGAGAAAAGAGAGAAAGAGAATAAAGCCAAGGCCTTTGTGGCAAATGGGAAGTCTGTGTCTACCACCCCGTTAACCATCCAAACTCAACACCAATTTGACAACCTTGCCAGAAAGAAGTTTCTTGATGTTGATGTGAAAAGACTGGTGTAACACCCTCTTTTCTCACACAAACGCCACGTCAATATATAATCATAAGTGGCAACATCGCTAGCATCTCACAGTACACATGTCATAGGATTAACGGAAAACACTAACAATTAAAAACTTTAATACACAAGTCGACACAACGTTATGTCATATGCGGATACAGGTAACCACGAAGCCAACTGTTAAACATTAACTACTGATAGCTAACACATTTGCTACACAGCTTCGGCGGCTGCTGTGACTGAGGCCCCACTGTCTGACTGCCTGAGACACATTAGACTCAAAAACGTAAGCTGGGAAGGTCGTGAGTACGCGAGGGTTAGACTCTGTAGATAACATCACATAATATACACAACACATATCACTCAACACATATACACAGGGCTCAATGCTCAACACACATCTCTGCTCAAGGGAACGCCATTCCCCGGCTAACAGGCCGCACACATTAGCGGTTAGCTACACAATAGACATAGGAGCGGCCTGACAATAACACTGCTGTATATATACAGTCTCATACTTCATGACTGGTTAGGGCCAATCAGCCTGCGCGATCACACATCGCGGGTACCTGCAACTCAAACACATATAGCACGTATAGGGTAGATAGGATCATACAGCGCACCATATCTCTGTCTCATACACATATATCACAACATACACGACACAACTCGTAAAACAAGCGCTCTTTGAAAAGAACTCGCGTACTCACCAATACCCAAAATCAACTACAACCCGGAACTCTAACGCGGCTCAGTACGCGGTCGGCTCGAACCTGTAACACATAACGGATTCCGACATGTTAACACAAATCCGACTGATACTCGAAACAAACTCAAACATAATTATCACAATCGGATTAGACCCAGAATGCGGCCCCAAACGAGCAACCAACGCCCAAAACCCAGCTGAACCAGGCGCCGCATCGCGGCCCGCACCCAGGCACCGCAGTCGCGCCGCGCCCATCGCGGCCGCGCTCACGCTGCAGCTCCAGCTCCCCTTTTCGTTTTCATGGCGGAACCAGAGGTGTTTTATCTCCCAAACTCGATTTCAGACCACAAAATACATATGAACTTACATATTTTCGACCCATATAACTCCGGAACCAAAACCCTCAAATTTGACAACATCTACCTACGAATTTAACCGTAAAATCAACCTCCTTACCTCTTGATTGCTTCAAGAACACAAAAGGAAGAAGAAGAAGAAATCTAGCGATTCCCAAATCAGTTTGCAAATCCTTGATGCAACCCTAAACACTTCACGCACACACCTTCTGAATTTGGCAAAAAGGGAAACGAACTTAAGGTTGTCCACATATATACGCTTTCTAATAATAGAAAGCCCGAACCTAATAAATCCGAACCCAATACCACTGTTTCACTATTAATATCATTATAATCCAATTAAATTCACAATCTCATAAATAATAATAATCCACTAATTAACAATTCAGCGACACGTATCACTCGGTCCCGACACGTATAATCCACGAAATGGGATTCAATTGGACCAATGCGATAATATTAATTTAAAGAGCCATAAATTAAATCCACGTACCAGGCTCAAATCCAGGTTGTTACAAATCCTCCCCTCTTAATAAGATTTCGTCCCGGAATCTAGCTCGAAGACTGGAACAGCTGCGGATACCGGCTTCTCATCTCGGCCTCGGGCTCCCAGGTAGCGCTAGTACCCTTATGATGTCTCCACTGAATGAGTACTAACACAATCTCTTTACTCCTCAATTTCTTCACCTTGCAGTCAGTAATCGCCTCGGGCTGCTCGACATATCGCAAATGATCATCCACAGTGACTTGGATAACGACAAATACTAATCGTCTTTTGCCAGACACTTTCTCAGATGACTCACGTGAAAGGTATCGTGGACTCTGGCCAATTCGGGAGGCAGTCTCAATCTGTATGCATGATCTCGGACTCTGGCTATGATCTCAAACGGACCTATGTATCGCGGACTCAGCTTCCCTCGATGCCTGAATCTGATAACCCCCTTCCACGACGATACTTTCAACATAACAAGGTCCCCAACACTGAACTCGAGCTCAGTCATACGACGATAGGCATAACTCTTCTGCCGGCTCTGTGCAACTCTCATATGCTCACGGATAACTGCCACCTTGTCGCTCGTCTCCTGCGATAACTCGGGCCCACTGATAGCTCGCTCGCCGACCTCGCCCGAACACACAGGGGTTAGGCATTTACGCCCGTAAAGTGCCTCAAACGGAGCCATTTTGATGGAGGTATGGTAGCTGTTGTTGTATGCAAACTCAACCAACGGCAAGTGAACATCCCAACTGCCACTGAAGTCTATCGCACACGCTCGGAGCATATCCTGGAGAGTCTGATTCGTCCACTCTGTCTGCCCGTCTGTCTGAGGTGTATACGTTGTACTCAACTGAACTCTCGTCCCCAACTCGCACTGGAAGCTCTGACAGAACCTCGAAGTGAACCGTGTATCTCTATCAGACGTGATCGACTTTGGAACCCCATGCCACGAAACCACCTCATTGATATACAATCGAGCTAACTAATCCATAGTAATGGTGCCCTGAACCGCTAGGAAGTGAGCACTCTTCGTCAACCGATCCACAATCACCCAGATCATATCATTGCCTCGAACCGTGCGTGGATGTCTAACGATAAAATCCATCGTGATATGATACCACTTCTACTCGGGGATCTCCAAAGGCTGCAGGCACCCGTGAGGCTTCTGATGCTCGGCCTTAACGCGTAGACAAGTCATGCACTCCTCAACGTATCAGCCCACATCTCTCTTCATCCCAGGCCACCAATAGAACTCTCGCAGATCTCTGTACATCTTGGTGCTCCCGGGGTGGATAGACAGTCTCGATCGGTGCGACTCGTCCAATATGGAACCCAGACTCGGTCGTGAAACACATACAGCCCTCTGTTGTCTCTACTCAGAACATCAAGCTGCCCAATAAGACGCTCTTTCTTCACATTCTCTGCTCGTAAACCCTCTAATTGAGCCAGCCTCAAACTCTCAATAAGGGTCTACATGACCTCGAGCCTCGCTGCTCGGGAAACCACTGTCTGGCCGCACGCCTTGCGACTTAGCGCATCTGCCACCACGTTGGCTCTACCCAGATGGTACTGAATCTCACAGTCGTAATCCTTCAGTAGCTCTAGACTGCCCTGCTATCTCATATTCAGCTCCTTCTCACTAAACAGATACTAAAGACTCTTGTGATCTGTATACACCACAAATCGAGACCCATACAAATAATGACACCATATCTTTAACATAAACACTATTGCGTCCAACTCGAGTTCGTGCACAGTATGGTTCTCCTTGTAGGTCTTCAACTGTCGCGTCGCATATGCTATCACTTTACTTCGCTGCATCAGGACACAACCCAACCCTGTACCCGACGCATCACAATAAACCACAAAATCCTCTGTACCCTCAGGCAACGCTAACACTGGAGCATGACATAACCAGGACTTCAGCTCTCTAAAGGCCAACTCCTGCTCATCGGACCACACGAAAGGAACAGACTGCCGTGTAAATCTCGTCAACGGCATGGTAATCCTCGAAAAGTCCTGAATGAAGCGGCGATAGTACCCGGCTAATCCCAAGAAGCTACGAATCTCAGGCACAGTCTTCGGTGGCTCCCAACTCATAACGGCCTCTATCTTCGCTGGATCCAATTTAATGCCCTCGGCGCTCACAACATGCTCCAGAAACTGGACCTCTCGCAAACAGAACTCACACTTGGAGAACTTCGCATATAGTCTCTCCTTTCGCAGCACGGTTAAAACCTCTCGCAAGTGCTGCTCGTGGTCCTCGGCATTCCTCGAATAGATCAGGATGTTGTCGATGAACACTATTACGAACCGATCCAACATAGATCTACACACCCTGTTCATCAAATCCATGAAAGCCATGGGTGGGTTAGTCAGACCGAAGGGCATAACGAGGAACTCATAATGACCGTAACGTGTCCGAAACGCAGTCTTCGAAACATCCTCATCTCTATCTCTCAGCTGGTGATAACCAGATCTCAAATCTATATTCGAAAAGAAGCTCGAACCCTGTAGCTCGTTAAACAGATCGTCGATGCATGGAAGCGGATATCGGTTCTTCATCGTCACTTTATTCAACTCTCTATAGTCGATACACATCCGCATAGTACTGTCCTTCTTCTTTACAAACAAAACAGGCACTCCCCACGGGGACGAACTCGGACGGATGAATCCACGATGTAGCAACTCCTGAAGCTGTGACATCATCTCCCGCATCTTAGTAGGTGCCAGCCTATAAGCTGTCTTCGCAATAGGCACCGCTTCAGGGATAAGGTCGATACGGAACTCAACATGAAGATCTGGCGGTAACCCAACCAACTCCTCTGGGAATACCTCAGGGAACTCTCGAATTACCAGTGTATCCTCTATGGTCTTCTTCTCCCTTTTGGCGTCAACCACATAAGCCAAAAAGGTCTCGCATCCCTTCGCAACATACCTCTGGGCTCTGGCTCACTAATGTCGTAGTCCCGTCGACTCTCTCAACAACTAACGGAACATATAATGCAGTAGAAGGCACAGTAAAATACGCACAAAATACAACAGACACATACGAGCGATCCGCTCCAGAATCAAATAAGATGCGAGCACTAAGCCCATTCAGAATGTACGTACCAGAAACCACATCTGTAGACTCGCGGGTCTCCTCTGCTGTAGCCTGAAATACCCTACCGCGACCTCTGGGAGCCGAATCATGGCGGCTCGATGACGAGGGCTCAGCTCTAGTCCTGCTGGTACTCGCTCCTTTTACAGCTGGTGGCGCGTCCGGACAGTCTCTGGCAATGTGACCTGGCCTCCCACAGCGGAAGCACAGGGAATCCCTCGAAGTACAAGTAAAAGAGGTATGGTCGTACTGCCCACGACGATAACAGCGTGGCTGCTGAGGCATACAAGACCCGGAATGGCGATGGCGGCATCTCTGGCAGTCTCTCTCTCCAGACGAACTATCAGCCCGACTCCCTGATGGATGGGACCCCTGTCCCATGCTGCTCTGACTCTGACTGGGAGCGCTGAAACGGGAAGTCTGGCCCCTGATCCCTGATACTGACGTGATCTCCTGGACCTGCGATCTCTACCCTTGTCTCTGTCTCTGTGGGACCCAGAACTCTGTCCCTGAACCCGCTGCTGCTCAGGCTGGCTCTCTCTCGGGGCATCTTGAGACTCTCGCCAATAACTAAGGGAATGCTCAAACGTCCCCGTCCTTTGTCTCTGCGCTGGAGGCTGACCCCTCTACCTCTCAATCTCCCTCTCTCTAACCCGAGCCATCTCCAAGGCCCTCGCAAATGTAGGAGTATCATGAAGTCCAACAAACTCACTAATGTCAGATCGCAAACCATCGATGAAGGCATCAGCCTTCCCGATCTCTGTATCGATGTGCTGAGGTACAAACTGAGAATACTCGTTAAATCTGTCTACATACTGCTAAGCTGACATGCTATCCTGCTGGAGGAGCAGAAAACGACGCTCCATTTCCCGGCGCTCATCGCGGGGAATATACTGTAACTCAAAAATAGCTCGAAACTGCTCCCACAACATAGCATACGATGCAGATGTAGTCATAGAGGACTCAATGGACTTCCACCACTGCGAAGCCCCTCCTCTCAATAGATAGGCCGCATAACCGACCATATCCCGCGGGTCAACATGGGCGACTCGGAAAGCCGCCTCTATCTCTCTCTCCCAAGCCATAGCCGCACCCGACTCACCACCGCCTCTAAACTGAGGTGGGATTCCTGTCATGAAGTCCTTAAAGGACCCACCTCGCTGAGTAGAAGAAGATGCACCAGCCCCTGTCTCGGTACTAGTAACTAGCGGATGATCTAACCTCTGACCCTGATCTCGCTCACGATAGAACTCTGCTAGGACCTCTCGAAGCTCTGATCGACGAATGAACTCATCCACAGCTGGCCTCTCTGGCCCGGATCCCTCTCCGTGATCTGCCATAACTTCCTGCACATATCACAATGGTAAGATAACAGATAAACCACCCAGCGTTATACAATAAGCTCGGTCAATTGATTCCGCTAAACTCAGTCTCAAGGAAGAATCCCACGGATCTGAACATGGTCAAAGCTCAAGCATCCACTGATACTCAACACTGAAACCACAAGCTTTGATACCAAGCTGCAACACCCTCTTTTCTCACACAAATTCCACGTCAATATATAATCATAAGTGGCAACATCGCAAGCATCTCAGTGTACACATGTCATAGCATTGACGGAAAACACTGACAATTAAAAACTTTAATACACAAGTCGTCACAACGTCATGTCATAAGCGGATACAGGTAACCACTAAGCCAACTGTTAAACATTAACTACTGATAGCTGACGCATATGCTGACCAGCTACAAAATACAGATAACAGTTTTCAAAAATCTACTATCAGAAGCCAGCAAGTACGCACAGAAACTTTGATCTGCCCCGGATCCTACTTCGGCGGTTGCTGCGACTGAGGCCCCACTTTCTGACTGCCTGAGACACATTAGACTCGAAAACATAAGCTGGGAAGCTCGTGAGTACGCGAGGGTTAGACTCTGCAGATAACATCACATAATATATAAAACACATATCACTCAACACATAAACACAGGGCTCAATGCTCAACACACATCTCTGCACAAAGGGACGCCGTTCCCCGGCTAACAGGCCGCACACAGCAGCTGTTAGCTACGCAATAAGCGCAGGAGCGACCTGGCAATAACACTGCTGTATATGGTTAGGGACACTCAGTCTGCGCGATCACATATCGCGGGAACCTGCAACTCAAACACATATAGCACGTATAGGGTAGATAAGATCATATCTGCGCGCCATATCTCTGTCTCATACACATACATCATAACATACTACACGACACAACTCGTAAAACACGCGCGCTCTGAAAAGAATTTGAGTACTCACCAATACCCAAAATCAACTGCAACCCGAAACTCTAACGCGTCTCAGTACGCGGTCGGCTCGAACATGTAACACATAACAGATTCTGACATGTTAACACAAATTCGACTGATACCCGATACAAGCTCAAACATAATTTTCACAATCGGATTAGACCCAGATACGGTCCCAAAAGAGCAACCGACGCCCAAAACCCAGCTAAACAAGGTGCCGCATCGCAGCCCGCACCCAGGCACCGCGGTCGCGCCACGAATCGCGGTCGTGCCGCGCCCATCGCGGCCGTGCTCACGCTGCAACTCCAGCTTCCCTGTTCGTTTTCATGGCGGAACCAGAGGTGTTTTACCTCCCAAACTCGATTCAGACCACAAAATACATATGAACTTACATATTTTCAACCCATATAACTCCAGAACCAAAACCCTCAAATTTAACAACATCTACGTACGAATTTAACCCATAAAATCAACCTCCTTACCTCTTGATTGCTTCAAAAACACAAAAGGAGGAGGAAGAAGAAATCTAGCAATTCCCAAATCAGTTTGCAAATCCTTGATGCAACCCTCAACACTTCACGCACACACTTTCTGAATATGTCAAAAAGGGAAGGAAAAAGGAAACGAACTTAAGGTTGTCGACATATATACACTTTCTGATAATAGAAAGCCCGAACCTAATAAATCTGAACCCAATACCACTTTTTCACTATTAATATCATTATAACCCAATCAAATCCACAATCTCATAAATAATAATAATCCACTAGTTAACAATTCAGCGACACGTATCACTCGGTCCCGACACGTATAATCCACGAAATGGGACTCAATTGGGCCAATGCAATAATATTAATTTAAAGAGCCAATAAATTAAATCCACGTACCAGGCTCAAATCCGGAATGTTACAACTGGCCAAGGAAACCATTGTCAAAGTTGTTCCCACTTCAAGGAAAAAATGAAACTTGGAGACTGCAAATAATAATGCATGGGGCTGATGACCTTGAACTGAAGTCAAATGAAGCAGTTGATGTTGCCAAGCTGGGATACAGGGAGTGGGTTGAGTTGCCAGTTGCTCTAAGTCAGTCAAAATCTGAAACTACAAAGACTGGTAAACTTTTTGTTAAGAGGATGATGGAGAAAGTGAAAGGGTTGCGCCTCAGTCCAATGGATGTAACTCATGATAGTCTTTTACCATAGAGTTTAAACTTAAATCTAGAGGAGAGAGAGAGAGAGAGAGAGAGAGAGAGAGAGAGAGAGAGAGAGAGAGAGAGGGAGGAAATACACAGAGTTAGAGGAGATTGTGATATTGATAGAGCAATGATTCTATGCCACTATACTTATAAGTTTAAATAATAGCTTGTTAAGGGGTGTAGAAATAGTTGAAGGAATGTATATTAAAAAACAGGAGACATGGATATTCTTTGTGGATCCCCTATCAAAGAAACGTTTCTTCCAAAGACTGACAAACCTTCACAAAGCTAGTTTCAAATAACTTCTATCCCTGAGGTTAATGTCGGCCTATCAACAACATCCAAGATGGAAAACAACCGTTCTAACTAAGCTTGCTGTGTGTAATGATAGAGGATAATTGGACAGTTTTGAACTTTTCTATCTGAAAGAGTAAGTTGAGGACTTTGAGATAAAGAGAGAAGTAGTAGTTGGATTTGAGCAAGAAAAGATCATTCACGTAGCTGCTGAGTTGGAAAGGCTGGAAAAGGAAAAGGAAGAAGGTTCATCTGCAACAGTCCACGCATACTAAGTGTCATCATTCAAGTTTGTTGAAGATGAAGAATGGAAGCTGGTCATCATTTGATTAGGCTTACCATTGTTTTCTCCTAATAAAAATAGTTCATGTGTTGTACTTTAGATTTTATTGTGTTGTACTTAGTGTACATGCAAACATTAGTTGTTTATAGACAGTTTCATCATACATAAGTTAATTATTTACTTTACTTGAATCTTGTAAATTTCCATTTACTTTTGTATTGTAAATTTATATGGTGAAAGCTGGTAGTGTTCAGCCTCAGCCTAAGTATTGCAAATAGGGGGAGATTATTAGGCACAAAAGGCGTCAATCAAACCTGTCTTATATCATAGGAAACTCTTTGATCAAACCTAATTGATAAACTTATGGGGAGATTGTTAAGCTCTTTAATGCCTCAATCTAACCTGAAAAGGTTTTGCAATATTAGTCTAAGTTTGCTCTACACTGATATATATTGTAACTTGGTAGTATGTCAAAAGTGTCCTCATTAGTTGAAACATGTTTGACGGTTTATCTCTAAGTTGTTCATGTCTATTGGACAGGTTTGACATAGTTAAGTGTTTTGTTCTTTGTGAACATGTTTAACACTTATTGGAATGTGTTTCCAAAACCTCAAGTAATGTTTTGACCGTTAGGATCAACTTGAAGAATCAAAACATAATGGAAAAGCAGAACTGTTACACGAAGACAATGAAGATATTAAAAAAGGGCGACAAACATTTTCTTATATCAAAATGGCTTTATAAGGGAGTCAAAGTTTATAAGTTGGCTTGCTTCTTTAGGATAAAGCTGGAAGAACAGAAGACAAAAGAATAAGACGATGATTCTGCAATGTCAAGACAAAAGTGCCTTTTGTCAGAATTGCCTTATTGCAGAATAGTAGGTCTGTCTCCTTATAAGACATTCCCCCCTTTCTCCTCATCTGATGATGAAGCTTCACTGAGATCCATCTGAGGAGCTATATAAAAAAGCTTCCAAGGAGAAAGGAAGCATGCACAACTAGAAGAATACATGAATCCATGCATGTATGTTTAACTTCAACTTGAGAGACAAAAAAGAAAGTGTGTCTAAGTTGTTCTTATTGAACTTGTCCTCAAAGTTGTTCAGTGTTCCCAAAACTGATCAAGTTAGGTTTGTTGCTAAACACTAATAAGTGTGTAAATAGTTAGTGAGTCATTTCATTGTAACTAGTCTTAGATTAGTGAAACATGTTGTTCATTCTGTCATCTCAGTTTGGATCTTTCTACAATCCAAACGTGTTTGTAAAATTAGCATACTTGTTAATATACATACAAATATTGAGAAAAATAAGTGTTATTTTAATTAAAGTGTATTCACCCCCATTCTACCGTTCCTCTTGAGATACTTGGGATAATCTTTTGGAACCTACAAAACACATCAATATAGGTAATATTACCAGTAAATTTTGCTGAAATTGCTGTTTTTCATTCAGCGAGCAAATCCTTTCGACATCTCATTTGACTATTCAACATGACATAACACTTTTTTAAGTTATTAGTTATCTTATTAGGTAATCGGTTACCTTAATTGATGTGTTTTTATTAGTATATTCACCTAATTGAAAAAAAAACTGAATATGTTACCCAATTCAGAAAAAATATGAGAATATATTTTTTTTTTTTCGTAATTATCCCATAAGTTTTCAAGAGTTCTATCATTTATATATTAATAGCTTGCAAAATTTTGTATTTTGTATTTTTTATGATACATCGTTGTCTAGTTTTAAATTTTGTTATCGTTTAATTACCATCACTAATTTTTTGTATTTATTTTGATATAATTACTACAACACGATTAATAATTTTGATTTTTAGTTTACCCAAACGTAGAAATTAACAACTAATCTAACAATCGATGCTTCTGATTGGAAAAAAAACATGTGGTTTGTCCATTTTTTGATTGGCTAAATTTAAAATATTTATGGTTCATTTTCTAAACCATTCAAAACAAATTAAAAATCAGAATATTTATACGAAAATATTAAACTTAGATTGATTTGATTTTTTCTGTTTCCAAAAACTAAAAAAGAAAATGGGTTATTTTTTTCAATTATAATACATAATTTTTAATTTTCCCTAAAGTTTTTTGTTATAATATTTAACTATTGATAACCCTATATTTGACACAAAATTTTAACCAAAATTAAGATCATGCATTATAATCGAAAAAAAACAACCCCAAATCGTTTTTCGATATTTTTAGCGAACAATTTTTTTTTTTTTTTCAATTTAATCAAATGAAAAAAAACCAGCCAATTTAATGTTAAATATTTCCGTTTAGAAAGTAACAATGATCATTCTAATTTTTAGTTTAACCGAACGAAAAATAGACGAATCAATATAATTTTTAATGTTTTCGATCGAAAAAGATACAAACTATACTGATTTTTAATTTCTCCAAACGGATTAAAAGACAAACCATTCATATTTTAAATTTACCCATCGAAAAATCGTTAAACCATATAATTTTTTCCGAATAAAAACGGTGAATGTTAGACTAGTAGGTCGTTTTTATATTTGGTAAAATAAAAGTAGTTATTGTCATTTTTTTCAAAAACTATATCAAAATAAATACAAAAGTTTTGTGACGGTAATTAAATGATAAAAATTCAAAACTTATTTAAAATATATTAACACAATAAATATACAAAATACAAAAATTTACAAGCTATAAACGATACACTTGAAAACTTTTTAAAATTGTAAATGACAAACAAAAATATAAATTATAAAATTACGCAAAACATTATAAGATTTATAAATAATAATAAACAAATAACTTATTAATATACAAATGGATATATGAAACATAAAAACAAAAAAACTAGTATTATATATAATGAATAAAATAAAAACACAAAAAGTAATATTAGAATAAAAAAATTGAAAAGTTAAAAAAGGATTTTTCAATTGGACCCTGAAAGTTAACAATATAAAAAAATCATTAAACTTAGCGGAGAGTTAGCCAACGATAGCTTCAAGGACTAAAGCAAGTAAGTTTCGGAAAGTATGAACCATACATGTAATTAGAATATGATAGGGACGAAATCCGTAAGTTACCTAAAACTACAAGGACGATTTATGCAATATACTCTAATTTATTTAACTATACAAGATTCTAACATTGTAAGAGAAATTATAAGGGGACCTGTTTACTATTATTGCTAGTCAAAATGACCCATACGATGTACCGGGAAGTTTGTTAGACCTCAAGTAGTGTATAAATCAATATAAATAGAAGTCTAGGGGCTAGATTGTTATTAAGTGATAATTAGATATAAGGGTTAGTATATAACGAATTTTCCGTAGAAAAATTCTAAAGTCTGTCATTTTCTCATCATACCCAAGTGTTTAGTGCGAAGGAAATATTCTTCTAATTGAGAGAGAAATGATCGTGTTCATATTTTATATTCAAAACAATAACAAACCGTGAAGATTTTGATCCTACAAGTGGTATTAGGGACTGGAGTGGATCAATTTGAAGAAATGGATCAAATCATAGAGCGAATCCATTTATTTTTCTGAAATTTTTCTTACTGTACACGTGTTCTTCAAGTTCTGAATGCTCATTTGTTATTCATTTGCTTTGAAATTCTAAAGTGTAGTTAAGAATGATTAGTTTCTTATATCCATAAAATTTCATGATTTAATTTGAGTTTTTCAAATTCTTGGTT
This sequence comes from Centrapalus pauciflorus, assembly GCA_020465985.1. NCBI lineage: Eukaryota > Viridiplantae > Streptophyta > Magnoliopsida > Asterales > Asteraceae > Centrapalus > Centrapalus pauciflorus. The sequence goes on along the minus strand of JAANYP010002782.1, from coordinate 17,626 downwards.
TGTGCATCCGTTTTTCATCGTAAACTACTGTAACATCATTTTAAATAAACTTTTGTGGATTTCTAATAAATTTATCTACTTAGAAACTCAAATTGAATATCTTTGATCACTGAAAATCGATTTTGGGTTTAAATTGATAACTAATTCATTTGTCCATCTTACAGTTAAATTATTTTCATACTGAAACTCTAATTTTAAAATCCTGCCCAATGCTAATAATGTGGCGTTGTTTACCAAATTCTACAAAGTAAACCTCAAAAGCAATATACTAAAAGTTTTTTAAGTTCAAACCTCAAACTTAAAGCATAATGTAGATCCCAAAAGATTTTCAAAGTATACTTAGATAAACTGTAAGAGGAGGGGGGTGTGAATATAGTTAATCATTAATCACATAGATTTTTCTCAATGTTTGTAGTTATGTATTAACACTTTTCTAAAGTTATAAACCGGTTTGGATTGCGGAAAGATCCAAACAGTGATGACAGAATTGAACAACAAATCTTAACTAATCTAAGATACACTCAAACTAATTACAATGAAGTGACTAAGTTTCGCTCACTGTTTGTACACAAGATACAGATTAAACAACTTATGACTGAACAGCTTAGTCACACTATGCTATTTCACTCAAGTTGAACATAACATGCATGCATGAAAAACACTCTTTTCTTTACACTCACCTTCTCTATTTGTGAATATCTCAGCTACTTTCTCTTTCATTGAAAGCTTCTCTTTTATGCTCATATACAGAATCCCAGTGAAGCTTCTTCATTAGTTGTGGAGAAAGCGGTAATGTCTTGTAATAGGACAAATTTACTTTTCTGCACCAAGACAAATCTGACAAAGCAGTTTTGTCTTCTTACTGCAGAATCCTTGTCTTTATCTTTTTTTCTCTGTCGTCCTTAGCTTTACCTTAAAATGGAACGTCAACTTATGACCTTTATACTTCCTTGAAAAACTATTTTGGTATAAGAAAAGGACTGTCACCCATTTCAGATATCCTTTTTGTCTTCATGTTTCAGAACAACTTTGGTAGATGGACGGCTATTCTGATTTTCCACTTTGTCTTGAATTGTAGACTGATCTCAACGTTCAAAACTTTGTATGAAGATATGAAAACACATTCCATGAAGTGTTAAACCTGTTCACAAAAAACATGTTCTGTTCACAAAGAACTATTCACTTATATGTGTCAAAACAGTCCAACAGACATGGACAACTTAGAATATTTTGTCAAAACTGTCCAACAGATATGGACAGCTTTGGCAAACTGCAGGTTACAACGAATGTAACATAGTAAAGCAGACTTAGGCTGATTTTGCAAATTACTAATCAGGTTCGATTGAGGCATTAAAAAGCCTTAAAATCTCCCCCTAAGAGTATCAATCAGGTTTGACTAGAAATCTCCCTCTATGATATAGAGTAGGTTCGATTGAGGCCTTTTTGTGCCTAACAATTTCCCCCTATTTGGAATATTTTTTCTAAGGCTGATCATCTCATTTATGACTATATAGTTTTACATTACAAGTGCGGAAATGAGATTACAACATAGAAGTAAATTTCAACTTATACATAATGGAAACTGTTAAAACAACTAATGTTTACAGAGAAAAGTACAACTAATGTACATTACAACAAAAACTGTAACGTTTGGACTGTTGTTTATTAGGAGCAGATAATGGCAAGCCTGACCAACTAATGGTCAGCTTCCATTCTTCATCTATACATCATCTATAGATGGACCTTTCTCTTGGCTTCAAAGCTTTGAGAAGTTTTTCTTTTCTAATTCAGCAGTAGCTTTGAGAAGTTTTTCTTGTTCCAGGCCAGCCAACATTTCCTTCTTGGCTTCAAAGCTCTAAACCTCCTGTTTTAGGTAGAAAATCTCCTAGCTGTCCAGTTCACCACTGGCATTGCATGCTGCAAACTCATTTAAAATTGCTACTCTCCACCTGAAGTGCTTCACGTATGTTGTCATGCATCTGAAGGCAAGAAGCTGTCTAACACCAGCCTTGTGAAGATTTAAAGCTCTCTGAAAACACATATTCTTAGTAAGAGGATCCACAAAGGATACTCCAACTTCATATTCTTCAATAAACTTCCCTTCAGTTGGTTCTACACCTTTGGGTAAACTATGATTTATACCCTTTATCTCAATGGCATAGAACCTTTACTCAATTAGCATCACAATCTCCTCAAGTTCTGTGTCCCTCTTCTATCTTCTTGGTTTGATTTTAGGTTCCATTTTGGAGGTACCCTTAATAATCTCTTCAGGTTTAAGACCCAACCCCTTTACATTTTCTATCAGCTTTCTCACAAATGCTCTAGCAGTGTTGGCAGTCTCAGATTTTGAACTGCTTAGAGCAACTGCAAGCTCAACCCATTCTATGTATCCCCTTTTTAGCTACATCAGCTGCTTCATATGACTCTAATTCAGGGTCATCAGCACCAAATCTTGTAATCTGTAGCTTCCAATGCTGATTCTTCATTGGCGTGGGAAGAACTTTGATAATGGTTTCCCTAGCCAGCCTTGTCTCAGCAACACCATAAAACTTCTTTCTTGTTAGGTTGTCAAAGTAAAATTGAGTTCTAACAGATGAAAGGGTGGTGGACATAGACTTCTCCTTGGTCACAGAGAGCTTTGATCACTTTTCCTTCTCTGTTCTCTTTTTCTCACTGTCAGTCTCCTTGATAGCTTCCTCTAATTTCTTTTGCACTACCAAAGATGACATTTTTACTTTCTTTGCCTCTTTGGCAACCAAAACCTGAGCAGCTTTGACAGAAGCTGCTTCCTCTATTGCTTTTTCCAAGAGTTCAGCTTGTTCTTGTTTCCACTCATAGTAGGTTTCAAGTGGAATTTTCATTTTTTTTTGCTTGGGCTGTCATATTTAAGCTGAAGCTCCCTTTCAACCTCTGCATCTACAACAGCCTTGCCATTTCCTTTGGCTGAAGCGGATGGAGAAACCTTAACCTCCTCCTCTTCTGATGATTCGAGGACTAATTGTTTTCTTTTATTGGGCCTGTCCTCATATATAAGTTGCTTTCCCTTATCTGGTGCAGGGCTTGGAGACTTAGCCTGAGTAGGCTTAGCTGTCCTAAAATCATGGGATGTACCTGCAGTAGAACCAATAGTTAGTTGCCCTGCTGCTTGCCCAACTGAAGCTGATTTCTCCTTAGAAGGAGATGAATATTTCTTCCCCTTAGGCTTAGTCTTTGAGGCAAACTCCTTAGACTTAGTCTTTGAGGCAGACTCATTCCCCCCCCCCCCCACCCCTTTTAAAGGAGAAGACATAGAGCCTTCAACAGTACTGCCTAAAGGAACAGATCCAGTGGGTTTTGCAGCAGCAGGCTTGATAACAGGTGTTGGACCAACCAGGCTATGCACTAAGAAAGCCAGGCTGTCCTTCACCTCAACTAACTAGGTAAGGCATTTCTCAAGTGAGGATGATTGAGAGTTGGAGGTGGCTGAAAGAATGGAAATGGCAGCCCTGTTAGCATCACTAAACATAAGGATTTTGAGCTATGCAAGAGACATATTGATAGACTCTTGCACATCTTCAAAACCTGATGCTACTGTGTTAGACAGAGATACCACCAAAGTATTCAAAGAGGCTAAAGTGGAGGGCAGAGAGATAGAACAGGTTTCAGGAACGCTTGATAGTTGTTGAGAGACAGTTACCAAGCTGGACACAGAGTCCTGCTGATTGAAAAGAAGAGATGAGAGAGAAGTGGAGAGTTGTTGCAGCTATGCAGTGAGTGCAAGCATCTGAGAAGAGTAGTCAGGTTGTGGATAGGGTTGTAGAAAGGATGTCTTGAACAAATCAAGATCTTGAAAGCTGTGGAGACACAGAGTTTGTAATAGTAGATGGCAAGGTGGTCATGGATTTATCTAAAGAATCAACCTTGGTGGACAACATATGAAGTTGTCCCTTCAAGGACAAATCCTTAGGTGATAGAGGAGTGTGGGTGGATAGTTCGGATTTTTTAGATGGAGATGAAGGTGAAGATGGAGTGGAACCCTGGGGAGGTGAAGTAGGTTCACTTGGTGATGGTAGGGGAACAATGGAAAGAAGTTCCATAGCCAGTGCAAAGTATAAGTGACCCAGCTTAGAGAGGTCAATGATACCTTCAGCACGGGCCAAACTTGCATAATGAGTTGAAGATGGTTGAGTGATTGGCCTCTCAAGAACCACTGGGATTATGATTCCTTTATCCAAGACTTGGTTAGGATCCTTAGTGGTGCTTTGGTGTTGATGCACCTCTTCATGGGGTAAAAGGGTTTGCATTTCAACATCATCAGTGGTGAAAACTGGTGATGGAATTTACAGATGGGGACGACCTAAACCAAAGGGTTGGTCTATACCCTGTGGTTAATCAGTCTGGGGAGTGGGTCCTTCAACAACTGATGAGGATGGACTAGTTGTATCATGAGGAGCAGAAGATGATGGTTGATCAGTTGGTGGGCTAAAACCATCTGTTTTGACACCTTGTGCAGACTGAGAAGGTGTTGGAGAAATATGAGTGGGGGATTGTGTGGAAACAGTGGAGTGGATAGAACTCCTATCTTTCAATCTCTTCACCCTATTGGGAGGGTGAGACAGTAGATGTTGTATCCTCCATATGTACAATTGGTTCCTGTTGGGAGAAACCAGAGTGCTTAGGCTGACTCTAGGTAGACTCTTGATGTAGTGAGGCAGGCTGGATAGTTGGTACAACGTTCTCCGAGAAAGTTGGAGGATGCAGCAAGGGTGGCCTCTTTTTCAACTGGCTCCAGTGGCAAGGAACCAGAGGGACTTTGTGGGGGTGGAACGTCTCATTGTCCTTTTTTTGGCTAAGGATTTCTTCCTTAGCCTAGATGAGGAGGAGGGGGAAGTGGCAGGGTCCTGAGTTTGGATTTGTGGGGCGACTGAGCTGACAACAATTGGTGAAAGTTGTTCTCTGGTCTCAGGTGGCACCGAGCCACTGACTACAAAGGCCTCTGGTTCAACTGATGAACCTGGGTGAACAGTCTGCTCCCCCTCAGGCACAGAGACTGAGGTAGTAGACATTGTCTTCTTGGCCTTCTTGTGTATATGCCCTGGTTCACTAGGCTTCTATGCACATTTTGCCCTTTTAGCTAGTGTTTTTGATTTTCCAGTGGGAGCAGCAGTTGGGTCCACCTCCATTGTAGAAGGTCCTTCCATCAAACTAAGCAGCCTCCTCATAGGTTTTGTAAGAGGAGGCTCTTCAACAGTTACAAGGGCATGAAATGTATCCTTTCCATTAACTGGAAACACCATGGACTTAACGAGGGGCTGTGAGTTGTACAGATGACCACCACAGACATGCTTGAAGATGAGACTGAAAAATTTAGGATACCTTATAGATGGAGATCTTTGGTCTTGTTCCACAAAGGCTCTCAGATTTCCAAAGATCCATTTGACCATGTTGGAAGTAGTCCCATCCACAAATTGCAGAGCCACTTGAACTTCATCTCTGCTAAGTTGATCAAAAGAGCCGATCTTGCATCTTAGGCAAAGAGAAAACTGTAGGTTGGCGCCAGCTCCATTCTGAATAATGTGGCTCCAACTCTGGGTTCAGACACACCACAATAACGTTGCAGGTTTCTCACCTATCAGTGTTTTTAGGCTGCAGCTTGTCATATTTTTCAACCACTGGAAGATGAAGTACCTCCTGAAGCAGATCAGTAGAGATTTCAACAACCTTAGTGTTATTGAGGATGGTTCCATGGCTAACCTTGGCTTCAGAATCATAGGAACAGGTGTACAAAATTTCATACACCAGCTCCTGATACATCACACCAGGAGTAGTAGTCAAGGCATAATGCAGTGGGAACCCTTTAATAGTTTAATTTGAAAACTGTAACTCATACTAAAACTTTATTAAACTTATCCTAATAGTTGTACTGTAATTTGAAATTCCGCACTTATTTACTCTATCTTAGTTATGATTGATATCGTATTGCATAATTGTGAGACCTGGACGCTGAGGACTGCCTCGTAAGGGGTGGCTTTCACAGGATGGTATCAGAGCCCATAGTTTGAGTGAATCAAGTACTATGTGGGTAATACTTGATATCAAACTTTCACAATACATAAGTGTCAATCATTTAGGTGGCTTAAACTGAGCTAGGACGTATAGACTGTTAGGATGAGAATAAGGGTACATAGTTCTACATCTATAAACTGATAGTTACATGATTTTTCATCTTCAGTAAAGATGTTAGGATCAGGTGATATCCCTAACAACATGACTCCCCAGCAAATGTTTGAAATGGTACAACAACTATTAGCACAACACTCTAAACAACAGACTAAGAATATGCAAGAACAGCTTCAGGCCATAGATGAGGCTAAAGCTTAAACACGTGCTGATAAAAAGAATAAGTGAAAAGACAGACAAGTCCAAAACGATGAGTCTGATTTTGGTAACTCTATTCCTGATGCCCAAATCGAACAGCCGAAAGGCTGTAAGTTTAAAGATTTTAAAGCGAGCGGTGCCCTGAACTTTGAGGGTACAGTAAACCGAATCCAGGCTTTGGATTGGATCAGTCGCACTGAAGAAATCTTCAGAATCTCTGATAACCTAGATTCAAAGAAAGTAAGTTTTGCTACTGCTATGTTTGTCGGCGCTGCTCGTGCTTGGTGGATGACACAAAGAAGTATTTATGTTGAGGAGGTTATCGAGACGTTAGAGTGGGACCAATTCCTTGATATGTTTCATGCTAAATATTGTCCTGCTAACCAACAAAACAAAATGGAGGTCCAATTGATGTAGTTAACCCAAGGAACCAAGTCTGTAGACGAGTATGAGCACGAATTCTAGCGGCTGTGGTTATTCTTCGTATCAAGTAGCCACAGAGGAAAGAAAGATGAACAGATTTCGCGGAGGTCTTAACCCAAGGTATAGATACCCTATGAACGCGGTGAGGTATAAAAGTTATTTAAAGATGGTTGAAGCGGCGAGGCAGATAGAGAGAGGATATCTAGAGTACGACGATCAACTCTATGTTCCCCAGACAAACCCGACATGTTCCTCTCCCCCGAAGAAGCAAATATTTGGCAAGTTCTTTAAGCCCAACTGTTAGTATATGGTGTGTAAAGATGACATTGCTACTGCATCATGACTGATTTCATAAAACACTTGAGGGTCACACCGATGAGCACAATTGAGCAGATGCAATTAAACTATTGAATCAATAATATTGGATATTGTTTATGACACGAAATGATCGTTGAGATTAAATTAATGGATGATTAATTATATCTCAAATGTACGGGGGACTATAAGTGCAATATTGGATATTGTAGTGATTTAATTGTCATTGGATGATAATTAAATAATTATCTAGTCTTTTATTTTTATTGGATATTAAATAAAAGATTAATTTATTTGAATTAGAATTATCATCTATTATTAGATAATTTGATGGATAATTATAAACAAATAAATAATAGATAATTATAGATAATTATCTAGTCATTTATATATTATAGATAATATATAAATGATAAACATTATTTAATAGATATATATTTATAGAGATAATTATATATGGTTTAAATAATAAAGATAATTATTAAAATATATATTATATAATATATTAAAGTTTTATTTAATGTATATATATATAATATATATACACGGCTATATATATATACCAAATGAAATTTTGTGCGACTGAATTTCTTTTGGTGAATGACGGCGCACACACACAAGGTGTGTGTGGGGTGTGCTTCGGCCGTACCAAACAACAATCGCGTTTGGTTTTCCCGTTTTTCGTGTGTTTGATTGCATACTTGGCGTCGCTCGATCGTGTTATCACCGGTGGATACCGAAAGCATCCTATTCGCGTATTTTTGTCATCTAATACAAAGGTATGGATTTTAATGCTTTCTCGTTTACTTATCTTATGTATACTTGATGATCCGTGTACGGAATTCGTAATTTTTAAAAAGCTTCTGTTGTGCGTTAATAGGATTAATGTTTATTTTTTTATGAAAAACCATACGAATTCCCAACAGTGGTATCAGTGCCAGGTTAAGTAACATAATGATAGTATTATTCGTGTATTTATGTCCAACGTTATTAAAGTTTCAATTTTTTTAATTAAAAGTGTTTAGACGTTCGAAATCAATAATTAAAATGTTTAAAGTTTTGATTTGGTTTGGAGAAAATTGACCAAAGGTTTTGGAAACCTTATGGTGATTCTCGACCAACCTTGGAGTTTTTCGAAACTCGGGATTTTGAAACATTAGTTCGTTTTATTTAGTTGATGTTTGATTGTTTAAAAGTGTTTAATTGATTAAAGTCGAAAATCAAACGTTTCGGTTCGCGAAATCAAACCGAGAGATTTCGGCCAAGGGTTGAGACCCATGACCTCTCGGTTGTGATGTGGTAACCGAGGTGATGGATTGTTTCTTCCATCGTGTCGTTAAATTCACGGTTGAACTCAAACGATTAAATTAAATGCGTTAAAATCGAATCAATAAATCAAAAGTGTTTGGTTATTAATGTTTAGACATTTGTGACAAAATATATGTAAATACGTTTTTGGTTTTATAAAACTAAAGTGGAGAATTTATTAGTTTTTTTTATAAAATTCGCAAATCGGTTTAAATATTATTCGATTCGATAATTAAACGATTAATTGGAATATGGAAATCGAAATAATCAAAGTGAGTTGATTAAAGGCTTCGATTAATTTCAGCCGTCAAAGGGTTTAATACCCTACTTGTTTTCGGTTCATATGGGTTATTGAACCCGAGTATGAGTCGGTTAACTAAGTTGGTTCGTTTCCGTTTTCCGGTAATTTGTCGTTTAAATTAAATGGGTTTTAATTAAAAGTTAAGTTATAATGTTGAAACTAAAATTAATGATAATTTTAAGGGATAATTGCGCAAAAAACCCCAAACTTGTCAGCATTTTGTGATTAAAACCCCAAACCATTTTTCGTTGCATAGAAAACCCCGAACTAACTAAAAATCAGTAAATCAAGGTTTTATCAATGGGTAACCGGTTGAAACCGGTTATTAATTCTACGTGGACTGGTAAATAACCTACGTAGAATAATTTTTAATTGTTGAAACCAGTTGCTAAGTGTTACACATCATTTAAAACCCCGTCGATAATTTTTAATTGTAATTTTTAAACGGGATTGCCTCATGTACGATAGTTAAAATGATGTGTAATACTTGGAAACCGATTTCAACAATTAAAAGTTATTCTACGTAGGTTATTTACCAGTCCACGTAGGATTAATAGCCTGTTTCAATCGGTTACTTATTGATAAAACCTTGATTTGCTGATTTTTAGTTAGTTCGGGGTTTTCTATGCAACGAAAAATGGTTTGAGGTTTTAATCACAAAAAGCTGACAAGTTTGAGGTTTTTTGTGCAATTATCCCTAATTTTAATTTATAAACTAGATTTAATTTATGCATTTAATATTTAGTTCCATAAAATGCATTATTAAATTAAAGAGAGGTTAATTTAAGGATTCTATTTTCAAATTGATGAAATCGTAACTTTGAGTTTCACGCTCGGTCATGATTTAATGTTTTGAGATTTGATCTCGACATTAACGTTTTTGGTAGATTTCGTTTAAAACCATAAATAAAAGTTTTTGGTGTTATTTAAAGATGGTCAATTTTCTTTAAATATTTTAACAGACATATTTTATTGGTAAAATTGTTTATTTAGAAAATTGACATTTTAAATAAAGTTTATTTATTTCTGGAATGGTGATCTACAGAATAATAGTTAATTGACGATTATTTAAAGAAAGTTTAAATTATTTATCAATATTATTTGAAAATAATAACTATATTTATTAAAGGTTGTTTAATAAAAAGTTTCTTAAAATAGTAAGTTTAAGTTTCAAAGGTGTTTGAATTGTAAACTGAATATTTTAAGAAAAGTGTAGTTTTGAATCCAAAGATAATGTAAAGATGGAATTGAATTTGAATTTTTCGGGAAAAAGTTTCTAATTTTGGAAAGTGTTCCTGAATTTCGAGTTTACGAACCGTATTTAATTTAAGAACGATATTGGATATGAATACTTCAATTAATGGTAGATTAATTGGTATTGGAATTATTTTCATGGCATGATGAAAATGAATTCTGGAATATTAATATGCTTAACTGCTTTATTTATATTTGTGACATAGCCTAGCCTTGAGACCCCTTTGTTTGTGATGATTGTTTGTTTAATCTCAATGTTTGCTATTTTATTATTGGTTATATTTTTGGGAAGGCCTGCATGCCATTGGAATCCCGGTTTCATGATGTAATCTGTAAAAGGTTAGAAAATAGACAAATGTATTTAGATTAAAATTATGTAAAAATCTTTGCGTAAATGTCCATCAAGAAGGAGGTCATTCATCAAGGACGCTCGGAGACATCATCGGATGTTAAGGCTAGTGGGAGCTAAAAGAGTTCAACCTTCTTGCCTTGTGTATTGATTTTGTCCCTTAGGTTTTGACCTAATTGGTATGTCCGTATGGCTCTCGGAAACCAATTTAGTTTTCGGCAAGGCTATGTCACCGTGTGATTGATTGTTTTATTTATTTATGCATTATTTATATCTGTGTGGTTGTGGTGACAAAGTAGATAAATAAAAGAAATCAAAACTACAATCATTTTTGATGAAAAATTAAAGTATTTAAAAGAAAGTTTAAATTGGAGACTTTATTTATTTTGTCAGGTGTTAGATATGACATTTTTATGAAATTAGTTTTTCAAATAAAAGGAGATTTATTTTTTAAAATGTCATATGATCAAAGAGTTGAAATTCTTAAAACTGGTACATTAACTGGATTGTTTACCAGAATAAGTGGTGTCTAGGACAGTCTTTGTTGGAATATGTTTAGTTGATGAAAGATTAAAGTCTAGGGACTTACTATGTAATTTCCTTATAGTTTGGAATTGTATATAAATAGTCATGTTGACTTTCTAGAAATAGAGATCTGTCAGATTTTGTACGTATTAAATTTTGAGAAACAGCAGCACTGTACGGGGGATTTTACACTTCAACGTATTGTAATCATCAAGATCTTAAATCCAATCATTCGGTTAGTTTTGATTACATTGATTGATCTTATTAATTGTATTGTGTTGATTGAATTGGTAGAAACTGAATTTCACAATTGGTATCAGAGCATTAGGAATGAATTATTCTGTTTGAGATTGAAATTGTTCTTCGTGTTCTTGAGTATTTTTCGGAAAAACCCTAAAATCAATAGGGGTTTTGATTCTGTTGATCATTCAGAGTGATAATTGGATCGAAGGTTCAGGTTTCAAAAACGAATCTACTGAATATAAACTTGATTTGAATTTCAAAACACAGAAAAAGATCTAAGGAATTTTCTGAAATTTTTGAAAAAGTCAAAACCGGTACTGTTTCATTGAAAAAGTCTGGTTTAGATCAATTTTTACATAACAGTGCTTAACAAAAAGTGTTTGTATTCAAAAACCTTACCTTCGATTACAATTTGAGTGAAATTGGATAAAAAATTTGGTTTAATCTGAATTTCAGACTTGTAAAACCTGAAAATACTAAGAAACTCGAAATATACACATTCAGTGTGTAATTCGAGTTGAGTACCTTAACAATTCGAGTTGAGTACCTTAACAATTCGAGTTGAGTACCTTTGTAAATCGAGTTGAGTACCTTTGTAATTCGAGTTGAGTATATGTGTACTTCGAGTTGAGTACAAGTGTAATTCGAGTTGCTTATCTGTGTTAATCGAGTTGTGTCTTAATATTAATCAAGTTGCCAAACAATTCAAATTGACCAACTTGAATTTCAGAACAATTCGAATTTTATACAAAACCCATTCGAGTTTTGTATAAGAACAATTCAAGTTTTATATAAGACTCATTCGAGTTTTATATAAGACCAATTCGAATTTTATACAAGAAGTTTTGTATAAGAACAATTCGAGTTTCTTATAAGACTCATTCGAGTTTATTGTGAGACACATTCGAGTTTATTGTAAGACACATTCGAGTTTGTTCACATACTCATTCGAGTTTGTTCACATACTCATTCGAGTTTGTTCACATATTCCAGTTTGTTCACATACTCATTCGAGTTTGTTCACATACTCATTCGAGTTTGTTCACATACTCATTCGAGTTTGTTCACATACTCATTCGAGTTTGATCTAACACTCATTCGAGTTTGATCTAACACTCATTCGAGTTTGATCAAACACTCATTCGAGTTTCAGTGAAAGAATCAATCGAGTTTTATCATAAACTCAATCAAGTCTTACACTACATTCATTCAAGTTTCACTCATAAACACAAGAATCATTCAAGTTTGTCACACACATACATACAAACACAATTCACTGCTTGATTTAAACTGCTTATTGCTACTAACAAGTCATTGTGTTTCAGTACTAATCTGTGTTTCAAGGTGTGATCAAATTTTCAATCTCATTCGGAGTTCATTTGATCTTGGTCAAAGTTTCCCAACAAACAATCAACATGTCTAAAGATGCACTTGCTATGGGATCCGAAACCAAACCCCCAATCTTATACAGGGGTGAATACGTTCAATGGCGGGAAAGGTTTCTGGAATTTATAAGTTTCCATGATCTGTCTGAAGAAATGCTGAAGTCATTAACTGAAGGACCAGCAATCTTTATGGAAACAATCCCAGGAGTACCAACTGGCAATCCCCCAATACCACCGAGGACTGTTGAGGTCACAAATCTGACAGAGGCACAGAAAAAGAGAAAATTAGGGGACAAGACAGCCAGAAAATTATTGTTGATATCAATCCCCAATGATATATACACTTGTCTGACAAACACAAAGACTGCTAAGTCCATCTGGGATGAAGTGTGCAAAATCATGCGGGGATCAGACAGAGCTGCTACAAATAGGGCTAGGAATAGTTTAATGACTTTTGAAAACTTTAGAGCCCGTGAAGGTGAACTTCTGGAAAACACTTATCTCAGATTTGTAAATCTGGTAAGTGAGGTCAAAAGAAACGGAGTGACGAAGTCCAACTTGGACATCAATGTCAAATTCTTAAATGTCCTAAATCCAGAGTGGGAAAAATATGCTATGATCATCCAACAAACGAAAGATATAGAGGAGATGGATTTTCATATGCTATTTGAAAACCTCAACAACTACCAAGAAGTTGTTTTGAGGAAAATATCTGGAAAGAAGAAAGCGGAAAAAGAAACTGCTGATACACTAGCTCTACTGGCGGAGAAAAAGTATAAATACAAGCTCAAAAAGGAGAAAAGAGCGGTAATCAGCAGTACATCATCAGAATCAGAATCATCAGATTCATCTGCAGATTCAGAGATTGAAGAGATGAAAAAACAGATGGCACTGCTTACAAAGGCATTTCAGAAGAAATTTTACAGGAAGCCAACAAACAACAAAATGCGCTACAAAACAAGCTCAAGGAAAGTTGAGAAAAAGGATAAGTATGAGAAGGCTGGAGAAAGTAGTGCACGAAAGTCTGACAAATATGAGAAGTCAGATAAATCAACCAAGAAGGAATCTGAACAGAAATGCTATAACTGTGGAAAACCAGGTCACTATGCCCGGGAATGCAGATCACCAGTAGTCAAAAATTCAGACTACTATACGAGAAAGGCCCTCTTAGCTAAAGAGAAAGAGTCAGGCAAAGCTCTTATGGCGGAGGATGATCATTGGTTACAGTTATCCGAAGATGATGACATTTTAGATGAAGATGCCCATATCTGTTTAAAGTCAGAAATCTTCAATGAATCTGAACTGAGTGAATCAACTATGATAGCTGAAGATGAGGTGTGGGTTGGACTGACGGATGAAGAGGATGAAGAGCAGAGAGAATCTGATTCTGATGAAGAGGAAGAAAAAGAAGAAGTTGCATTAATGGCATCTGGCCAAAATAAAGCTGAAAATGAGGAGGATTCAGAGTCTGATAACTCAGAGGATTCAGAAGGACAAGAGGTAAATTCTATTTCAGATTCTGATATTGACGACTCATGCATATTAGAAGAAAAACTAACTAATATGTCTTTTATGCTTAAAAAGTTTGAAAAATCCTTAAAAGCAGAAAAGAAGAAGGTTCATTCTTTGGAAAACAAACTTCTAAATGAACACAATATAGTCCTAGATTTTTCCAAAGATAAAGCCTTAGCTTTACGAGCTGTCTCAGACTTACAAGATAAGGAAAAAGAACTTCAAAGCAATATATTCAATCTGAATAACAAAATATCTGATTTACAAGAAAGTCTGCGAATAGCTGAATTAGAAGCCTCAAATTTTTCTGTAAAATATCATGCCATATTTGAAGAAAGAACTAAACTTTATGAGAAAATAAAAAAGATGTAGGATGAATTTATTAAAAGAGGGCAAACAGATCAAACAATATATTTAAATCAACCAAAAGATACAGAGTTTTATAACTCTAAATCTGGTATTGGTTGGGAAAATCCTAAGTATCTGACAAAAGCTATAACAAATTCACCAACATTATATGATGTCAGATACATGAATTTAGGATTAAAAATGACATTCTTGAAAGCATCTGAAGAAGTAGAATCCAGTGAAGAAATTAAAAGGTCAAGATCAGACAAAATGCAAAATTATGTTGACTATACCAAGATAAATGAAAACAGCAACATTGTTGATACTAAAGAAGAGTACATTCAAACTTATTCTGAAAAGGATTTGTCTGAATTACCAACTCAGTCTCAAAAACTATATTTACCAAATTCAATTTTAGAACAGATAAATTCTGATTTAGAATTGAAAATTAAAAGTTTTGAGACAGAGAATGGAACACTCAAGTCTGAATTACTAAAATTAGATCAAAAGTTGCAAGATAAGTCTAAAAACATAAATGTGTCTGATCCACATTCATCTATTTCTATGGATTCTATAAATTTAGAAAAAGAATTTGATCTGTTTATGCACTCTGATATTAATTCATTAGATCAAAGATTTGGTAAAATTGGTGAATTTATCAAACCTTTGAATAACAAACTATCAACTGGTAATAAAGAATCTGTTCAAATTCTGCAAAGAAAGACTACAGACTCTTTAAAACCATCTGAAAATTCACCATCAGTGCAACAAAAGAAGGAGAAAACAAAACTGTTTGTTAAGTCTCCTAATTTTGAAAAGGGTGAATCATCTTCATCAACGAACTCCTTGGCACGTACAGCCAAAGCTTCAACAGGTATGAAAAGGTTACAGAAAAATCAAGCATCTAAATCTTCTAATTCTCAAACTTCTTTTATGTCAGATCACGTTGTGAACGGGTCGCGAAAACAAGTATGGCGAAAGAAGCAAAGAGAAGAGAAAAACAAGAATATAAAACAAGAATGGCGCGTGAAAGGAAAACTTGTTACAGATAGAAACAGCAAAATTGAACATTCTGTCTGTAATAATAATAAACTTGTTAATAATTCTTGTGTTAAGTTTTCAAGATCGAAATTAATTGCTTTGAATTCTTATGTTTGTAAGTCTGAAACTGTGAAACATAATAAGCTTGTATGGCAACCAAAGAAAAAGGACCCAGTGTATGACAAACAAAAGGTTCCAAAGATAAAAACTTCAAAAACAATTCCACCGAGAATTGTACAAAAGTGGATACCCAAAAGAACAATTCAGAAATGGGTACCTAAAATAAATTCAAACGATAAGCCTAAAGCCATATCAGTTAGCAAATCAAAAGATACTATGCATGTTGTACCTAAAACTAAAGTGCCCAACTACAAGTGGGTACCTCATGTGCTATTACGTTTTATAGGTAAACCATGTATGGTACCTTGATTCGGGATGCTCCAAACACATGACCGGACAACGAGACACACTCACGGACTTTGTAGAAAAGTTCTGTGGGACGGTAAGATTTGGAAACGATCAGTTTTGTCCGATCAAGGGATATGGAAGTCTGAAATATGACAAAATCACAATACAAAAGGTCTTTTATGTTGACGGTCTTGGTCATAATCTATTCAGTATTGGACAACTGTGTGATAAGGGATTAGAAGTCAACTTTAAAGCCAATCGGTGCAACATCAAATCAGCAGAAGGAAAAGAAATTCTTGCAGGAACCAGGAAAACAAATCTGTACTCTATTGATCTAGCCTCGATCAATCTGAAGAAAGATGTCTGCTTATTGTCAAAAGCAACATCCAAAACAGCATGGCTTTGGCATCGTCGTCTTTCGCATCTAAATTTCAATGAACTGACCAACCTAGCAAAAGGAGGGTTAGTTAAAGGGCTGCCGGCGCTTAAATATCAAAAAGAGCAACTATGCGCGGCCTGTGAAAAAGGAAAGATGACAAAAGCCACACACAAATCCAAAACAGCACACTCATCCACAAGAGCATTAGAGTTACTGCATATGGATTTGTGTGGACCAATGCGAGTACAGAGTATAAATAAGAAAAGATATGTATTGGTGATAGTTGATGACTACTCACGATACACATGGGTGTTTTTCCTGAAATCCAAATCAGATGCCACCGAATCTATCATCGACTTCATCCGAAAAATACAAGTAAAATTGCAACTCACCGTCCAGACAATTCGCTCAGACAATGGAACAGAGTTCAAGAACAAATCATTGGACTCGTTCTTAAATTCAGTTGGAGTTACACATCAATTCTCAGCTGCTCGGACTCCACAACAGAACGGTGTCGTTGAAAGAAGAAATCGGACACTAGTGGAAGCAGCAAGGACGATGTTGGCCTACTCCAATTTACCATTGTTCTTGTGGGCAGAAGCGGTTGCAACAGCATGTTTCACACAAAACCGTTCAATAATAAATAAAAGATTCGGAAAGACTCCGTATGAGCTGATCAATAAAAGAATACCTAATGTTAAATTTTTCCATGTCTTTGGGTGCAGATGCTTTATATTGAATGATAAAGACAATCTGGGAAAGTTTAATCAAAAGGCGGATGAAGGAATCTTCATCGGGTATTCAAAGGAATCGGTTGCTTTCCGAATATACAACAAGAGAACCAAGATAGTCAACGAGAGCGTAAATGTTAAATTTGATGAAGGAATGATAATGGCTTCTGAACACACCAGTTCAGAACCCGGACCTAACATGCAGACTTCTTTGGAGTCCAATAAACAAAATGCTGAACAAAATGAATTAAATAAGTTGTTTGAGAACTTTTATGATGATTATTTTGAAACTCCAAAATCTAATGTTCAAAATTTGGTGCCTGACAGGATCACTGAAGATCCAGTCGTAGTTTCAGATCTATCTCAACAACAAAGTTCAGAAGAAACTGGAGAAGCTTCAACAGCAAAGGTGCAGTCAACTACTGAGACTGTACAACCAATTGAACCTCCACATACTTCTGAAACCCCTATTACTTCAGAACAGTCAGAAGCTCCTACCTCCGATGTTCCACCTACAACATCTGCAATCAATCCCGAACCATATGTAGATTCCAATCCCAACCAAGACCCAATAGAACCGTTTCCACATACAGTTAAGTGGACAAGAAATCACCCAATAGAGAATATCATTGGTGATCCATCGTCATCAGTCCAAACCAGAAGGGCTACATTAAATGAATGCTTATTTTCAAATTTTTTAAGTAAGATTGAACCTAAAAATGTAAAAGAAGCCATTCTGGATGCTGA
>JAANYP010002781.1:0-18653 GCA_020465985.1 Centrapalus pauciflorus | reverse complement strand
AAAGCATTTGAGAAGCTTAAATCAAAATTAACTGAAGCGCCAATTCTGCAATCTCCGGATTGGTCTCAACCATTTGAGATCATGTGTGATGCAAGTGATTATGCAGTTGGTGCAGTTTTAGGACAAAGATTTGAGAAAAAGCCAGTGGTCATCTACTATGCAAGTAAAACATTTAATGAAGCACAGATAAATTACACGACTACAGAAAAAGAGCTATTAGCTGTAGTGTTTCCCTTGATAAATTCAGATCCTATATTTGGGGGGCAAAAGTAATTGTGTACTCTGACCGCAACGCTTTAAGACATTTGTTGGCGAAGAAGGATGCCAAGCCTAGATTGATTCGGTGGATCGTTCTTTTGCAAGAGTTTGATATAAAAATTAAAGATAAGAAAGGCACAGAAAATGTTGTTATCGATCATTTATCAAGGCTTCAATTAATCCCAACGAACTCAACTGATCAAATCAGGTACTCCTTCCCTGATGAACAATTATTACCTGTCTCTAAAATTCCCTGGTTTGCGAAAATATTGCCAGATCACTGGAACTCACAACAGAGAAAATATTTTTATGCTCAAGCAAGGCAATACATTTGGAATGAGCCTGATCTATTTAAAATAGGAGCAGATCAAATTATAAGAAGATGTGTCCCGAACTCGAAACACGAAGATATTCTTAAACACTGCCATGCATATGCAAGCGGTGGCCATTTCAACGCAAAGAAAACTGGTCACCGGATATTGCAGTGTGGGTTTTTTTGGCCCATGATATTTAACGATGCCTATGAGTTTGTTAAGGGATGCACAAGATGTCAGCAAACTGGTGACATCGCAAAAAGAAATGAAATGCCTATGGCCCCGATATTAATCGTCGAAATATTTGATGTATGGGGTATTGACTTTATGGGGCCATTCCCTAAATCATTTGGATATGAGTACATCTTAGTGGCAGTAGATTATGTTTCCAAATGGGTGAAAGCAGAAGCTACATGCACTAATGATAACCGGGTTGTGTGCAAATTTGTTAAAAGAAATATTTTAGCACGACACGGTATTCCAAGGGCTATCATCAGTGACGGAGGATCAGATTTTAATAATCAGCATTTTTCTAAACTCCTTAAACAGTATGGAGTTAATCATAGAATAGCAACGCCTTATCATCTGCAAACAAGCGGACAAGTCGAGATCTCTAATAGAGAGATCAAGAGAATCCTTGAAAAAACTGTCAGACCTGATCGTAAAGATTGGTGTCAAATATTAGAGGATGCTCTATGGGCATACAGAACCGCATTTAAAACTCCAATCGGTATGTCCCCATATAGACTTGTATATGGTAAGCTTTGCCATCTCCCAGTGGAATTAGAACACCGAGCTCTATGGGCAATCAAAAAAACTAATTTTAATTTACATGATACCGGTGTTGATAGAAAATTCCAATTAAATGAACTGGAAGAAATTCGTAGAGAAGCCTACGAAAGCGCTAGAATTTATAAAGAGAAAATAAAGGTTTTCCATGATAAAATGATTAAAAATAAAATATTTACCAAAGGAAATAAAGTTTGGTTATTTAACGCAAAACTTAGATTAATTCCAGGTAAATTAAAAAGTAAATGGATAGGTCCATTTATTGTAACGAATACCTACCCACATGGTGCGGTAGAAATACAGGACCTGAAAGGTGGTGAGCCATTTAAAGTAAATGGATATAGACTTAAATTATATGGTCAAAGGGCCACCAATGACATGTTAGTATCTGAGATCATCAGATACAAGATCCTAAGGTTAATTAATTAGTTTAGGAGCAGTACATCTGGCTGAAGACGTAAAACTTAGCGCTTTCTGGGAGGCAACCCAGAGTATTTTGATTATCTGAATTTAATTGTTTTAAGTGTGTTTATTTGCTTATTTGTGTTACTAGTGTGTACCCAATTAAGTTGGGGAGGATTCATCCTCCTGAACTTGGTTGTGTTTAGAAATTAGGATTTAAATTAAATAATAAATCCCCGCATCAGAAAATAAAAATTTTTAAGCACGTAACAAAATTATTTTAACCCGATAATACAAGCGTAAGTTGGGGAGAATACCCGTAAAAATTAAAAAAATTAAAGAATTAGGGTTTCAAGACCAGTGCATGGCCAAGATCGCAAATCCAGAGGCCCGGGCGCAGGGGGGGGGGGCGTAGGCCTGCGCTTGCCCTGCGGCCCGACGCGCTCAAAATCTTATAACGATGGCAGTGATCATTCCCTTAAGTCCAAAACCCTAATTCGAGTTCCAGAAGACGGCAAATTCGATTTTCTAAGCCTAAAAACATCAAAAATTCATCTTTTCTACGTCAATTCTTTGATCCGACGCTTGTTTATCGCTAACGTTAGCAAGGTATACTCATTAGAATCCCTTAAAATTCATTTTACATATGTTTTACTACGTTTTATCACGCATGCATGATTGAGTTTTTGGAATTATATGGTTTTTATAGAAAAAGGGTTATTAATAATTTTCAAATGTTCATTTAATTAATATAAAATTATTTTTGCAAAACTTTTGTAAAAATTATGCATTTTTCCGTATTTTTTATCAATTATAAACGTTTTTGTCGTAAAGGTGATAATTTTATGGATTATTTAAAGTTCATGCATTTGATAGGGTTAGATTGGGCTCACATTGTTGGTGAGACTTAGGATTAGTTAATTGTTATTGAAAAAAGGTTGTTAAAATTATCATGCATTGATTATATAAAAACACCACATTGTTAATCCTTTGTTTTGTATTATTTTTAGATGTCAACCCAATATCATGCAATCGGTAACCGTCCTGGAACCTCCCAAAAACCTAGAATGAGAACCCACGACCCTAGGGATGTCCGTTTTGAAAAACGACTTAATGTGGAATTCCCTGAAATTCCACCAAACTCTAACAATGGTAAACCCCCTAGGTTTTTGATAGAGCGTAGCATAAAAGAAAGTGATTTTGATAATTTTGAAATTTTAGAGTGTTTTGAGAGGCTAGGATGGGCTAAAGCCATACAATGGGAACTTCCATATATCCACACTAGTTTAGTCCAATAGTGGTTCGCCACAATGCGTAGTTGGGAGGTTTGAAGAACACAATTTCGAGTTAGTGGGGAGTGTAGGAAACAGAGAGGTGTTAATCACTAGAGAAAAGTTATATGAAGAATTTTTAATTGACACCGAAACACCTCGTCCTATGGAATTCTGGACACTGTCTAATACCCAGGGGGATAGAATGCGTAAAGTTAACAAATGGACTAGTCAATAGGATCAAATGATAGCAACCGTTTTTGGTATTTCACTTGGAACTGTTCGGACCTATACCGCCTTCAACAGAGGAGATTTATGCCCTTAGCCAAAGTTATGTGGAAGTTTGTTATCCTTAACATACTTCCGCGTCATCAAGACACCACATATGTGAAACCACAAGAGATTCTAGTAGTGCACGCATTAATGACGGACACCCAACAATATCCTTAGGGTATATCATCATGCAAAATCTGTCGGGATGCCATGTCTTAGGCGAAGGGATAAGTTACCCCCATTGTAGGATGTTAACCGAATTATTCATGATAGAAAAGACTGTGTCTGAGGATTTTCCCATATAGATCCTTAACCCAAATACCTTATGGTTTACAAGATTTGTTATGGTAGGGCTAGTTTTTGAACGTACCGAGAGGGGTTTCCAAATTCGCTGTCCAAAGTCTACTATAGTAACCCAAATCCCTTACAAAGCCCCAGAACCCGTTCCTGAAAGACAGAGTAATAAAGGAAAAGCCCGAATGGAAGTTGATGAAGATGATCAGAGGCCGAGGAAGAAAGTCGAGACCGTTGATCTTGTTTGGGATCAAGTGCACAAGTTGAAGGAACCAGTTGGAGGTTTAGTAAACGCAAACAACATGTTGATTAAGGAGATCCAACTGCTTCGGGAAAATCAAAAGAAGAATGAGCAATTGTTCAAAACACACTCGGACTGGCTCACCAACCTTCAGATCACTGTCGGAGAATTGGAAGAAACCGTCACATCTCAGACCGAATGATGAATTTTATAATTATTTGAATATTTATTTTAATTATGTGTCCTAAAACATTAAGTATGGTTTGTATTTTATTTTTTCTGATGTGGTGGTTTGGTTTGATTGGTTTGTTTATTTATGTTATTTGGATTGTAATAGTACTTTATTTTTATTTTAAAGTGTGATATTTATTTAAGTTGAATTATAAAAATTGAATTTTGTTTGTTTAATTTTAATTATTATGAATAAGGAATATGTACCGATCTATCTTTCTATGTCCTTAACCAATAAATCAATCTTGATGTGACGAGGACGTCACAAAAGTCTAAGTTGGGGATGGTAGGTTATAATGATAAAATTAATTAATTAATTTAGCCCTCACAAAATTTTTTTAGACTACATTCCATCTGCGTCCCATCGATTTAAAAAAAACGTTTTGAGCCCCAATTCACCACTTTCACAACCCTAGAACAAGAAACCACGGTTGGGTGTGCGGCTCTCTCCCAAAAACATCATTTTTGTGCCCAAAATTTGCAAATTTAAGCTTTAAAACACCTACATCTTCATAAATATCAAAGATCTAGACTAGAAATCACCTCCTTGTGGGTAGTTTCATCCATTTTTGAAGATTTTTGGGTAGAGAAAGTGTGGAAGAAAAAAGCTAGATTTGTATCAAGTAGAGCTTCCAATCACCAAGGTTAGTGTTTTTATTGAGTTATTGCAACTTATTTCATACTTTTTTAAGCAAAAATGAAAGCTTGAGCTTCACGGTCATCCATGGAGTTTTCATGGTGATTTTGACTTTTTAAAGTCAAAGTATGTGAAATTGCATGATTTTGATGATAACTTTGATGTATGTTTCATGAGATATGTGTTTATGTGTTAAGTTTGTTAATTTTCCATAATTAATTTCTAGAAATTAATTTGGATTTATAAAGTTGGTTGCCTAAATGTGCATATATTGTTAAAATTATGAAACTTAGGTGGCTAGCTTAAAAAATTAATTTTATGTGCTAAATGTTTTTTATTAAAATATGATAAATGGTTAGAGCCTAAAATAATGGCAATTTATAGACTATATATATATGATGCAAAATGTGAGCGTAAAAGAGTGTGTGTGTATATATATATATATATATATATATATATATATATATATATATATATATATATATATATATATATATATATATATATATATATATATATATATATATATATATATATATATATATAGTGCATCTTTTTAAGTGAGCGTAATTGTGAAAATTGCAATTATAGTTTACATTATTTGATTTATCTCATGCATATTATGGTTGGTTGGCACAAATTGTAGATGGCAAGGAGAATGAGACAACGAACCCAAAACGTTGATATCCCAATAGATTGGTCTCCAAACCTCCTCTTATCCCAACACCTCGAACACATTAGAACACATTTGTTTTTATATACGAAATATTCTAATAAAGTGTTGACTGAAAAGAGGGTTAAGAGGAGTGTCTTTGAGGATTACGGGATCCCATATCTTTTTGACTATTTGGGGTGGCAAGGTGTGTTTGAGTTGGGTGGTAATGATATTTACCAATCTGATGTAGTTGAGTGGATGTCTACCCTACGAAGGGAGACGGGTCGTTCAGCGAGCGACTTTAGGTTGATAGACACCGTCCATGGTAGTTACGTGGCGATGGATGCACAAATCCCTCGCCAATTGTTTAATTTAGATACTGGGGTAGGCTATGAAGGGTCTGACCAGCAGGGGTATGAGTATATGAATGAGGTCCAATTGGCCTTTACTGATATGACTTGGTCAAGGGAGTGGATGGAGCAGGTTAATAGAGTCTTTATCCCATCCATTTTGGAGTCCGAGTCATCCACTTCCTACAGCCGAAAGGCTTTATCTCCAAGGTGCAAGGTGCTTCACAAGATTCTTGTGAATAACATCTTACCTCGTGATAGTGACCTGACCAAAGTCAGGCATAGGGATATCACTGTCGTTCACACCCTTCTTAAGGGTATGCCCAGATTGTTCTTTGCATGGACAGTCATGAATGATTTATGGGCTATGTACGACACGAGAGAGAGGACGATCATCCCCCATGCTTGGTTGATCTCCAAGTTCCTTGAGAGGACGGGCTCACTTTCGTCCGATTCCCTGCTATCCCCCATTTCGGCGACGTTCATTACGGCCGCCATGTTCCCTACCTTGATTTTTAGGGAAGTTGATGAAGGGTTCGAGATATTAGACAAACAGACAAATAAGTCGTATATCGAGGACTATACCGAGGATGAGAGGAGAGAGAGAGAGAGAGACAGAGAGAGAGGAGAAGGCCGCTAAATGAGGCAGAAGTTCGGCATTCTGAGCCGAACCTAGGTGCGTCTACCTCGCGCAGTCGAGGTAATGACAGTTTTGATTTTGACCACATGATGCGGCGGATTGAGGATATAGCTGTTGGTCAGGGTGAGTTCCAAGAGGATGTGACCCAGAGGCTAGATGAGATGAATGGGCGTATGACCCATATTTATGATAGGGTCGATCACTTAGCGGGCCGGGTAGATCAGTTACAGGATTGGCAGAGAGCCCTGGCATACCAAAATGCCTACTACCAGCACCATGACTGGGCATACAGGGAGGGAGTTCGACACCACGAGGACTCCATGGCCGGTATGCCATATCAGTCGTATGAGGATTACACGATGCCCGACTACCAGGCCTATAACCCTGTCGTCGATACTTATCAGCGCTATCCGGCGCATGGCAGGCAGGACCTCACAGACCAGATGCCTCCTCATTTCGTTCCGCCGACTACACAGTGCACCCATGGCCAGAACCCGTATACCAACTTCTTCAACAGCGTCTTCGGTCCTCCTCCGCCGCCTCCTCCATTTGATTGATCGGGTACTACCTTTCCTTATTCTTAACTTTTCTGTCTTCTATTTTATTTTATTTTTTTAGTTTGTTATGCATTTAATTTCTTTATCGTAATTTCATTTTTAATTCTTAGCCGAGTCCTATTTAAAGTTTTTAATGTTTATATAGTCTGTCATTTATTCCCCATTTGAGTCTTGTTTGCCGATCAGGCCGTGTAATATGATGATGCTTAGAAAATACATGTGCGAGTGAATTGGCTAGTGTTGACAGGATATTTTATAATTAAGAAAAAGAGTCGTAGTAATAAAAATTTTTTGCCATGTAAAATGAATTCAAGTACGTTAAAATTTATTTGGCCTTAAATATAAGTAATGTGTCAAAAGATTTTGAAAACCCATGCAATAAGGGGGAGAACTTAATCATGTAATAGCCTCAAAGTAACTTAATTGTAGTCTAGATGGTTCGAGAAATTAAGTCCGTAGGGGTACCACTCATGCCTAATCCCCTAAAACCATTTGGTTTGGGAGCGGTTGACCGAAATCTCGTTACATGGACCATCTAGCTAATATAGTGAAAGGAAAATAGATAGAAGCATGATATTTAAAAAGAAAATTTGTTGTGAACATGCAAAGAGGAAAAAGATGGTCGGAAGACCCCCATGTTTTAAGTATTGTAACCTTGAGCTAAAAGGGTATTTTCAAAAATGAGATACATTATATAAATTATAAGAGGAGTATATTTTAACTGAAAATATCTTCAAATTACATGTTAAGAATTTTAATGCATTAGTACGAAGGCTAGCTTGACATAAAATTCCTAGACCCACTGCCAATTCTTGCTCGTTACTTAGTAGTTCTGATTCCAAAAGCTTGTTCGGGGACGACAAAGAGTTAAGTTGGGGAGATTTAATAAGTCTATAATTTATATGATTTCTGAGTCATTTTATGATCATTTTAAGCACCGATGCTTCGTAAAATCCATATTATTACTCCAAGTTTGTATTTCAGGGCCAAGATGATAAAAAGAAGCAATCCGAGAGAATTCAGAGCAAATTGGACTGAGGGGGGCGCAAGCCTGCACTACCCTACGCTCCACACAGTGCCCAACCTATCCAAATATGTTCCAGCACACGCCAGCTAAACCCTAGCCGTATCCGGGCGCAGGCCTGCGCCTGGCCTGCGCTGGTGCGGCGCAAATACGCGTTTTTCAACCCTAGAACCCTAATTTTGATTCTCTATAAATAGTGGAGGAGCTGCAGCTTTGGAGAGGGTCCCGATGTGTGTGCAAATGTGTCGAAGCTCTGCCGGAGTGGATCTACGATACGAGAACGAAGACGGTGGTTCGCAAGCTTTCCAATGGCTCAGATCCATGATTGTGACGAACATACGATGAGCGGTTAATCCCATTAGCCGTTTGCGGAGGATCTACGGCTAAGTTTACTATTCTTTAATTTCTTATGTTTTGATGTATTCGTATTGAGCTAGATCTATTATGTGTATGCAAATGATAAACATTTGGCTATGATTATGATTATGTGTTGCGATTGGTAAAAGCAACATAGTTTATAGTAGGGTTATTATTCGTGTCGAGTCCATTAGTTTAGGGATTAAGACGAGTATTAATGTTGCATACGCTATGCCGAGAGTTATTGGTTAAAACACATTTGATTAATTTAGTCGCACAATTGATTATGTCTATGTGATCATTGTATGAAATTATAGTGAGTAATACTTATGTCGTGGTGATTCCGTGAATGGTTATTCGTATCTTGATTGTTTATCTTCTTCGTTAGTTACTTCGTTCTTAATTTTAGTTACAAGCAATAGCAAATCATTATTCTAAACAACTCATTCAAATCCACGATTTCACAATTTAAATGCTTTCAAATAATCTATTCCTCTTAGGCTAATCACCTAATCCTAATTACAACCACACTCCCTGTGGATTTGACCCTTACTTCTCTAGCTAATTTGTGGATTTAAGGATTAAATCGGCGGGTCACAACGACGGCCCGTCATGGGCAATGATGATAAATTTGTAGTATAAAGATATATGAAATTAAAGTTGAATTTCAATTAAATTTGTTTGAGACATTAATTTGATCGTCTTTTAGATGAAACCTAAAGTCTATCAGTATGGACAAATTTTTTTATTGTTCATTTAGAAATAATAAAGTTAGTCTTAATCAAAATTCATATTTATTGGTTCTTGTCCTTTAAATAAATAAATTATATATATATATATATATATATATATATATATATATATATATATATATATATAAATAATAAAGTATTTGTATATTTTTGCACGACAAATGTAAGGTCACCTCAGTCACGGATCTGATCTTGACGTGACGCCGTCCAACGAGTGCGGAATCCTCGTTAGTGGCTTAACGGATCGATCACGCACGGAAACCAGAGACAAACACAATGATAGCCGATACAACGAACGACCCCACACGGTGTATTTCTCGAAAACAGACTCTCTAAAACGTTCTAGCTCGCACGTACACTTGCAAAAGCTCTGAAACTCATATTTCTCCAAAGTCTCATAATAAAACGAATTATCACCTAATTATACTAATTAAGTTCGAACCTAACTGATTAAGTTCGTTTAGGCCCAAGCCCACGAACTTGTCCAATACCCTACGAACTTAGTTTCAATATGTTCGTCTGGGTTTGGATAAGTTCGAACCTTAGCCTTAGAACTTATCCTTAGAACTTATTCTATAACTTATTCCTAGAACTTATCCTAGAACTTATTCCTTGAACTTATCTTAGAACTTATTCTAGAACTTAACATGCAAATGTAGACATCATACATAAATGTGAACTAACACACATAACTTGTATTAATAAAGCTTCATCTATTACAAATGACTATCTATTACATATCTAGACTGCTATCGTCACACAGGGTGTACCAACAGACTCCCCCTTGACGATAGATTCTAGTAAGATACTCATTAATCTATAGAACTAGGCTTATTCAAAACACTACCTGCATGAAGTCCCTGTTCAACATAAACCTTTACAACTTTCTGATGCTTTCTGCCTTCAGATTTCAAATGCTCATCAAAAGAGATATGCTGATCATGAAGCTTGAGCAGATCATCCTTAGACAGGTTGACTAGGTGCAAGATATCATATACTTTCAAAATCACCTTTTCTTCCTGATCTTCCATAACAGCTTCACATGTCTCACTGTCCCATACCACCAGTTAAGTTTACCTAAGACATCTTGTGGCATTGGTTTTAGAGGCACTTTCTTTAGGCATCTAACTGGCTTGTAACACATTTTAATCCAAGGACTGCCAGTTAGAGGATCTATCCTTGTATGGTCCATTACTATCTTTCCTATTCTCGGATTGAGTGTTTCAAACATCCTAGACCTTCCTTCCCTTCGAATGATCTTAGCAATGATTTCAGCATAGGGATCGTCTCTGATGTTGACAAGCTCCTTCCAGGCTAAGGCCTTTATCTCACGCTTGGGCAAGGAGTTGAAGTCCTTCAGCCTTCTCCACAGATATTGAAGCCCATCCTTTCTCTTAGTAATGAAAATCTGCAGTTCTCGATCATAGAACCAGCTGAGTATGCTTCCAGCCAGTTTTCCAGGACTAGGCATTTTCATTTTTTTTTCAACGTCAAAGCCTTCTTCTTCTCTTCTATTCTGAACCAGAACTTTCTTTTTTTCTTCATTTATGAGCTCTCTATCAGGCACTTGAGATTTTGATTCAACATCAAAGGCAGCTTTAAGAACTTCAATGTCAATCATGCTGTGTTCTTCAGTTGTATATGCCTCTGTGATAGGTTGCTTCTGTATAACGATCTCATCAACTTCGTCTTCTTCATCTACCAACACTTTGTCATCTGATTTCCAATCTAGAACTTCTTCTAGAATAAACTCACCTTCCTCAAGATCTTCTAAATCGTCTTCAAAGTCAAAGTTCACATCCTCGTCATCTAATCCGGCCAACGCTCCTATCATTTCTTGATCAATGAGCACTGATGCTTCTGGAGCCTTGCCTTTTTCTGAGCCTGAGCCTGGTGATCCAGGCTCTCCCTGAACCTTAGCTTGTTGAACAGTCTCATGTGGAAGATCTGCTAGCTCACTATCTTTCTGTTGAGCATCGGGTCACCTCCTTCATCATCTCCATCTTTACGGCTCCCCCTCAATTCATCACCCCTACAACTACTCTCCCCATGAGCTGCAAGATCTTTCAAAATTTTCTCCACTAGGGTCCGAAGAGTTAGAATCTGAGATTGCTGGGCAGTCATAGTTTCATGTTGGGCAGTCACTTTCTGTTGTAGCAGGACATTCTGCTGCTCCAATCGAGAGTTGTGCTGTTGTAGGT
Organism: Centrapalus pauciflorus; assembly: GCA_020465985.1. Taxonomy (NCBI): domain Eukaryota; kingdom Viridiplantae; phylum Streptophyta; class Magnoliopsida; order Asterales; family Asteraceae; genus Centrapalus; species Centrapalus pauciflorus. The sequence continues at coordinate 7,407 of JAANYP010002781.1, read as the reverse complement.
CATTAACTGCTGTGGATAGATGAAATAGTTGGACTGTTTCGAGATCAACTTTAGTTTTGAGTTAATTGGAGGATTGAGAGTCAGTGGTTGTGGAAGGTGTTGGAACAGTTGTTGATGATGATGGAGTGGTTGTAGATGTGGATGGAGCTTCTTGAATTATACGTTGACCCTTTGCTCTTTGTTGCCTTGTGATCAACGCTTCTTCTTCCAGAACAAAATATTCATCACCTTCATCTTCGTCTCCGAGAGAAGGACGAGTCATTTTTCGTCAGCTCACAACTAGCCTTGAGCCATGTCTTGCAAAATATGTTGAGGGATTGGCAGCTTCCCTCAAAACTTCGTCGGAACTTGAATCTGAAGCTGAATCAAAGGTAGACTCTACCTGACCTTCTGATGCCTCAGTTGCTGTTGCTGTTGCTGGAGGCTGATAATCATCTATTTCTCTGAAAATAGCATCCATATCTGAAGGCGGTTCCAAAATGTTATGCACGAGCTCCTCAGTTATATTCTCTTGAGCTGCTGACCTTTGAACAAAAATCTCCTCTAATGTCTGTAATCTTGGGTCAGTCTGGGGTTCCGAAGTGGATGCCTCAGCTGCCGCAGTTGTTGATTCGGGTTGAGGCACTTCTTGAGCAATCGGTGCTTGCTGTGCCGGTGCTTGTTGCTGGGGTGCATCAATTATCCATTCGTCTCCTTATGGAGCTACGAAATCTGGATCAATGACTTCTCCGAATAACGGATCCACTTGAGGCCTCACTTGTTCTGCCCTTCTTGCGTTGTGGGATTGGCAGTCTGCAAAAGTGCGCTTATCAATGGCAGCTACTGCACTTTGTTCTGGTAGTGTTGGTAGCTCTGGAAGAAAGTGCCTTATGATCATCATAATGAATCTTGGGTACAACAAGAATCTTTCTCGGGCTGGAGCGGTGATTTGATGAACAAACTCCCCAAAGAAAAACCCTGAGAAGCTAAACGGCTTGTTGTAAACCAACGAGATCATCCATGATTGCAGCTCGGAGACCAACGTGTCAAAACCGGCCTTCTTTGGTGCAAACAGACCATCATCACATGCATTATATATCTCCATTGGCCAATAAGTCCACTCTTGACATTGGACATTCTCGTTATATCATGAGCGTATCCCATCCTCAGAAAGGCTGATTGCCTGATAGGAGCCAGAAAATCTATGGGGCCATCTTCTTGATCAACGGTGCCCAATTGTAGAATGATCCTCAAATGATCTGCTGAAAACAAGATCGGTCGGCCACCAACTGTAGCCCTCAGAAGTGTTGGAACTGCAGAGTTGTCCACTTGCAAGCTTTGCCAGAACTGGCGAACATACAGTAAAATGATCATCAGATTATGAGTCAATGCATAGGCGACCCTTGATTGAGACAAGAACTCCAACATCGGTCGGTATGGCTGAGCCTCTGCTTCTTGAAGATTGACGGTCATAATCATATTGTGCTTGTTGTAAAAAGCACGATCAGCCATTTCTGCGCACATAACAAACATTTAAAATGTTAGAAATCAATTTTTGAAAAAGAAAAAAATTTAAGTTATTCGAACTTGATTAAGTTCGAATTTAATCACCTTCGAACTTACTTAAATTCGAGAGTTGTTCCTTCGAACTTACTTAAGTTCGAATAGTCTTATTTCATTCAAACTTATTTAAATTCGAGAAACACATTCGAACATGTCTGTCTTCGAACTTATAGATATTTTAAACAAGTTCGAAGACCTGACAAGTTCGAACCTTGAAGAACAAGTTCGAAGTCTGTTAGAACAAGTTCGAAGTCGGCTTATAAAACATCAATCTAATGATTTTAACCTTTTTAGACTTAAATAACTAATGAATCTAGTCCTATAGGTTCTAATCAAGTTTGTTGAGAATAATTTTAAGTTTCATAGCCTAAAACTTGTGATTTAAACCACCTAGTTTTTTGTTGTATTAAACTCAAAATTATAATTTTTATGCCTTTAAAAGACCTAAAATACACTTACTTAGTTGATTGTTGTTTGAAAAACAACTAAGTTTATGGGTATGTTCGAAGAACAGTGAAAAGATTCGAAGAATGGATCACAAATTTGAAAAACGACAAGTTCGAAGCACAAGTTCGAGATCGCCTGTTTATGTTCGAGAGGATAAGTTCGAGAGTAGGTGCATTAAATGAACAATGTTGACCTTTTTATATCGAATCTACTTCGAACTTATATTACGTTCGAACTTCTATTAAGTTCGAATGTGGCTTCCAACTAAACTGTTGTTCGAACTTAATTGAAAGTTTTGAAAATTCTTGAATAAAATCCAACTTTTTCAACTTTTTCATTTGACGGAACTTTTTCAACTTTGCGAGACATTCACACTAAGCAACAGATTATCACGCAATTTTGTTTCTGCAACTAAAAATGTATCCTAGTAACTTTGACCTCGTTCCTATTTATTAAAAATAAAATAATCTAAACTGAAATAAAATTAAATTAAATTAAATAAAGTAAAATTAAATTAACTAAAAAATAATTTAAGGATAAAAATACACTAACAGAATATTTTTGCTAGATAGTCTAAGAAGGTTCAATCAGATAGCGGTGTCAAACGCACTTTCAGTATTACACTCTCACACTTAGGAATTTTTATTCTTTGATTGTTTGTCGTGACATACATTCCAAGTCAATTGTCGGTATGATTTTCCATTTAAACATTCAACACTAGGAATTTACTTTGGCCTTTTTATTTATCAAGAAACTACCTTACGTGTCCCATACTTAGACATACTTCTATGATCAAGGCAGACACACAATTACTATGACTTTTTGGTATTTGCAAATTATCTTTAAACGGTAAACGTCGGACACAGGTCTGTATTTACATACAACAAAGTGTCTTAATTTGTCTTAGAGTTATTCTCATGTTAGCAAAGCGGTGACAGGTCTGTACTTACGTACAACAAAGCGACTTATCTTGCTAGTTCAAGTCAAAACAGCGGTAACAGGTCTGTACTCACGTACAACAAAGCGACTTGTTTTGACTTCCTTTTATATACAAAACCTTTTCTTTCTTTGCTTAAGATGTATTTTGATGAAACTATACATCCCCCAGATAAATTTGCATACCTCATTCATAGTTATTGTCTGTATGTCTCTAACATAGAAATTAAGACCTTTTGGTCATACACCTAAGTTAGTTACGCATATGACATTTTCTTGATTATTTTATTAGCTTTACGGAAATTCTTCATGTCTTATGCCTACCAACATATCAGACAAGAATATGTATATCACTTAGATTTTAGGGTGCATTATGTGTGAAAGTTTAACACTTAGAGTTTGTTAGACTGTGCAAAATTTCTTCACTTTGAACCTATGACTCTAAGACTTCTCTCATTTTTTCAATACTCTCTTTTTTTGAAATTTTTATGGTTTTCTCTCTTTTTTCTTTTGTTTTTCACTTTTAAGTAAAGCAACTAAAACATAAACTAAAAATTAATGAAAAACTCTAAAATAAGGAAAATTCTACTAAGGTCAAGTTACTCCGGATTACGCATGCCATTTAGTTGGACTAACAATTCAAAGCGTGACCTATCAAATGCTTTAGTGAAAAGATCCGCATTATTGTCTTCCGTTGGAACTTTTACCAGTTTAATCAAGTTTTTCTCAGCATAATCACGTATAAAATGATGTCTTATGTCTATGTGCTTAGTCTTACGGTGTTTAACTGGATTATTTGTTATGGCAATAGTTGACTGATTGTCTATCCTAATGGGAGTATGAGTATAAGTCAAACCGTAATCCCACAATTGTTGTTGAATCCACAGAACCTGTGAACAGCAACTAGCCGCAGCTACATACTCGGCCTCGCACGTTGATACGACTACCGAAGTTTGTTTCTTGCATTGCTAGGATACTAGCCTCCCTCCAAGAAACTGACAACCTCCAGTCGTTGACTTTCTGTTCAAGCTACACCCTCCATAGTCTAAATCTGTGTAAGCCTCCAATTCCAGATCTCCATCAGCATGATACCAAAGTCCCAACTTCGGTTTCAACTTCAAGTATCTCAGAATCCGCTTCACGGCTTTCATATGCATCTCCTTTGGATTAGCTTAAAACCTGGCACAAATACACACAACAAACATTATGTCAGGTCTAGAAGCAGTTAAATGCATAAGTGACCCAATCATGGCCCGATATAGAGTCGGATCCACATCAGTATTACTATCTGTACCCCGCCCGAGATTATGAATCACTTGAATCGGAGTACTGAAATGCGCCGTAAGCTTTGTTCCCTCCATCCCGAAGCACTCTAATATGTCATAGACATACTTCGTCTGATGAATAAACATTCCCTCCTTTTATTGTTAAACTTGCAAACTGAGAAAGAAGTTCATCTCTCCCATCGCACTCATCTCAAACTTCGGCTTCATGGCCTTTTCAAAATCCTTGCACAATTGCTCGTTTGACGACCAGAAGATGATGCCGTCCATGTACACTTGTACCAGTATAAAGTCTTCACCTTTCCTTTTAACGAATAGTGTACTATCAATTCTCCCTCTCTCAAACCCATTGTCTAAGAGGTGAGTTGACAGTACCTCATACCAAGTCCTAGGTGCCTGATGCAATCCATACAAAGCCTTATCAAGTCGATATACTCTGTCAGAATACTTGGGATCAGTAAACCCTGGCGGTTGCTCCACATACACCAACTCCTTCACCTTTCCGTACAAGAAAGCACTCTTGACGTCAAGTTGATATACCTTAAACCCTTTGAAGGATGCGAAAGCCAGAAATAATCGAATCGCCTCAAGCCTCGCCACAGGTACAAACAATTCGTTATAGTCTATCCCCTATTCCTGGTTGAACCCTTTTACCACGAGTCTTGCCTTGTTACGAGTAACTATGCCTCGATCATCCCGTTTGCACATAAAGACCCATTTGGTCCCTATAGCAACTTCTCCTCGAGGCAACGACACTAACTCCCACACTTCAAGCTTTCTGAACTGTGACAGTTCCTCTTGCATAGCTTCAACCCAAGAATTATCTTTCAGAGCCTTTTGCACATTTTTTTGGCTCTACTTGTGAAATGAAACACGAGTATAAACACGTGTGAAATGCCTCGGAGTCGTTGATCATCGATAACAGCACTGTGTTATTATTCACACTACTCCTAGTTCTCACACCGGCATGTGGATTCCCTATGATACCCACAATTGGATGATCCTTATTTATTCTCGATGTCTCAATTCCATCGACTTGAAGATTATCTCTCAAATTCGATCCTATTTCACCTACTGGGGGTATGACTTCAGACGGAATAACTTCTTCTTCATGATCACTATCTTCGAAGGTAGAATTACTTGTCTGATTCTCATCCGTGGGTAATTCAGGTTCATTATCTGTTGGAGACCCACTATCTGTTGTTGTAGTCTCAGATGTTGATGGAATGCTTGATTTTGGAAAACCTCTACCCTCATCGTTGAGATTCAATGATGAGAAGTCGTTTTCCATAGAACCTGCATTTCCACTAAACAGTATGTTAAATGATTCAAACACAGAGTCATAATCAAATAACCATTCTGGACCAGTTTGGGGTTCATGTGAATAACTTGTTACGTCAATGTTAAACACAATTTCTACCGTAACATTTGGTTTTTTAAAAACCCTCTTGTTTGGTGAATTAGGAACATAACCTAGGAAGTATCCTTCGTCAGCCTTTTCACCAAACTTAGGTTGATGTTTTGTTTTCATTAAAGTACACGGTACCCCAAACGTTTCAAATCCAGTTTAATTCGTTGGTCTTTTATTCAGAACTTCATAACAGGTTTTGTTCAGTGATTTGATAGTAAGCACCCTGTTTAAAACATGACAAGCGGTATTCACTGCCTCCCCCAAAACATGGTAGGAAGCTTTGAATCCAAGAGCATGGTCATTGTTGCCTCAATCAAAGTCCTATTCTTACGTTTCGCCACCCCATTTTGTTGTGGCTCATAAGGTGCACTAATTGATGCACTACGCCTTTAGTTAGGCAATATAAACCAATTACCGCATTCTTAAACTCTATTCCGTTATCACTCCTGATACGTTTTACCATTGTCACGTATGAGTTCTCGACTTGGTCTAAGAACCCAATCAGCGTGCCTGCTGTTTCGTCCTTTGTACCTAAAAAGAAAACCCAGGAGAAACGTGAGTAATCATCAGTAATAACTAAACAGAACCAACTACCACCTATACTCCTTTTGTTGATTGGACTGAAGAGATCCATATGCAGCAAATCGAAGGTGGAAGCGATTGAGTTTTGAGTCTTTGACTTGTGTGACTTCTTATGTTGTTTTCCCTTCTTGCACGGTACACACTTGTCTTCAAACTGAAAACTCTTAAGTGGAACACCTTGCACAATGCCATTTTTCCTGATGTAGTTCATCTTCCTTAGGTGCAAGTGTGCCATGCGTCTGTGCCATAGTAGAGATTCAGATTCTGAAGCCTTTGATAATAGACAGATAGTTCCCATCGATGAATCTGATACACTTATATCCATCATGTATAGATCATTCACCCTTGGGGCTCTCATCATAATCCACTCTTCAGGTATCTTGAATCTCGGCTTCAGCACTAACGCTTCTTTTTCAGTAAAGATAACTGAATTCTTCTTATCACATATTTGAGAGACACTAATGAGATTGTGATCAAGTTTATCCAACATGGTAAACTTGATCAAGAGTGATCGTCCCATTAGTGACTACTCTTGTTCCAGTGATATTTCCTCCCTTGTTCCTAGCAAATGACACAAAACCCTTGTTACCTCCCTTGAAGTCTATCAGTAGAATTCTTTACCCAGTAATGTGATGAGAGCAACCACTGTCGACGAACCATTTGTTGTTAAGACCTATAGTTAGCTCCTGTTCATGAAAGAAAACAAGTTAGTTATCACGGGGAATCCAAGCCATGACTGACTTGGTAATACCATTCTCATCCACATACTTGAACTCTTTCAAATACTCATCTCTCTTTTCAGGTGACTTGGGTTTTTTATTAAGAACTTGTTGTGGTGTTGAGTGATTAACATTCATTCTTGGCCTTTGGGCTGTCATTTGCGATGGAGCCCTATAATAATTTCTAATATACTGCATTTCACTGTTATATCCCTTGGCTCTTCCTAGTGTCTGTTGTCTGTTAGGGGTATGTGACCTAACTGGAGTGTAAGTCCTCCTTGGTGTTGTACTCCTATAGACTTGTTGTGGTCCTAACCTAGATTGACTAGGGACTCTATTCGGTGAATTAGTCCTAATCACTTCATTCTGTCTAAACGACACCGGTGTTTGTTTAGTAGCTATGTTGGTACACCCTGTGTGACGATAGCAGTCTAAGTGTATTAACATTTTGGTTCAAGTGATATTGCAAAGTATTGAGTATTAACGA
>JAANYP010002780.1:301437-349316 GCA_020465985.1 Centrapalus pauciflorus | reverse complement strand
ATATATATATATATATATATATATATATATATATATATATATATATATATATATATATATATATATACACACACACACACACACACACACATATATATGATATTTTGAAGGTTCGGTTGAAAGAACAAATAAGTAAGGGTATAATAGTTATCTATTAATGATCAATATTAAATATGAGTTTTAAATGTTCAAAAAATAATTAAATTAATGAAATTGAGTATATATGATATTAATGATGTTTAAGGGGGATATATGTGATATTAATTATTAAAATTGGGTATATATGATATTATGATTTTTAGCTGGGATATATATAATATTAAAATTTTAAGTTGGGTATATATAATATTATGAAGTTTTTGAGGGGTATTTGTGAAATTCTCCCTTAAATTAAATATTGGAGAACCAAACTTGTAATTAAGTAAATGACCAAATCGTCATTTTTATAAAGATTAGAAACAAAAGGACCGTTTTCACAAGTAAAACGTGATTTGAGGGATTACCATTACAATTTTGAAAGTTGAGGGATCGTTTACGTAACTTTAAACAAACCACATGGACATTTTTGTAATTTACTTTAAAAAATTTAGCTTATTACATAAAAAATTTAAGTTGATTTTTATTTCAGATGGATAAACTTTTTGTTTAAGAAAAGGATAATTGCAAGAAATATTAATATATTTTGTTAAAGTTGATGATTATAGGTACATACTTTAACTTTTACCTAATTATAGCAACCTGTTTTGTAATTTTACACATGTCAATTTATAAATAATGGGTGGATATAGTTTGAAAAAGTTTTCAGTGATATAAATCAATTATCCCCACTTAATTAATAATTATACAAAGGGCTTGCAATCGGATTAATTTTATAATAAGAATAACTTCATTAAATTATATAACCCTTCTTTATATGAGTTGACGTGTCATGTATGTAACTAATTAGTTTGTATAGGGATAATTGCGTAAAAAAACTCTTAACTTGTCAGTTTTTATAACACTTCTTTACTTATTTGATGACGACGCCAACAAGAAATACTACATCTGCAAAAAAATGCCATGTAATCAACCATATGGTCAATAAATCCGTCACATATCTATCACTGGATAAATCTGTTGCTAATATTCTGTCATAAATTTGTCGTTCATACGGTCGTCCATAATCCGTTGCTAATGATCTGTCTCGAATTTGTCGCAAATCCGTTGCCGTTAAATTTCCTTCGCTAATCACTGTTTTTCAATCAGCGACACGCTTTTTTCGGACAAATCAATCTGTCACAAATCTGTCGCAAAGTGGTATCAGCGATGGATCTGCGACAGATTTATTTGTCGCTGATACTCCAGTTTTAAGTAGTGCATGTCACGTAATTGGCCACATAAGCAATAAATGGTTATTGAAATTATTGCATATGTCCATCGCAAAAAAATTTAATAAATAGAACAGACCAAAAAAATAACCTAAAATGAACCAATCATAAAAATTCGTTCGTATTTTATGCATGCCAACAATTAAACCTGGCAATATGTGTAATCATGTCGTGTGTCGTGTCAGACACGAATTTTATACGACATGAATTTGTAATACACGAACACGACACGAATTATAAACGTGTCTAGATATGAAACACGAAAACGGCACACAAAAATTTCGTGTGACACGCGATACGACACACATAAAACAAGTGTCACACGATAACAGTAATTTAAACACAAATTTAATCCAAAATATATATAATTATAAATCCAAAACATGATAATCCAAGTGTTCAACAACACTTCAAAAGTATATAAAGTCACTATTAATGGTCGTAACCAAAGAGGAACTTTTGACCAAAATAGACTCCATATTGATATTCAAGTCGACAATTGGATTTATCACATCATCAATGTAACAGATAAACTCAAACTTTTACAAATATTTCAAATTAAGTGGACTCGACTTTTTTAGAATTATTGGAACCCTAGTTTATATTTGTCTTATACGTGTCTTATGTGTGTCATCGTGTAACACAATATTTATACGTGTCTTACACGTGTTTATACAGGTAAATTCATGTTTACATGTATAAGACACGAAATACGAATTTTAAATTCGTGTCGACACGAATTTACACGAAACACGAATTTGCAAAACCCATATACGGAAAACTAGTGTCGCATACGTGTCGTGTCTGTCGTGTACCAAATTGCCAGGTCTACCGATGACATACCATCCAACATGTAATTTTTTTTTTTTAATAATCTATCCAAAATATATTTCACGTTTGTTTGTGCATATATGTGTACAAAAATATCTATATAAATACTATTAAAAGAGTAACTAAATTATCACATGTTAAGTTCTCATGATGCCAAGTGGCATTATATACTAATGACAAATGTCAATTAACATTTTAAGATTAAATTAAAAAGTTTAAATCTAATTACTTTTAAGATAAGATCATGGTTAGATCATTCAATCCCACAAAATCACAACAAACAATATTTAAAAGATTTTTTTGATTAATAATTATAATATTAAAAGTAATATTAATAATAAACTTAAAAGTTATTAATGATTAGTTTTTTTTTATTTAAATAATTTATACATAAATTAACTATAATAAGCTATATTAAATGTCATTAGTATTAGAAATTTAAATATTAATTTTTAATTTTTAAGTTTATATAGTTTTAAAAAACAAGTCTATTAAAGTTATCCGTGTAATACACGGGTGAATAAACTAGTAAACTAATAAAAATAAATGAATTTCTCAATAACTTGACTAATTTTTGACTAGGGAATTCAGTTCAATTGTTAAAACTTGATCATCCAAGGCTAAAGGTCTTAACAAATGTTAAACTTATATTGCAACCATTCCGAAATCAAGCCGAATGTACGAATGCAATGTGAATCGATCGACTGCACGCACAACTGTTTTCACGACTTGAACTCACAACCTTTTGGTTAACTAAATTAATATGGTTATATCCTACAACAACTTAACGTTCAAAGGGTTAAAAAAAGCACACTCAAGAAGATAAAACTCTCGACGGCAAGCCACGGCGAAGATCGTTCATCCGGCGGTCATCCGTAACGTAAAGTGGAAAATGTTCCAAGAAGAGAGGTTGAAGCCGGAAGGGATGTGGAATTCTAACCCTTTCTAGTATACACTCCATGCTTATTAGATAGAGAAACGAAAAGAAAAAAAAATGACCGAAAAGACGAGCGAAATTACGGTCTAAACGAACCTTTCAAAGCCTACGAAATGGTGATTTAGTTTGCCTGTGGCTCTGGATTGGCAACGGAAACGGAAACGGAAACGACTTCAGGATGATAATGAAGCATCTCCTTCCATATCATCTCCCTTATCACTTCTTCCCCTAATTCTTCGTCTATTTCCATATCCATCGGAACTTGAACTGGAGGATCCGTACTTGGACTATAGAGCGCAGACATGTATGGATGATGAAGCGCTTCGTTCACGCTAATTCTCTTTGAAGGGTCGAAAACTAGCATCTTTTGCAACAGATCAATCGCTAACGGTTGAGCCTGAGGATAAAGATGCAAAAACGAAGTCCCTGGCGTAAAAGGAAGCGACTTTATGAACTTTCTTGCTTTTTGATTGTCAATAAATTCAATATCGGTTTCCGATTGGCTGCCAAGAATGTTAATGATCAGTTTCAGTTGGTTTAGACATTCTGTCCCTGGAAACAGCGGTTTTCTCCCGAGAAGCTCAGCAAATATGCACCCGACAGACCAAATGTCGATTGACGTACCATAGTTTTCACAACAGAGGAGAAGCTCGGGTGCCCTGTACCAACGAGTAACCACATATTCTGTCATGAACTGGTCTTTACTGTTGTTTGTTCGCGCTAGCCCAAAATCACATATCTTCAAGTCACAATTCGCGTTGATGAGCAGGTTCCCAGGCTTCAGATCACGATGAAGGATGTTCGCCGAATGAAGATATTCCAACCCTTGCAACAACTATAAAAATAAACATGAATTATTCGCATACCCATGATTTAAAATCTAGTTAAAAGCGGTTAATTAGTACCTGAAAGAGGAAATATTGGCAATGATCGTTTGAAAGCGACTGAGACGACTTAATAATCTGATGCAAATCCGTATCCATTAGCTCATAAACCAAATACACATCTTTAAAACTTGTCCTATGCTTTGGCACCATTACATCTTTCAAAGCGATAACATTTTCATGACGAAGATGGCGAAGAAGTTTTAGTTCACGTAAAGTTCTCAGGGCGTCAGTATGGTTATCGAAGGTATTGTGTATCTTTTTTATCGCGACTTTCTCATTGGTTTCGCGATTAATAGAAGAGCAGACTATACCATATGCACCTCGACCAATCGGTTTTATGGGTACGTATTTTGTATCGAGTTCAAACAATGTCTGCCATATAGAAAAATAATGCTTCCCTTCTGATCTAATCCCGCTCGGCGGTTCAACTGGAGTTGCCATTTTTCTACAAAACAATTACATACAAATTGTGTTAAACATTAACAAGATAGAAATTTATCCAAACAACAATATAAGATGATGAATTCCCAGATGATATGATGAAGAACAACCAACCACTAATCATATGAACCAAAAAGAAAACTAAATTCAACCGAAACGTAAATTCAATATCAGAGAAAGGATTTAATTTCAACAAAAGAGGTTTCAGAAAGTAAAAAAGAAGCATACTTTCTTTAGCACACGATCTTGAATTCGATTCTCTTGAGCCTCTGAAATTTCGTCGAACACTTGGTGTTCATTAACATGGGTAGGCTTCAATTTCACCAATTTGTTTCGAATCAAACTTCACCATTATATTTATATCTAAATTCATCATTTTCCCTGTCAGAAACTAAAATCCCAATTGAAATTCTAGTTTACGGAACCCAAATGTCACGTCAATTTATTCATGGAGTCTGTGTTATAGCTAAAATGCGTCGTCAAAATCTTGAATTTGACGCATCTACGACGAATTATATATACAGATACATGATGATATTTGGATCCTGCAAAAACCCATGCGCACAATAAAGTATGATTCGTTATCTGGTCGCCATCAGAAAACCGCCATTTTGGTCGCATTCAGCGAATCAAAAACCAAGAGTTCATTGCCATTAAATTTGTAATAATTGAGTAACTTTTTTCTTGTAATTTGGTTAACAAATATTAAGAGGGGTGGTGAGGAGATGAATTTTGTGTGGCTCCTATCGTATCATTTGATTCAATTGGGATCGAAACTATCTTCCTTTCTTCTACAAAAAATCTGATTTCTGTTTATTTTTAATGAAATTGTTAACAAATCATTTTTTAAGAGATAAACAAATATGACCTTACTCATCATTGTAAAAACGATATACATAGATAATAAACTTAATATAAGTGTAAGTTTTATTTAAAAAAAGAAAAACCAAACGTACTATGCTATTTTGTAAATTAGTGTGTAAAATGTTGTTTATAAAATCTATCTAAGGGTTGCGTAACGGTTTAAACCAAACATGAAAGAGGATCAAACTTTAGGAAAAGTTAAAACAAAGAATCAAATTAAATGTTACTAGTACCGTTTCAGATATGTTTTTTTTCCACCATTCATGAAAAAAATGTAAAATCAAACCGAACAAAATATTACTAAAAACTAGAACGAAGAACTAAACCAGATAGTATCGATTCCAATTCAATTTGTTGGTTTTTGTCTAGTTCCAATTTTTGTTCACCTTTACTATTATAATGAGTCACCGAGATGTTAGCTTAGTGGTTGGGGATATAAAATCTATAATGGAGGTTTAGGGTTCAACCTCCGCACATGTCTTTTAACCATGTGTTACGTAATTTACCTCCTCCACCTCAGCCGTGGGACCGGTCAGTGGGAACCCCAGAGGATGGGTTACCCTTTTTTCATTACTATTATCATTAGTCCCTGTGATGGTAACCTAGTAGTTGGGGGCATGAAATATATAATGGAGGTTCAGATTTCAAACCTTGCACGTGTCCTTTAACCATGAGTTATATGATTTGCCTCTTCCACGTTGGCTATAAGAACCGTTGGTAAGATCCCACAGAGGGTGGATTACCTGTTTTTTTTTTTTTTTTTACTGTTATCATGAAAAATACCTCATCAAATCAATGTTATTACATAGACTACAAAAAATACCTCTATCAATAGATAAAATCAAAATCGAGAACCGAATCGTATATAACCGTTTCAATCTGGTTATCTGGCTTTATAGTTTTTTCCTCACTTTTATATTGAAAATAAAAAACCAAACCAAAATAAAAACCGAAATATTCATAAAATTAAAATCGAAAGTCAAACCATATGAGTCCGATTACATCCCTAATAAATATACTATGGATACATGGACCAAATACAAGGATATTAAGATGAAGACGAAATTGGTCCATGTGGGTTATTTATTCTTTGCTTGTTTGTTACACAAAATCATGGTTCACATGTCAAATTAAAATAGAATAATAAAATTTAATTTTATTATTCAACAAACTTATAGTTTAATGATAAGTGGTAAAAGATCGATTCTCTCACTTTCATCTTGTGTTTTCTTTTTTTAATTCTTCTAACAAACTCACATGGTTTGTTTCAAGGGGTGCTTAATTCGGTACCACTTTAAAAATCAGACCGATAACATTCGGTTCATTTAATTCAATTCTCAGTTTTTCTTTTCATGGTTTCATAGTTTTTTCATAATAAAAATTAGAAAAACCGACTTTGAACCAAAATGGTATAGAATCGATGCCACTCAGCTCGGTTATCTGATTCCAGTAATTTTTTTATATTTTTGTGGTTAGGTTTGTATTGTTGTTCCCCAAATGGTTAACTTATTGTGTTTCATATATTTGAAATTAAAATTTTTCTATAAAGATGTCGTTAAAAAGGGATCACTGTGTAATGATTTTGTATTGTCGTTCCCCAATGGCTTTATATAACGATATCTTTCTTCATAAATCGTTAGCCACTAATCTATTAATGCAGTAAGAATAAACACCATCTTTACTTATCGATAAATGACTGATGATTTATGAAGAACGATAACTGTTTTATTATTTTTGCTTTCTTATACATGTTTAACTTACTATATATATACTCGATCAATCCATCACTTTCTGTTTATGGAAAGACAAATGTTATTGTTTTTTTATTTCCTTTCTTTATTTAGGGTACTTATTATTTTGTTTGGAAATATATGGAGTAAACTCCAATCTTCCTCATAAATTTTTTAATGGTAAAACATAAAAAATGTTTAATCCTCATTTATTTCCAATAATGATAATGATACAACAATATATGTGGAGTATATATTAATTTTATAAAAATTATAATTATCAGAATAAATTAATTCAAAAAATAAGACCTTATTTGAGATGTAGTAAACCGGCCGGCGTAAGCAAACCTAATCTAAATCCAATCGAATAAATGAATGAGCAAGAACATCTAAATGTAATAATTTTAATTATTTATCTTTGTCATATAAATTGAAAACAAATAAATAAACAAACGCAAACGTTAAAGAAATGAACTTTCTTGTTCATTTATGTTTAAACTTTATACCATATGTTTGTGTGGGTTAATTATACTCTTGGGCCAAACTTTATGAATATTTGGTTTTGGATTTTGTTGACTAGAAAACACTAAAAGACCAAAACATTTTCTATAAATAAGAATCAAGTAAATAGGGTTAGGAGGCTTTTTCTTTTGGAGTGAACGATGGAGAGAAAACACATAGAGTGAATTTGCTCTCTACTCCATCCTTTATCATATTCTTCTTCTATCAACATTTACCTTTCATATGACACTGCAGTGGTAGCTCTGCATGCCACTGTAATTTACCTTCCATATGCTACTGCAGTTGGAACTCTACATGTCACTGCAGTTTACCTTCCATATGTCATAGCAGTTCACCTTCTGTATGCCGTTGCAGTTGACCTCTGTCTGCCGCTGCCTTCCTGACAGCGACCTTCTACATGCGAAACTTAACTTTCACACGCTATTCTCAACCTTATTTCTCTTTATTATACTTATCCTGGATTTATTATTGTATAAACACTGACTTGAGCGTTGAAGGTGGATTCTGGGGCGCAAGCCCTAGGTCCACTTCTAACGTTTATTTGTTGTTTGTAGCGATGTTTCTTGGCTCGGGAATACAAGGAACGGCCTATCCCCTACAACAAGATGCTCCCGACGGAAATACGCCCAAACACCATACAAATGGTAAAAACGAGTGTTAAACAAATGTATTTTCTTATTTATTGTCATTGTCGTTAATTAAGTTTAAACCCTTCCTTTTTTATGAATGTGACAAAGTATTTTTGATTTTTTTAGTTAATACATACATAATGTGATTTTTAAATAATAATCCAATTTGAACTTTTTTTTATATGAAAGATCAATTTACGGGAGGCAATGAGATCTAAATGATATCAACATACTTCACATGGTGACAATTTTGACCTAACGAGTCAAACAGTTAAATGTACTCATTGTAAAAAACTAAGATAAAACATGACTTTTTTAAAAAAAATGAAATTTAGAAAACGGTGTATTGTAAAAATTGTTTTTTGAAAAAAATTTCAAAATTATGTAAAATTTATGACTTTTGGTCGTCACACCGTTTGACCCATTTGCATGAACGGACTGAAATTGTCACCCCTAAGAGTGATGGGAGTACCTCCCTTTCCCAAACTCACCTTTCTGTACACGTCAGCGCCACATCAACTTTTCTCTCTCCACCTTTCCCCACCTTTCTAACTATGAAATACCCACCTTTCTTAACATTTCCATCTTTCTTAATTTTTTTAACATTTTAATTAAGAAAACAATTATTAAATCTAAAATAATTAATTTCATAAATATTTAAAAGTTTACATAATAAAATTACGAAACTAAAAAATAAAAACTTACAAAACTAAAAATTAAAAATTAAAAAAAAATACATAACTAAAAAAATTACGAACCTAAAATCTAAAAAAATTACATAACTAAAAGGTTACGAAACTATAGTCGTCATCCCCAACGCTCCGCAATGCTTTGTTTGCGGGCCAATACGGCTTCCAAAGCAGTACCTTGCAGATGGTCGTGTGGCCGAATGAAAAAATCCAAGTCACGTTCTTGTTGTTGTTCATTCAGTGCCGCAATGTACGCATTATATCTTTTCTCTTTCAACTCCAATTCTTTTTGTTGTTTTGATTGTTTCAATTCTTCAAGTCGTGCTCGGTGATGTCTTTTATCTTCAAGATCTTTCTCGTGACATGTTGAAATCCTTTCGAATTTTGATTGCATCTCTGGGTCGACTGATGTTGATGCTGGTTTTTTCCCATTGCGGCGTGGTCGTTCAAGCTGCTGAAGATCCGCGTCGCCCTCGTCATCTTCGTCAATGTCAACACCTAAAAATGCCGCATCAGAAGACGGTGTTCCGATCGTGTGAGATTCGAAAGTTTTGGTCCGCTTTCTTTGCGGCTCAACAAAATCATCCATTTGTGGAACGGGGTTCCACTTTGGATGACGTCGAAGCACCTCCCAAGCCGATTGGTGTGGAAACGGCTTACCTTTATTGAGGGCCTTGTATTGTTCTTGGGTGTTGTTGAAAACGTCGTAATCGTTTTCCCCGCTTCGTCGCTGCATCGTATTGTTGTTAAACATGCCGCCAAATTTTGTACAATTGCGGTTCATGTCTTTCCACTTTGAATTAAGTTGGTGGGTGGTGCGGCTAGTTCCACCAACTCGGCTATCAAAATTTTCGAGGATTCGTCCCCAAAAATTTGAACGTTTTTTATTATTTCCGGTAGTTGGATCTTCGGAAATATCGATCCAGGCTTCCGCCAAAGCCTTTTCTTCGATGGAGGTCCACATTTTCGGTTTCATTGGACCCTTTCGTGTAGACCCGGTTGCCGCGGTGTTTACCGGAATCGTCTCCTCTTCGGAATCGACGGGTTGAGTTTCGGGTACCGTCTCCTCGTCGTCCTCGTCTCTAGATGCGGGGTCCCGATAAGAAAATGGTTCGAAACCCTCGTGAAATTCTCGCGAGGAATATTGCGGATTGGGGGGTGATGGTTGGTAATATTGTGGATTGGGTGGGGATGGTTGGTAATATTGTGGATTGGGTGGGGATGAGTGTGGCACGTATGGTGCCGAATTATCCATAAAATTTTGCGGTGGGCGGAAAGAAGGGTTTGATTGAGAAGCCGGTTGTTTGCCGCGTTTTCGACTTGCGGCGGGTTGTTTGCCGGTGTTTCGATCCATGACTTTAATCAAAACTATAGAGATTGAGAGATGAAAGTGATGAAAGTGTGTGGAAGAGATGAAAATGATGAAAGTGTGTGAATATGAATGTGTATGAAGATATATTTATAGGGAAAAAAAATTATTAAACTTTTTTTTTTATTTTCAAACGGTCTATCGACCGTTGGGGCGCAAAAAGACAAAGGGAGGAGCGGGGAGGGGAAGCCGGGCCGGGGAGGGGAGGGGAAGAGGCGGGGCCTCCTGGGGTTGGGGGGGGGGGGGGGGGGCTGATATGGCGGAGCCGCGCCCAACCGGCTTTGGTACTCCCAAAAGCCTAATACTTTACATATGCATGCTCACGTATTATTATTAATAGCCTAGTATATTTTGTTCTAGCGATAATGACTTATAATAGATGTGTATTTTTATATTGTTTGTTTCCATTTATACGTTGTTTTTTTTTTGTTTTTTTGGTGGTTATAGTTTCTGTTTTGTTTTCACATGGTAGTTATACTTATTTTTTGTTTCTATTATGTATTTATATTTTGTTTGGCTTCCGATAAAGGCTTTGTTAACCTACAAACGATATATACAACTTATAAAAACTTATACATGACTAGTTCCTATTGTATTGTTAATTGTTAAAATTAGGGTTATGCAGAAGTCGGAACTACCTAGAAAAACCAAAGAATTGTTTTAAACCGGAACCGAGAATCAGTCCAGATGATATATGTTCTAGTTTTTCATCAGTGTCGGTCCTATCATTTTAAAGCCCGGGGCAAACACTTAAAAAGGGCCCTTTATATATATAAGCAAAATTCGTATAAAAAAGTTACAATTAAATAATATTGAGAAAAAACTGTTATACTATTTATTCGTATGATTATAAATTGGGCAAAAGTTACATACAATATTAAATTATATTTTTATTAGTAAATTGAGAAAAAAAAAGTTTAATTTTTAAATGATTCATAATATAAACTGTAAACATACG
This sequence comes from Centrapalus pauciflorus, assembly GCA_020465985.1. Taxonomy (NCBI): domain Eukaryota; kingdom Viridiplantae; phylum Streptophyta; class Magnoliopsida; order Asterales; family Asteraceae; genus Centrapalus; species Centrapalus pauciflorus. Next base: position 338,092 of record JAANYP010002780.1, on the reverse strand, counting down.
TGTCAAAAATAAATAACATCCTAAGAAATAAGATACATGTCTCATTAGTATTTTTTATAGTCGTATAATAAATAACATAAATCACGTGATAAACAAAAAAAAAAAAATCAAACTCACTGAAAAACAAAATTATAAATATTGAATTTGATGGACAGTATTAGGGGTGAGCTTGGTACTGAACCGTACCGAACCGGTACCGATCCCGAAAGTACCGAAACCGAATTATTAGTTTTGAAAGAACCGAATATCGAACCGTATAATTTTATATGGTGGCGGTTCGGTTTCGAATCTGGGACCGGGTTTTCGGTGCTAGTCACGTATTGGGACCGAATAAGGAAAATATATCAAATACCAAACATACATCACCAAATATTGCACCCGAATTCCTAATACCGAAAAACCGAATATCAAATACCGAATACCGAACAAAGAATACTGAATACCGAATAACAAAATGCTAAACCACTTTTATAGTTCAAAAGAGCGGCAACACCCAACAAAAAACATAAATAACTATAAGTTCAACGTTTTAAATTTACAAATACCGAATTTTAGCTGATTTATATATTCGGTTCGGGATCGGGATATTCGGGATAAATATGGTACCGAAACCGAGAGTACCGAATACCAAATTTTAGCTAATTTAAAAACCGAGTACCGGACCGAATATATTAATTCAGTATCGGTCGATACCGGTTTTCGGTACTGGGAAATAGTACCCGTCGCTCACCCCTAGATAGTGTATTGATATAAAGTAAATAGACGATATCTGCAGATAAAAATACGAAGTAAATAGACGATATCTACAGATAAAAATACAAGTGGTAGTGATGAGATATAAATTAAAATAAAAATGCACACAATGGGATTCAATCCTTGCCATTAGGATTCCAAGATAAGATGATTGTCAGCTAAACCAATACATTATTTATGTTTTTTATCGCCCAAAAAATATTTAAGTTAATACTAGATAGCTGAGCTATATTAAATATAAACTTTTTTGGGCCCCTTATATTGAATTGGGCCATGGGCGATGGCCCAGGTAGACCAGGCCCAGGGCCGGCCCTGTATTTCATACCAGTCTCAAGTCCTGTACAAGCCTAATTTTTAAAATATCGAATAAAATAGTCGCGTTAAGATTTCTATCAGTTGTATATTGTTTGTAGGTTAACAAAGCATTTACTGGAATATGTATATATATAATTACCTAATGATAACAAAAGTAGATTATAACTATAAAATTAAAAAAAAAAGTATAACTAATAAATGAAAACCAAAAAAATACAATACATAAATAAAAATAAAAATAAAAGCATGCATGTATATATAATTGTATGTCGTTTTCCCTTATGTTCTAAACACATAGTTATGTAATCGAGTTAAATAAATCGCTATTTGTACTTTTATTATATTTATGAAGATGTGTTATAATAATTATAAATAGTATACTTTTATTTGTTAGTAGCTAGGATTCTAAATATATACATTTCTTTTTGATAATCACACACACCTCCATTTTTACGTTATAATGAGAATTAAGTTTAATCAATGGATTTTGCGTCATCAACAAAAAACATGTGAAAAGATTGGTGTATAATTAATATAAGTGAAAGAAAATAAATAATTAAAAATTAATGTCTTAATGTTGGTTCTCCACTCGTTATTAGAAGTTAATGTTTAGATCACATCTTCACTTTCATCAATATGTTAGGTTGTTTAGATCACATATATTTTCATAACGCATTGACCAAGAGGAAAAATTGTATAAAAAATCAACATATTTTTTTGATATTTTTTGATTAAGTCTTTGTATCAAAAATGTTTTCATAAAAGTCCTTCAACTTGAAGTTTTTTACGAATTGTGTTGTTTTATAGGATTTTTTTTCAGAAGTTTGTCATAAGATTTTGTTAAGTTAAAGGACTTTTATGGAAACATTTTATGTGTAGTGATTTCTACGAAAACGTTTTTAAGTTGAGGAACTTTTATGGAAACGTTTTTTGTACAATGGTTTATTCGAAAAAATAATAAAAGTGTGTTGATTTTTTACATAATTCTCCCCGACCAAAAAGGCTATAAATAACTTTGTATCGTTGCAAGTAACATATTTTTTAATAATATCACAATGCCACCTGTATGGCACTGTCCACCAGGTTTATAAATAGACAAATATTTATATTGATAACGGCTAATTGTGTAAAAAAACTCTCAAGTTGAACAATTTTTGTGATTAAAACCCCTAATTATTTTTCATTGCACAAAAACCCCCAACTAGGAAAATCTCACGAAATTAGGATATTACCGGTTGTAACCGATTAAAACTTGTAGGTTGTTATCGACAAGTCTCAGTGACTACCGATATTTCGTCGAAAAAGTAATTTCCAACAAAAAAAACACAGATTTGAACAAATAAATCAACAAGAAATGTGAATTTGAATCATAAAGGGTTGGTTAGCAGATTGTAATCGGTTTATCAGGTTGCAAGCCATTCTTTTAAAAAAAAAAAACCTTATTTTGATTGGTTTTAATCAATTGGGGGTCTTTTGTACAATGAAAAATGATTGAGGGTTTTAATCACAAAATTGATCCAACGTGAGAATTTTTTTTTGCACAAATACCCCTATTGATAACATATGATCTATATGTTTATAGCATTTGAACTTTAACAATGTGCAATATTTCATAAATCGAATGATAAAAGTAATAATGTTTTCGAAATTAAGCATTGCAAATTTATATATTTGCATTGTTTCTATAATACTTAATTCATTTTCTAAACTTGAAACCTAACAAAACAAATATCCGAGTTAATAATTTTTCAAATGCCCATATAGGATTAGGAAGAGAAACACCATGTAACTAATGTGTTGTCTGTTTACTTCTTAGTAAAATTATTAAGAAGCAAGTTAAGTACGTTGAAACGATCTCTTAATATTTTCATTAAGAGATAATAAATAGGCCTAAATTTCAATCATAAATCTATATATTATAATAAATGAGAACAACTCTTGTCACGTGTCATTCTCCTAATACATTAATTTTTCATTTTCCCGCTCTTTTTCCAAAAATAAAATCTATCTATACTATTAAAAGACTAAGGGTGTGTTTAGTTGATGGAAAATTGATATTTGTTTTCACTTTCACTTTTCCAGAATTTGTTTTCATTATTACATTTCTAGAAAATTAGGAGAAAATTTTGAAAACGTGTTCACCACGTCCCTTGTTTTCACTTTTGAAAATTAGAAAAATGGTTGAAAACTCGTTTAATGCATTTTTCAATTTCTATTATAAATTTAGAAAATGAAAACATTTAGAAAATGACAAAAAAAAATTAGAATAATGTCAAACTAAACATGTTTTCAATTAAGCGCTGTTTTCGTTGAAAACAAAAACAGAAAACTGGCTTGTTTTCGTCAACTAAACGCAGCCTAACTATTTGCCACATGTCGTCGCATGCTATTGCCATGTGGCGTCACCTCCTACTGCCATTTGGAAATTATGTTTTTCAAATCTTATAATTAATGTATATTAAAATTAATTTAAATGATATCTAATCAAATCTAAATCTAAACTAAATCTTATCTAATATGAAACTCAAATTTGAATTTGATTATATATTTAAATTTATTATGTTGTATAAGTAGATACTATAAATGTAGTAAAATATTTTTAATATTTATCCTACAAATTAATAACATTATTATTTTTAAATTAAAACTCATGTTATACATGGGTATATAAACTAGTTAATATTAATGTAAGTAACATGCATTTCATTTAATTGATTTAATTAGACTTTATGATTGAAACTTATTATTTGTGTTTCCTAAACTAATTGAAACTATAATTAATACTTATTAAAAGTTTTTAAAATTAACAATGTAAAATTAAAAAGTGTAAAAAATCAATAAAATAATGAACTTCAAGTTTAAATGTCCCAAAAAATAATAAATCTTAATAAATAATAAAATAAAAACTTCATATTTAAAATTTAAAATTTAAAATAAATTTTTTTAAAAGATCTATAAAATAATAAACTTCAAATTTAAATGTCCGAAAGAATAAATAATTGTATGAAATAAGAACTACAAACCTCAGTATATAATAATTTTGAAAAAAAAAATTTGTTTTCAAATCTTTATGACACATTAATTAAATAATCATTCAATTTTTCAAATTTATTGTCTTTAATAGAATTGTGTATTAATATTTATTAGAAGTTCAAAACTAAAGTTGCAAATATTATATTTTAAGATAACTTAATTTCGAATAATCTTTATTATTTTTAAGTTGACGCTGGATTTGTTATATCAAGTTTTAATCACTTAATCAATAGATATTTATTATTAATTAAACCACCTTCAATAAGAAAATTTATAAATAGTTTAATTTAATAGTCTCTAAAAAATGTATACAATTTAGAATAATATACTTCAAAAAAATTAAAAAGATAAAATAATTACCATTTAAAATTTATTTTGTTGATTTCTATGAGATTGATGATAACACAACAACAAATTAAATAGAGTGAAGGTTCAACATTTTTGAATCAGTAATAAGAAAATATCAATGGAATCACATATATAATAACCATAAAATAATGTATCTAAATCAATAATTCAAATATTTTGAATAAAATCTTAACTGTCTTTTTTTTTTACTTAAACATTGACTTAGAGTCGTCATTATTTACCTTTGACTCAATGCTTTGTCTGTGTATCATATTTTTATTGGTTTTTATTGTATCTTAATTTAAGAAATAGTTCCTAAGGGATCCACCTCTTTATAAATATTTAATTCATAACTAATTTGTTATATCAATCCATGTAACACATGGGTATTAACCTAATATTATAATAAATTTAATTGCATTAAATTTTGAATTTATTTTTTTTCATAATTAATTAGTAATAAATTAGTTTTTATAACATATTAAATTATTGTTTACCTAAAATAAATTTCTATCATTATTATCCATAATAATCATAATTAGATCCATATGTAGAAATTTGAATTAGTTGTGGAAATTATTATTATTATTATATATAATAAAGGAAAATATCAAATGTCACGTGTCACCAACACGTTTCACCAAAAAAGATAATTACAAATTGTTATTATAAAAAAAAAATAAAAAAATAAATATACTCTATTTTTAATGTATAAATAATAAAAGATAAACACAATTATCATTTTTGTATGTTTTAATTTTTACTTATATACATTTTATATAAATAATTTAATTAAAAATATCCACGTAATACGTGGTCATAAACTAGTTATAATTAATAAATAAACAACTTTCTTAGACACATGTTATTTTTTCGAAAACGATAAATTCTTCTAGAATTAATTTGTTTCATCATAAATGATCATTTTTAATTAAATTTGAGTTTTGATTTGGCAGTGACTAAAACAATATATTTCATGCTCTACGATTATTTTAGTTTTCGGTCTATTATAAACTGAAATATACTGTAATTTAATTTATAATAATTATAATAATATATTTCATGCTCTATGGTTATTTTTTATCTTAGTAATAAAAAATATATAGTTATACATTCCGTCACATCGTTACACAACTTGTTATCAAACATTCAGAAACATATCAAAACATCTCAGTTATTTATGATTATTAGTTTAATAAACGAACAAACTTCTGATCATACATCTCAACAAACTTTTGAGTTATTTAGAGTAGAAATTTTTAAAATTTCCATCTTAGTTCTTAAAAAAAGTGAAATCTCGTTTTAGTTAACTACAATTTCATAAAAAATCATTTCACTTTTTAAAATACCATTTTCGTAATCTCTCTTACTTCTATTACCTACCCTATAATTGTTTATAATACTTTCTTTCTCTCTTTTACTTTTTAATCACATATCCTATTTTTCTTATTCTATAATCATCTATATAATTTTTCTTAAAACTAAAATTTCACCATCTAAACAAGTTTTCACTTTTTATAGAAACCCTTGTTTTTTTTTTTTTCCTGAAAACTATAACTTGAAAACTGAAATTGAAAAATGACTAATTTTCGTTAACTAAACGCAAAAATTTCCGTATCACTTTTCACTAAATTGAAAACTTGTTTACTTAATAATAATTTCTTAAATTTCACTTTTTAAAATACCACTTTTCATACTTTATTTCTTACATTTTCAAAAATATGTATTTAAAAAAAGGACTTTCGCGTCTTTGTCTTTTCATGATTATTCTGGTAAAAATAATATTTAAAAAGTTTCTTTTTAAAATTGCACATGCAAGTAGTCGTGTTCCAAGTCTATCTGAATTCTGAACTAGGTCAAGAATGACCATTGTGAAGATGATGGTTGCTACATCTCATTATTAAAGTCTCGAAACTTATAGATTTAAAAAAAAAAATAATATTTCACCAATTATATGTTAAGAATACTTGGGATGTTGTTTTATAATTTAAATGTTTTATTCAACGTATATTTGTTACAATCATTTGGTTTGATCTATATTCTACTGTACATTTTAATAATTTGTGTAATTTAAAAATTATATATTACTTATTAAGTTGTTATTGATTAATACTCTATTTATCAAGTTAGGATTAGTTGGGATCGGTTAGGACCAATAGGGTACACTACATGTCAAGGTTTTTTTTATTAGGACCTGTCTTTTTAGGCCCAAGCCCAGAGCCGGGTAGGCCTGCTTAGAGGTGCACGAAAAATCCGGTTATCCGATTTTGATCCGAAATCGATCAGAAACCGGTTTCCCTCTAACCGGTTTTTTTGTAACCGGACCGCTTATAATCTTAACCGGTTTTTCAACCGGTTATAAGGTTTTTTGGGTGACCGGTTTTTATACCGGATAATTAACCGGTTTTTTTTGTAATCGGATAAAAAACCGGTTTTTAACCGGAAAAAAATCCGATTTATGTGCAGTTCGAAAATAGATCCGTTGGTGGAAAAGAGCCGTTTTTTTTTTACCGTTTTTAGCTCAAAAAATTACAATTTTGCCACCCAATTGTGTATAAATAGGTAGAAATGTTTTTGGTTGATTACCATTGATTCCAAACATTCTCATTTGATATTTTCGGTATTCTATAACTCTCTCGTTTGATATTTTCGGTATTCTCCAACTCTCTCGTTTGATATTTTCGGTGTATTCTCCAACTCTGCAATCTTTTTCTTTCATCTCAAATGGCTACTAATACACCCGAAACGACCGGACAATCTTCCGTCGGTGGAAATCTTGAAGTTGTTCGGGTGCTCGAGAATAAACGTAACAAAGAAATTTGGGATCATTATGATTTGTGTTAAATGTCAAATGGTTCGAGAAAAGCTCGTTGCAAACTTTGTCAAAAGTTTTTTGCGGCCGAAGGAAACACGACGTTGAAAAATCATATTACGAAAGCATGCAAGACACTTCGGATGGGAGCCGATCCTACTCAACCGAACGTTACCCGCAATGTGACGTTTTTATTTACGATAATGACAAATTACGGGAAGCGTTTACAAAATTCGTGATTACGAAATCGTTGCCGTTCGATCACTTTGACGATGAAGCTTTCACGACGATGATTCAACAATTGATGCAACCACGTTATACGCAAGTAAGCCGTACTACCCTTCGTCGTGATGCTTTAAAAATGTGGAGTGTTGCGAGGGAAAAAATGATTTTGGGTTTTCTAGAACATAATTATAGTGTTTCGTTAACTTGCGATGTTTGGAGCGCTCCTCACAACACCGGAAATTCTTTTTTAGCCGTTACGGCACATTGGTTAGATTCAAAAAATTGGCAAATGATGAAAAGAACGATCGCGTTTGATTTATTCGGCGAACCACATACCGGTGCAAATTTATTTGCACTTTTGAAACGTGTGATTTGCCTTTATAAATTAGAAGGAAAAGTATTTTCGATGTCTTTTGATAATGCGTCGAATAATACAACGCGGTTCCGAGATTAAAATTGTTATTAAATCCTATTTTAGATGGCGCTTTTTTCATACTCGTTGTGTTGTACATATTATTAATTTATCCGTGCAAGCCGGGTTGGAGGTTATTGAACCGATTAGATTAGAATTTAAAGCGATGATAAAATCTGTTCTTTGTAGTAATAGCCAAAGACTAAATGCATATAGACGTTATTGTAAATCGGTTAATAAAAAAGCTTTAAGTGCAAATTTAGATGTTCCAACTCGTTGGAACTCGATATGGATGATGATGAACTCCGCGTTAAGGCAAAGGGAAACGTTGCAACCGTTTCACAATCACCTATACGAGAAGGGCCATGTTCCAAGTATTTATCCGAGTTCGAGTTGGGAAATGATTGCGAATATAACCGATTTGTTAAAAGTTTTTAAAGACGCAACAACTTTACTATCCGGTGTATATTATCCTACTAGCCCTTTGGTTCTAAATCAAATTTATTTGTTAGCTTCCAAACTAAATGATTTTGAATTTGAAGGCCAAATATTTGACAATATTGGCAAAGCAATGAAAGAAAAACTTTTGAAATATTTTTAGGAAATCCCACCGGATTTTACTTGTGCCGCCGCTTTATAACCGATGGTAAATGTTGGTGGCGTTGAAACATTAATTGAAAGTATTGCATTTGCTTTTGGTTTACACGAAGATTTAACCGAGCCCAATTTTATCCAAAACCAAATAAACTATTTTAACAAATGTTTCTGGGAGTTATTCGATATTTATTTACGTAAATATGGTGTGAGTAATATAATACAAGAACAAATGAGGAGAGGGGAATCATCTAGTAGAGGAACCAGTATATCTCTTTTTAACACACTTTTAAATTCTCAATCGAAACGAGCACGTACTAACACCCCGAGTAGCGAGTTAGGAAACTATATTGCTAGTGATGTTATTTCAACTATGACATATGAAGAGTTTGAAAACCTTGATCTTTTGGCTTGGTGGAAAGAAAAGGAACCGATATATCCGATTCTAGCCGCCATGGCCCGTGATTTACTAACCGTCCAAGCTTCCACGGTAGCTTCGGAATCCGCTTTTTCTGTTAGTGGCAGGGTTATATCTCATCGGAGGTCGAGACTAAGTCCGGAGTCGATAGAATGTTGTCTATGTTTGAAGGATTATTTGGATGGAGCGGCTCGAGTGCAACACGTAACGACATTAGAAGATTCAATTGACGTCGAGTTGGAAACAAATATACACAACGAAGAAGTTGAACTTGGAATATCACCTCCAAACGAAGCAGATAACGAAGACGACGACGATATAGAACCCGAATACCAAAATTTGGGTGAATAAAAGAAAAGAAAATACAACATTGTGAATTTTTAGTTGTCGTAGTTTGAATTATAAGTTGTCGTAGTTTGAATTATAAGTTGTCGTAATTTGAATTTTTAAACCTTTTATGTATTTTATAATCAAATATAATATAAAAATATATTTGATAGGAGTAAAATATATGTGTTTAACTTAATTTATAAATTATAATAATCATATAATTTTAATTATAAATTTGTTAATCTATTTCTCTTATAATCTTAAACCCAAAATAAAAAAAGTTAGCCCAAAACAAAAAGAAATTATAGCCCAAAAAAGAGCCCAAAAAATAAAAGAAGAGCCCAGAACAAAAAAAAAGCCCAAAACCAAGCCCAAAACAAAAAAAAACTGAAAAATCGGTTATTTCATAACCGGTTTTTCGAAAAAAACCGGTTTTTTATATCCTAAACCGGTTATAGCGGTTACACTATACTCGGCCCAAAACCGGTTAGAAACCGGACCGGTTATTAAAATAACCGGGTTTTTTTCAAAGCAAAAAAAAGCGGTCCGATTTTTATCCGAACCGGTTCGGTTACGATCCGGTCAATGTGCATCTGCTTAACCTGCATCTCTAATAACATGTTTAATTAAATTAATTCACATATACATATCAAATTTGGGAAATCCTCGCTTCTTTCTTTGACTGATAAGATGAAGGCAAGACTTGCTATGTGGAAATCCTAGCTTCTTTATGTTGATGGCCGTATGCTACTTTGTAAGTCTGTCCTTGGCTCTCTCGGTATTTACATAATGTCATTTTATAATGCTCCTATTAGTATTTTAAAGCGTATGGAAAGTATCAAAAGTAATTTCTTTTGGGGAGGAGGTTCGGACTTAAGAAAAATCCACTGGGTTGCCTAGAAAAGTACTATTAGTCCAATGGAGCATGGTGGTCTTGGTATATCCAATCTTAGATCCTTAAATTTAGCCCTTTTAGCGAAATGGTGGTGGAGGTTGAAGACCGAATCCAACGCCTTATGGAAACATGTCATTATTTCGCTTCATGGTTTTAAAAGTAACTCTCATGTTGATCTGTTATCTACAAAGAAGAGTGGTAACTGGTTTGTTATTGCTTCCCTTCAGAAACATTTTGATGGGTTCAACATGTACTTGCTATCTCTCTTCCAGGTTGATTCTTTAGCAAATGGTGGTGGCATTTCTTGGCGTTGGGCTCTTGAGATGTATCATTCCTACTTTTCAGTTACTTGTAATTGGCAATTTAATATTTAATTATTGTATTAATGGATTATCATTTCAATTTAAGCAAATTTCGATCATAATTTTAAAATGAGAAAAGATGAGGAGAAGTCCTCATCGTAGTTTTCTGAGCAAGCAAACAATAAGGAACCGACATCGGAAGAATAAATAATAATCATCGATCGAAGTATTTTAAAAATAGCAATGATGATAAGAAATTATCATTGTTGTCTTTTGAGCGAGCATAACAATGAGCAACAGACTTAAAAACGGTTTAAATGAGACAATACAAAGTTAAGGGATGTAATGTGCAAATAGGGCAAACTAACAAATAAAAAGGAGAAAACCTCATTTTTTATTTTTCACTCTCTCTCTCTCTCTCTCTCTCTCTCTCTCTCTCTCTCTCTCTCTCTCTCTCTCTACCTCACGGATTCTTCATCAAGGATTCAAAAATCTGGAAATCAAGTGTTTAAAAAGCTGGATTCAAGTAGCAAATAAGGAATTATAATTACTGCAATCATCCAATCAAGGTAAAAGTCGCTCAATATTTTGAATTTGTGAAGTTTGGTGTTCGGTTTTTACAAGAACCGAATCAAGGATTCTGGATTTGAATGTTAATGCATGTTGAATGTTATTGTGGATATGTTAAAATCGAGTAGTAGTGATGTAGTATACCAAATTTTCAGGTTCTAGCTAAATCACACTCTAAGTATGATTTTGAAATTTAGTGTGTCTTTTAGTGTGTGTGTGTTCATCGGCTATGATGAAAAATGGACAAAGATGAACTATTTTTGGCATAATGATGATATGTTTTAAGTTAAAAGTGTACATTTAAGCTCATATCTGCAATAAGACTCAAAACATGCATAAAAGGTCAAAAATGTAATTCTGGAAAATATTGAAAATTATATAAGTATGAAACCAGACCGGATGAACAGAATTCGGACCATCCGAATTTGGACACTGTTCATCCGAGGTCCGGATCTCAACTAAGTTCAGACCATTTGTAATCTCGGATGGAAACTTATAAAAATCATTAAGTTATGATACGAACTTCGGATGCACTCTTGATCCGAACTTCAGAGCAAGGTGTCATCCGAATTCGAATGAACAGTACAAACATAAGTTACAAGGATGGATCTCGGACCATCCGGATTTCGGATCATCCGAAATTCGGATGTGGTCCGAATTTCAAATCAATTTCACATAATTATTCAGAGTGTAAGTTTTAAGCGAACACTAACAGTAATACACTATTACACTGACTTGACAGATCATTGTGGTGTTGTCTAACACACATTGATTCAGAGCCAAGTATCACTGTACAAACCACTGTGAGTAATAGATTATTATTCTAACATTTATTGTCTTTGCATTCACATTTTACATTTCAATGTCAAGTTCACATTGTTCATATACATCAATCGGCTCTCATGTATGATTCATTGTTAAGATGCACACTCGTACTTGACATGTGACAAACAAGTAGTCAGCGTTCAATTGAAAGTGCATCTATTTACATCATGCTTGCACTGCATGATCATTACTTCACAATCTGATGCGACCTGGACTTGGGCTGACAGTAGGCCACTGTCGGGGACCGATCATCTCACTCGTTTTCCTGGTCAGGTTCGACACATCCCCGATCAACATTTTGAACTGCCAACCCCATGCTTGCCCTGCATGGTTTTCAGATACAATGGGGCTTTCACTGCCCATTTTCACACCAAAATTTGTAAAGAAATATTTGTTGAATTATAATCTTTTATCTCACTAAGCATCAGCTTACCTTTGACTCTCAATGTTTTCAAGCAAAGGAAAAAGTGTAGCTGGACCTTCTTCTTAGGCATTTCAATCCAATATCCCGGAGACCTTAGAAGCTATTGGTACATGGATGTTTGTAGCTTTGGGTTGGGATTTGATACTTTCAAAACAAGTTATGATGTTGTAATAGTTAAACTTTATCACTGTGGACAAATACATTTCTTGCTTTAGTGTGGAACTGCTTAAATCTGATTTAAGTCTTCGATTTAAATTATCATGTTAATCATTGGGTTGTGTGTTGATCCTGGTGATATCAATTATACTATTAATACATGAGGACGTCTCATGAGAATTCTGTGATATTTTCTGTTTCTTCTTTGCGTCGTGCTTTGGATGATATGGGGTCCTCATCTCACCGGAGTATGCAGATTTCTTGGACTAAATCTGTCCCAAGTAAACTAAATTTATTGGCTTGGAAAATCTTTAATTATAGGTTGTCGGCGTATAGTAACTTGGTTAAGAGAGGATTGATTTTTCAATGGTGTAATTGTTTTTTTTATGTGGGGTTGCTTTGGAATCTGAGGATCACTTGTTTCGTAGGTGTATTATTTCTAAAGAATTGATTGATGACTTCAAAAGGTGGTGTGCGTGAACCTTATTGTGACTCATCAACTTCTTTACTAGGTTCGGGATTTGAACTGGGTTTTCTTGGTACAACTTTGGAGGCTTTTTCTGTGTTGGTTCTAGTCTTATGTTGGGTCATTTGGACGATTAGAAAGGCCACTGCCTTTCCTCATGGCTCGAAGGTGGGCAACTCTTCTGTAACATCCTAAAATTTTATTATCGTAATTTGAGGATATTTAGTTTAAATTTCGTAATGAATATAATTAAGTTGGATTATGAAAAATGATTATATATCTGGATATTTAAAAGTTGGTTGTTATTTTAAGAAATTAAGAAATTTGAGAATTTCAATTTTAGTTATTTAGTATGATTGTTAAAAGTGAGTGATGATGAAAATTATGATGGAAATCAGTATTTAATGGAACCAGATAAGTTGAGGGGCTAGTTGTGTTAATAGCCAAAAGTGGAAATAAAAGACCTCAAAGTCTTTCATTTCAACTAAACACTTCTCTCACTAAAACTCTCAATCTCTCTCTCTAGAATCTATGTTGAAAATCAAGTAATTGGAGACTAATTCGTGAATCAAATCTGGAAATCTTCAAGAATCAAAAGGAATTAAGGTAAGAATATGATCTATCAACTTGGGGTTTTCATTTTGAGGATAAAATGCATAAAAATCGGATTTAAAATCTGAGAAAAATGTGGTTGCATGTTTGTAATATTAGTTGGAAATCATCCCTTGAAGACTACTGGAGCATTTGAAACGAGAATCAACGTTTAATTCGTCCAAAAAGGTTAGAAATCTGACTTTTTATGAGGTTTCTGTGTTCTTGAGGTTTTTCATCATATTTGGTTGAATCTGGACAAATTAGTGTGTTATAAATGGGGAAAAAGATATAAAAACACTTCAATAATGTTAAATTAACCTTTGATTAAGTTGCATGTGGCTAGAAATCGAATATGGGAATTTTGGAGTAAAATCCGTAAATTGCGACCTGCATTTCTGCATATGAACTCGGGGAGTTCTATGGGAACTCGGCGAGTTCTCAAGAACGTATGAACAAATCTTCAAAAATTCATAAGTGTTGGATCCGAATTCGGTTGGGACCCGAATTCGGATATGACCCGAACTTAGAATGGAACCGAACTCAATTAAGAACCGAACTCGGATGGACCCGAATTCGGATGGGTCAACCCAATTCGGATGTGTCCGAAATTCAGTAAAGGGTCCGAAATTCGGATAGGAACTCGGCGAGTTCCTGTCCTACTCGGCGAGTTCTTTTATTTCATTGGGTAATTCGGATGAGTTAAAAGGATCTGAAATTATGGTCAAATAAACACACTTGTGGGATATCTTTTGTACTATAATAAGGCATATAAAGGAGGGTTAATTGAGAATAATAACACCTCGAGTGTTGAGATTTAAATGTGAGTTTCGGATGACGGGTCCAAATGTTGTAACACTTTTAAATTGTACAACTTGATGTACATTTGTTGAGGAACATGTGTATGATATAATTTTATTATGGAAATGTAACAGGTCCCTTGTGGTGTTGTTTAACCCACAGTGGGGTACTTTTGAGTCCGGTTGAAATTCCGAAGAGAAATAAGATAACTTGAAGCTTAAAAACGCACCCACTGTGAGTACCTTTGATTTTAAACATGTCTGCATCTGCTTTATGTTTGCTATTGCCTGCTGAGGCATGTTGTTTCATATTCGTTTGGCACTCTACTAACTTGCGTATATGTTGATGCACATTCATACTTGTTGCATGTCCGTTCATTTGTTGTGCATCCTGTCGATGGACCTGAGGGTCGCATCTGTACTCTGATGTTACTGTGCTATATGACCAAGAGTTTGACACCTCTGTGGTCAGGATAGACAGTAGGTCATCCCCGATGTTATGTCTGCCTCAGATGGTTGGTTTATCTTATGCCGAGCGTCATCTCGAAGGAGCTGCGGCTCGGGTTTGCGTACTTGGAGTACGTGTGGAGTATACGGTATGCGGTACCGCGGTTACTCCTTAGGGGCATCATAAGGATTTGCAGAATGTGTAAAATCATTTGGTATTCACTAAGCATTCGCTTACCCCTCAGTTGTTGACTTTTTACAGGAAAAGGGAAATCCGCTGCTGGACCGTCTAGCTAAGTTATCAGTTGAAGTGATTTGAAGATTTCCGCTGTTTTATCTTGGTATTTGTTTTATGGAATCAATGTTGTAACATAAATTTGGGGATGATGTAATTCAGTTCAAGTTTATAGACTTAGATGTGTAACCTTTGTAGCACCGTAGGGTGTTAGATTCAGTTGTAATACTTTAAATTTATGTATTTTGCTTCCGCACTATTATTAAGCTATCAGATCATTATGTTATGTGTTTGTTGGTGATTAATCCTGGGTGAATGGTAATTGGTGGTTAATGTGGCAAGGGTGTCACATCGAGATGGTATCAAAGCAGTAGTTTGAGATTCAAGTGTCGTGAGGTCTTGGTCTCAAACATTAAGTGATGATATGTAGTGATTGTAAGTAATGATCTGAACTAAGATAGGATATGATCTAGTGCTTTTAGGAAAGTGACTTTCATACGGGACAACATGTGTTATAGTTAACAATGTGATGGGATTACTAAATAATTTATATGTTTTATATTTCAGAACATGTCTGGAGGAGGAATGACGCCACGAGAAACGAGGGAAATGATACTATCAATGATGGCAGAACAAAACAGAATGATTCAAGATCAATTTCGGGCACGAGATGAGGCCAAAGTTAAAAGAAAAGAAGACAAGAGAAAAGAAAAGATGGAACATGAAAGGAATTATGTTGTGGATGACGTAAACCTTAGGAATAAAGCGAAACGTAAAGACAAGGGCAAGGAAAAGATTGAGTATGAAACCAGAATTAATGAGAATTACATGAACTATGTGATTAAATCATTCAAAAACTGGCAACCACCAACATTCTCTGGATCTCTGAGAATTGAGGAATCAGAAATGTGGATTACAATTATGGAACAAATTTTTACGGAAATGAATTGTAAGGATGAGTACAAGGTATGCTTGGCTAAGGATCAATTGATTGGACAAGCCAAGAAATGGTGGAACTGTTGGGAAAAAGAATTGGGATCAGAGTTGATTACTTCCTTTAGTTGGGAACAATTCAAGTTGTTGTTTAGTAGGCAATATGGTGAGTCTGATGTTGTACCTCGTGTTGAACCTGAAGAAAAAGCTATTGGAAAGATTTCAAAGTCTGGAAGAGATGAACTAAATGGACCGTATTTGAGGTCAAGAACAAAGAAACGTGATAGATGTAAAAGATGTCGACATTGTAACCAATTTGGACATAAGGCTGACAAATGTCCAAGGAAGGCCGATGCTTGTTATAATTGTGGAAAAGTGGGTCATTTTAGCAGAGCTTGCAGATTTCGAACAAAGAATTAACATGTACTAATATTAGATGATGAAACTATGAATGAAAAGTTCAACAAATGAGATGAGATCTCTGAGATTATGGTTATAACTTTTAAACATTACTTTACAAGATTAGAAGAGTACTTTAAGTTTTTATATGTAATATTACATTGAAGTTTTATGATTCTGAAGTTAATCTGAACTTGAGTGATATGAAGTTTTGTTATTAATATAAGTATAATTATGTTCGCGACTGAGAACACTCGAATATATAAGTAGGTGTTAGATGAATAGCCAAGATGGTTAAAGCTTCGAATTGGACAAGATGCTATAGATATCATAGAATTTATTAACGAGTTTAGAAGTTATAATAAAGATTAAGTTTGACCATAATGGATTAAAGAATTGGAAATTAATCGTATTAGTGTCATGTATGATATGTTTGAAGGATTGATAACAACTTGTAAAGGTTATCATAAAGCAAATAGCATCAACTTTTATTAAGGGAAAACGGTAAGGTACACTGTGTTTATATTTTGAGTTAAAAAGTTTGTGGTCAAGAACAACAGGATACGAACTGTTTATGAGAATTTTGATGTAGTTGGAATCAAAGAGTCTGATTCAGTACTGGTTTATATATGAATATTATATGAGGAAAACAAATCTAAATATTATTGGGAAAGCATACGAGAGTATGATAATACATGGAAAATACACGTTAATTTTAAAGGAGAATTTTGAAATATGCTTATAAAGCAAGGAAAAAGCCTAGTGATACGATTCAGAATCTAAGAAAGATTCGGAGGTAGTCATGACTTCTGTTTGACTCTGGTGCTGATCAATTATTTGTATCTACTGCTTCTGCTTAACAAATGTTAATGATGTGGTTTAAGTTGTCTGTTGTGATTAAGATTGAAACTGATAAATAACACCATAGTTAAAGTAGATCGTGTGTATCCCGAATAACTATAGTGATTGAAGAGGTAGTCTTCAATCTTGACTTGACTCCAATAAAAATTGGTGATTTGATACGATAATTGGAATAAACTGGTTGATCGAGAATGGGATTCATGTAGATAGAATAAAGGAAACGATAATGACAATTACACCGGAAGGATGAGACGATCTGTATATATGGGAAATGAGAAGCGGGGATCAATGTCTATTGATGATTTTTAGGTCCCGAAAGCTGATTGCTTAGGGTCGTGAGTCTTGTATGGTATATGCTATTGATACCAAGATTGAAGAGAGAACTGTGGCCGATGCGCCTGTTGTCCCAAATGTTTCCATAAATGTGTATGGAAGACTTGTCTGGTGTGGCACCTGAAAGACAAGTGAAAAGTTGGTGTTGACTTGATCCCTGGAGCTTCTCCAAAAGTTTGCATAGATTAAAGTGGTTTGAACAAATTGACTATAATAAATAAATATCCGCTGCCGGGAAATGATGATTATTCAATTAGCTGCATGAGAGCTAATTATTTTTCTAAGATTAATCTACGAATGGGATATGATTAGTTGAGGTCCGAAGAGGGAATGTACTGAAATTGGCTTTCAGGAATATTTATGAGCACTACGAGTCTCTGGTCACGATATTTTGATTAAGTAACACCCCAACCGTTTTATGGACATCATGAATAGAGATTTGTATATCAATGATGGGGGAATCGGTAATTGTAATTATCGATGACATTCGGGTATAAGTTTTAAGTTGAATATGTCAAAACGTGAATTTTGATTACAATAGATTATAATTTGTGGTATGTGATTTCTGGAATTGGATCTCGGAGGATTCTGTTAAAAGAGGAATGATTGAGAATTTGGAATCTGTCTCGCAGTATTACAGATTTAAGAAGTTTTCTACGATTGGTAGATTGTAGACAACTTGATTATTCAGTATATTTTATATACGGACTCAAGAAGTTTATTATTGGAAAGATTTTGCACAGATGTACGTGGGAAAGGTTATTAATATTGTTTTAGTATTCTAGACTCGATTATGTCAGAATAGAAGAGTTGTTTCATTTTCAACTCTTGGTTTGTGTTATAAGTGGGATTAAACACATATATAGCTATGAGTACAGCTTACTGACAACTGATAGAAGATCAGAATGAATGGACTATTTCCACATCGGAATATATGATGAGATCAGGTATGGTGGATTTAAGTATCAACTGAAAGGATAAATTGTATAGATGGAATTTTTGTATAGCACTATCTATCATAGTTAAAATCAAGAAAACGTTTAAAGCTTTGTACGGGAGAAAATGTAAAACCCTTACATGTTGGAAAGAAATTGAAAGAACTCTGATTGGTGAGTCTGTGATATGAAAGAAGAGTTATAATGATGAAACATATTTGTTAGTATCACCAATGAGAAGTGTTATTTATTTTAAAAAAAAAAAAAAGAGACAAGTTGACACCAAGATGTGTGGGCACATTTAGAATAATAGAAAAGTTGGGAATTAGTTGTGTCATTTGGAATTATCTAAAGAAATATCAAAATAACACTTGTGTTTCAGGTGGAAATCTTTAAGAAATCTTCACAAATGGTAATAAAGATTAGACTGATTATATCGAATTCGAAATCAATAAAGATTAATATATGTTGAAAAGTTGGAGTATATTAAGGATATGAAAGTAAAGAAGTTAAGAAACAAAGATATTAAAATGGTACTGATACGTTGGAAGTATCACAAAGAAGTAGATCACAATTGAGAGACAAAAGCCGATACGATGAATAAGTATAAGTACGTTTGAATTCAAATAACTTCGAGGACGAAGTTTGAGCGTGGTGGAGCCCATGCTGTAACATCCTAAAATTTTATTATCGTAATTTGAGGATATTTAGTTTAAATTTCGTAATGAATATAATTAAGTTGGATTATGAAAAATGATTATATATCTGGATATTTAAAAGTTGGTTGTTATTTTAAGAAATTAAGAAATTTGAGAATTTCAATTTTAGTTATTTAGTATGATTGTTAAAAGTGAGTGATGATGAAAATTATGATGGAAATCAGTATTTAATGGAACCAGATAAGTTGAGGGGCTAGTTGTGTTAATAGCCAAAAGTGGAAATAAAAGACCTCAAAGTCTTTCATTTCAACTAAACACTTCTCTCACTAAACTCTCAATCTCTCTCTCTCTAGAATCTATGTTGAAAATCAAGTAATTGGAGACTAATTCGTGAATCAAATCTGGAAATCTTCAAGAATCAAAAGGAATTAAGGTAAGAATATGATCTATCAACTTGGGGTTTTCATTTTGAGGATAAAATGCATAAAAATCGGATTTAAAATCTGAGAAAAATGTGGTTGCATGTTTGTAATATTAGTTGGAAATCATCCCTTGAAGACTACTGGAGCATTTGAAACGAGAATCAACGTTTAATTCGTCCAAAAAGGTTAGAAATCTGACTTTTTATAAAGTTTTTGTGTTCTTGAGGTTTTTCATCATATTTGGTTGAATCTGGACAAATTAGTGTGTTATAAATGGGGAAAAAGATATAAAAACACTTCAATAATGTTAAATTAACCTTTGATTAAGTTGCATGTGGCTAGAAATCGAATATGGGAATTTTGGAGTAAAATCCGTAAATTGCGACCTGCATTTCTGCATATGAACTCGGGGAGTTCTATGGGAACTCGGCGAGTTCTCAAGAACGTATGAACAAATCTTCAAAAATTCATAAGTGTTGGATCCGAATTCGGTTGGGACCCGAATTCGGATATGACCCGAACTTAGAATGGAACCGAACTCAATTAAGAACCGAACTCGGATGGACCCGAATTCGGATGGGTCAACCCAATTCGGATGTGTCCGAAATTCAGTAAAGGGTCCGAAATTCGGATAGGAACTCGGCGAGTTCCTGTCCTACTCGGCGAGTTCTTTTATTTCATTGGGTAATTCGGATGAGTTAAAAGGATCTGAAATTATGGTCAAATAAACACACTTGTGGGATATCTTTTGTACTATAATAAGGCATATAAAGGAGGGTTAATTGAGAATAATAACACCTCGAGTGTTGAGATTTAAATGTGAGTTTCGGATGACGGGTCCAAATGTTGTAACACTTTTAAATTGTACAACTTGATGTACATTTGTTGAGGAACATGTGTATGATATAATTTTATTATGGAAATGTAACAGGTCCCTTGTGGTGTTGTTTAACCCACAGTGGGGTACTTTTGAGTCCGGTTGAAATTCCGAAGAGAAATAAGATAACTTGAAGCTTAAAAACGCACCCACTGTGAGTACCTTTGATTTTAAACATGTCTGCATCTGCTTTATGTTTGCTATTGCCTGCTGAGGCATGTTGTTTCATATTCGTTTGGCACTCTACTAACTTGCGTATATGTTGATGCACATTCATACTTGTTGCATGTCCGTTCATTTGTTGTGCATCCTGTCGATGGACCTGAGGGTCGCATCTGTACTCTGATGTTACTGTGCTATATGACCAAGAGTTTGACACCTCTGTGGTCAGGATAGACAGTAGGTCATCCCCGATGTTATGTCTGCCTCAGATGGTTGGTTTATCTTATGCCGAGCGTCATCTCGAAGGAGCTGCGGCTCGGGTTTGCGTACTTGGAGTACGTGTGGAGTATACGGTATGCGGTACCGCGGTTACTCCTTAGGGGCATCATAAGGATTTGCAGAATGTGTAAAATCATTTGGTATTCACTAAGCATTCGCTTACCCCCTCAGTTGTTGACTTTTTACAGGAAAAGGGAAATCCGCTGCTGGACCGTCTAGCTAAGTTATCAGTTGAAGTGATTTGAAGATTTCCGCTGTTTTATCTTGGTATTTGTTTTATGGAATCAATGTTGTAACATAAATTTGGGGATGATGTAATTCAGTTCAAGTTTATAGACTTAGATGTGTAACCTTTGTAGCACCGTAGGGTGTTAGATTCAGTTGTAATACTTTAAATTTATGTATTTTGCTTCCGCACTATTATTAAGCTATCAGATCATTATGTTATGTGTTTGTTGGTGATTAATCCTGGGTGAATGGTAATTGGTGGTTAATGTGGCAAGGGTGTCACATCTTCTCTTGGGATGGTTCAAGCATAGGGGTGAGCAACGGGTACCATTTCCCGAACCCGAACCGGTACCGAACCGGTACCGGTACCGACCGGTACCGAATAAATATATTCGGTTCGGTATTCGGTTTTTAAATTTGCTAAAATTCGGTATTCGGTACTTTCGGTTCGGTATTCGGTCCTTAAATTAGCTAAAATTCGGTATTCGGAACCGAACCGGCACCATATAAAATTATACGGTTCGGTATTCGGTTCTTCCAAAACTAATAATTCGGTTTCGGTATTTTCGGGATCGGTACCGGTTCGGTTCGGTACGGTACCGAGCTCACCTCTATTCAAGCATAGTCTTTTTTTTTGGTTATCCGTTAGAGAGAAGTTACGTAAAAAACTGAGCTGGAACTCTTGGCTTTGTGATCCGTTCTTGGAAGCTTCTACTTAGTTTACTGTCCTTAGGGCTGTGATATTTGGTTTTCTTTCTCTTTGCCTCTTGTATCTTGGTGTTGTTTTTTTATTTTTGTATTTCTTGTTTCTATGTACTTGTCTCTAGCATCTTGCTTGAGATTTTTTTATATAATTGTTGCAGTTCAAAAAAAAATCAAATTTGGGGTTCAATTACTTTTTCAACCGCCTAAAATAAAATAAAGCAGATTTTGAAAATATTTTGCAAAATTCCATTTCACCGTTTGGATTCCGTTCCACTTTTCGTGTAGCTGCTAAAGTATATTCTTCTAAATATGAATCTGATTCAGAACAATATCAACACTAAGAGCCTTCGCCTTAACTTCCTCTGAGGAAGAAATGACAAACTCCTTCTGTTTTACTGGAAGCAACAACAAAAGTAAAAAAAAAAAAACTGCATCAAAGCGAGATGCATCTGCTGATGAATGATCACGAAAAAGCAATTAATGATGGTCCCAAGAAGCTTCCTGTTACGTAGTTGTGGACCGATAATGAAATTATTGTACTACTAGAATGAATTATTTCTTTTAGTGTAGATTATGGAAAAAAGTGATTCTTCAGGTAGAACAACATTATTTGAGTTCATTAAGTGTGCATTACATGGTTATTCGAAAAACCAAGTGGATAAAAAAAGTTAGGAAGTTAAAGGGAAAGTTTCTAAAAGATGGTGAAGATAAAACCTTTAACAATGAAAGTGAACAGAAAAATCATGGGTTGGCAAAGTCCATATGGGGTAGCACAGGCATCAAGAATCAGAATTAAAAGGAAGTTGGTAAAGGCAAAGGGGTTTTTGCTGCTAGTACAATGTTAAAAGGAGGTGGGGTTTTGCAGTATTATGATAATTTGAGGCTTTATCATAGTGGCAGAAACTATGTTGATCCGATTGTGGTAGAGGCGATTGAAAAGGTTGCACTGGAACTAGTTGAAGGGCCTAGAATAGAAGAGCTTGTAGAAAAATGGAACAAGTTGAGGAAGCTTGAACTCAAAGCATTCAAGCTAAGAATGTGTCTGCAGAACGAATGTGACACCGAAATTATGGAGGCCCTCGAGTGATCAGGAAATCAATGTATTATTTTCATTTGATGAATTGCGATATTTAACATCATGATCAATGCTTGATACTTTCGTAATCTTTTTTGTTACTAATCTCCATACAACAGATGATACATGGAAAACTCTCACTTCATCGATCAAAATACAGTCATGCAAAGAAAAAAAGACTTAACCAATATCCTAGAGCAGGCAAATAGTCAGCGGGAGCTGTCGTCGTGGGATCCGTAATAGTGAGCATTGTAACTGATACTGGCATTGTCCCTCAGTTCTTACCAACCCCCAGTGTGTAATCGACATGTTGTTAGCTTCAACTCGTTCGAATAATAATCTGCAATTACCTCTGCTGTCAATTTATTATTCATTCATTGCCTATCCTAATCGAGTTGCTTGAAGTTTGCGGGATTTGCATTTGCAATAACAAGATATCAAGATAGGTGAGGTGTTACAATAAGAGACAAATTGATAGTTTTTTTTGCAATTGTTTCAGCAACATACTTGATTTCATTATCTACATAATCTTCAACTATAAACCAAAATAAAATAATAAGAGGGTACTTTTTACTTAAGATTTAGAGGAGCTTTTCCTTCTTAACTACTTTCCCTATTTCACTTATCATGTAAGTTAACTTAGATTCTCACATATACACAACATGCAAGCCCAATTTTTTTCTTTCCTAAGCCTTGTAGTGATGTGCTTTTAGCAATATTGTGAAACATGAGGACCAAATGATAAATTGATAATGTGGATATGTTTTTAAATAACAATTAAGCGTTAAAAAGATGTCCCATAAGACATTAGTTGTACTCTTAATGGGAACCTTAAAGTGATCTTGACCATAGTGCTGCCTTTGAATGGTTCTTTTATAAACCAAAGAAACCATGCTTAATTAGGATAATTTATTGTGTAGTATATATGTATGATGCATAACATTTCAAATTAAGATTTTCGTACAAACAAAATGAGACGTGCATGAAAAACGATGTAGATGTAATAAAACAAAGAATAATACATTTTTAAAGGGATTTCGTCGACCAGTCTTATGAATCTAATGTATATTATCTATTTGATCAAAATTGTGAAACATATGGGATTATGTGAGGACTTTTGAAAGTACTTTGTAAAATAATATAAATATGTTCTTAATTATAATTTTTTAAAGTGATAGAACAATGATCATATAGTTTATATATTGATTAAAAGTTATAGTTATTGTAACATCCTAACTTTTGATTTTAATGTAACGAAACAATTAAGATTCAATTTATGTACTTTGATGATTTGAAATCCAATTTTAAATAGAATCAGAAATAATATGTTGGAAATTTGTATGAATTATG
This sequence comes from Centrapalus pauciflorus, assembly GCA_020465985.1. Taxonomy (NCBI): domain Eukaryota; kingdom Viridiplantae; phylum Streptophyta; class Magnoliopsida; order Asterales; family Asteraceae; genus Centrapalus; species Centrapalus pauciflorus. The sequence continues at coordinate 313,923 of JAANYP010002780.1, read as the reverse complement.
AAAAATTAAATTAAATAATAAATTAATGATGAAGGATCATCATTGTTGTTAGAGTGAAAATTCAAGGAATGAGATGTTTAAAAGATGGACGCCTAGTGGTGTTAATATAATAATGAAAATAATTTAGGAGTGAAATGTTAAAATAAGAAAATATAAGTTGAAGGGGTGTTTAGTAAATATAGCAAACTTGAAAATAAAAAGGAAAGTGTGAGGGCGAGGGTGACTGTTCATTATCTGACCACACAATTTCTCTCACTATCAACTCACGGCTTGCTCTCTCTCTCTCTCTCTCTCTCTCTCTCTCTCTCTCTCTCTCTCTCTCTCTCTCTCTCTCCAATTAAGAACACAAATTTGTTGAAGTTAAAAGCTAAAAATCTGGAAACACGTTGCTTAGAAGGAGCTAAAGCTACTGCAATAGACAATTTGAGGTATGAATCACTTAAAATTTACGTATTTGAGGGTATTTGGTTCGTTTTTTATGAACACAGAATCATAGATCTATGTTTGGATTTTTAATGCATGTAGTATTTATCAGTTGGAATGTTTAAATTGAGTATTAGGTAAGTTGTTTACAAAATTTCAGCTTCTGATTCAACTCCTAAGTATGAATTTCATTTTAACTATGTGTTTTAGCGTGTGTGTGTTCATTGAGCAGTTGAAACACGGCTTAAATGGCTTGATTTTGGTACCTTAAAGGTTAACTTTATGGTAATAAGGTGTTATAAGAGTATTTTGGACATTATACCGATAGATTTCAATCACATGATTGGTACAAAAATGAATGAATGAAATCTGGAAAATTATGAAAACTGCTAAGTATGAATTTCAGGTGAGAAGTTCGGATGACATGAACTTCGGACCGCATGAACACTCATGCGAACTTTGGATCATATCCGAAGTTTGGATCATATGAACTTCGGATGACAACTTGAAGTAAAATTTTCTAAGTCATAATTGAATCAAGAAACTGAACTTCGGATCCTAGGGGCATCCGAACTTCGGATCCAAGGAAACATCCGAACTTCGGATGATTTGTTAGAAAAATTATGAAGTTGAAAACTACTGAGGATGGAACCTCGGACCATCCGAAGTTCGAGTCATGCGAACTTCGTATGTGGTCCGAACTTCGGACCATGATGGCATCCGAATTTCGGATCAATAAGTTGAAATTAAAGTTGAGTTTTATGAAAATTTATGAAATAAACATATATTAATATTCATATACATTGACGTAACATGATTATTGTGGTGTTTATTAACACACATTAAAGTATAAACTGTAGTAAAAACACGTCTTGATAAGATTAAAGTCTACTAGTATTGTGTAAGACCCTGTGGAGATCTTCCACTATGAGTGATAGATTACTGTTCTAGCATTTGTTGTCATTGCATTCATATACATAATGGCATGTTCCAATTGTTCATAAATATATCATTTGGCACTCTGATATGATTTATTGTTATTGATGCACTATTGTACTTGACATGTTATAAACATGTGGTCAGCGTTCGTTTGAAAGTGCATCTTTTAGTACATGCTCCGGCATGATGATAAACTCATAATCTGGTGTGACCTGGGCTGAGGATGACAGCAGGCAACTGTCGGGGACTGATCATCCCCAGGGCCATCCCGTGAATTTTGGTGGCCCTATACGATAATTATATCGTAGACCCTTAAAATGTGAAAATTTTTGATGTATAAAAAAATTATTAATAATTATTAGTAGTCTAGCAATTGTTATATACCAAAAAAAAAAAAACATTTACAACAATGATATTAAGACATGTTCATATGACTTGAACAAAATAATTAATTTCAAAACTATGTTTATCTGAAAGGGCATTGCTATACACTTATTTTTACTAATCATACAACCTCACACTCACATATTTTTTGTTAATGACGTGAGACTCAGTGATTAAACTTAAGCAGACTTTAACTTTTCACCATTTAATCCGGTAACCAGTCAGTTTTCTAATGAGGCCATATCAAACTTGGGGCTCTGAGCCGTCGCACTTACTGCACACCTCAAGGCCGACCCTGATTATCTCATATACTCATTCCAACCAGGTTGTACATCCCCGATCGAAATTTGGGCAACCATAGAGACTTTGGTCTTAGAACTCGTGCTTCCCAACACGATAAACTCTTTGGTATCCATGCTTTCCAACATGATGAAAACTTGTTATCCGTTCCCTCTGCACGAAGGAGCAAACAATGCTCGCATACACATTGGTTTGCATTACATAATTGTAGAATATGTCTGTTGACTCACTAAACGTTAAGCTTACATGTTGTTGTTAAATGTTTTCAGGCAAAGGTAAAAGCATAGTTGGGCCTTCTACTTTAACTATTACATCTAGTCTACCGAGGATTCTTAGAAGCTATTGGTAACTATGTGGATTATGTACTGGATATGTTGTAATAAATAATTGTGTTGTAATAGACAGATACTAGTTTATTACCCGCGTATTACGCGGATGTTTTAATATATAGTTGTTTATTAAATACATACTACAAGCTAAGAATTAAAACATAAATATATTAATTTTATTTTATAAATATAAATATTATACTCTTATTTGACATAAACTATAATTTTTTTAGAATTCTAAATATATATGAATAATAATATGTTTTTTTTATCATCTTTAAACTTTCTATTACGTTGTAGTTATCAAATATTTAAATATGAATATTTGGTTTAAATTGATTTTAAATCTTATTATATTAGATGTAAATTTCAAAAGATAATATTATTTGTTATTTTAGAATATGATATGTCACGCTTAAATTGCTGGTGATGACACATGATATCACGAGAAATAAGTAAAGTTATTCATTTATTATTAGGGTTTATTATGAAAAAAACCCAACATGTTTTCACGTATTTTGCGTTTTCATCCCTCAATGTTACTTTTTTCCATAAAAAAACCTCAAGTTAATTTTCCCTTTTTGATTTAGTGAAATTTGGACATTAGACCCCGGTTATAATTCGTGAACCGGGTTTTCAAAAACTGAAAAACCAAGTTCTAATGTCCAAATGAACCAAAAAGTAAAAATTAACTTGAGAACTTTTATGTAAAAAAATAACATGGATTGACGAAAACGCAAAAAACATATATGCAAACATGTTGGTTTTTTTTTCATAATAAACCCTTATTATTATTTATAAATTATAAATTATTAGGATTAAAACATGTAACATTTAATTTAAAGTTTGAAAATAAATAAATCTTTTTAATAAATCAATTATATAATTCTTGATAAAACATTTTAGGTAAATTAGAGGTTAAATTTAGAAGTATTTAAATCATTAATTATATTAGTGATCTTTTAGTTTATTTAAAATCAATTAGGTTTTTTAAAATCAATTATGTAAATTAATTGAAAGAGTTATATTAGACAAAATGAGCGGGAAAACAAAAATTAGGAGAGTTGAAAAAGTGACGCTTGTCACAAATTGTTTTATTTTATTAATAGATATGAATACAGATATAGTAGATATATAGATTATTATTATAGTATAAATAAAAATAGGTTTAAAATATTATAATACACCAATAAGTTAAGTAACGATAATCATAATAATCATATGGTAAAAGAAAGAGGAAATTACAAGCTTTTTTCATATGGTTAGTTCTATTTACAGGTTCCATCATTAATTTATATTTAATAATTCTTGATAAAACATTTTTAGATAAATTAAAGGTTAAATTAGAAAGTATTTAAATCATTAATTATATTAGCAATCTATTAGTTTATTTAAAATCAATTAGTTTCTTTAAAATCAATTATGTAAATTAATTGGAAGTGTTATATTAGGCAAAATGAGCGGGAAAACAAAAATTAGGAGATACGATAAAAACCAAAAAAATTAAGATACGATAACAACCAAAAAAATTATAACATACAGGCAAAATCATTGAGTCAATGGTAAAAAATGATGACTCTAAGTCAATATTTAAGTCAAAAGAAGACAATTAAAATGTGACTCAAAATATCTGAGTTATTGATTTAAATATTGTATTCTATGACTCTTACATATACGATTTAATTCAATTATTATCTTCTTATTATTGATTAAAAAATGTTGAACAATCATTTTGTTTTATTTGTTGTTGTGTATTCATCAATAATTCCATAGAAATCAATAAAATAATTTTTAAATGGTAATTATTTTATATTATTAATTTTATGAAGTATATTAATTTAAATTGTATAAATTAGTTAGAGACCATGAATTAAACTATATATAATTTTTTTTTATTGAAAATGTTTTAATTAATTATAAACCTTTATTGTCTAAGTGATTAAAACTTGATATAACAATTCCAGCGTCTACTTAATAACTAATTTATTAATTAAGATTATTCGAATTTAAGTTATTTAGAATATTAGTTTTGCAACATTTGTTTTTGAAGTTTAGAAAATATTAATACAAAATTTTATCAAAGAAAATACATTTGAAATTTGAATTTATTTTTTTTAATAGGTCAAAATTTCATGCTTAACATATAAAGATTTGATAACAAAAGGTATTTCAAATTTATTGTATACTAAGATATTTAATTATTATTTCATAAATTTATTATACATTTAAATTTTGATATTTTATTGATTTTTATAAAATTTTATTTTCATATTAAATTTTTTATTTAATTGATTTTTTAAAACTTATTTACTCTTTGAACATTCATGAAGTTTATTATTTTATTAATTTTCAAAAATTTTTAATTTTAGCTTGTTGATTTTCAAAAATTTTAATGAGTAGTAATTATAGTTTCAATTAGTTTAGGAAACTAAAATAATAAGTTTCAATAATAGATTTTAAATTAAATCAATTAAATGATATGAATGTTACTTAAATTAATGTTAATTTTTATTTTTGGAAAATGAGCGGGAAAATGAAAAAGTAGTGTATTAGAAGAATGACACGTGAGAATAACTGTTCTCATTTATTATAGTATATAGATATAGATTGTCCTTGTAGACTTTTAAATACTTTCTGCTTTAGTGTTGATGTATTCACTACATGTTTTATATTTGGAACATTAATTATAATAATAATATTGAGATTGTATGTTGATCCTACAGATTATATAATGATTGTATGAGAGGACGTTTCATTTATAATTATTCTAAGGGTTAAAACGTAATTTTGTTTGACAAAAAACTCAAGCTCGTTTTAAAAACCACTTCAAGTAGCTTATTGTGAAAGAGATATTGAAAACTTTCAAATCCAAATTAAAAGATTAAACTCTTATTAACAAAACGAAATTTTTGAGCTTAAATTTTCAAAAATCAAAAATCTCTCAAAAGCTCATTGTTGAACATACATATTTACTCTATATTCTTAATAGCAATTTATTTGTTGAAATTATATATAAATAGGAATATTGATGTTAAAGAAATGAATATTCGTGTAAGAAGTAAGAAGCTTCTGGTAAATAAAATATTATGAAAATAGAGTCCTAGTAAAAGACGAAAAGCTAGCTTAATATCGGATTAGAACGGAATGATTATGATAAAAACAAAACAAAAAGTTTTGATTAATTTAATGATGTTACATCTTTTTATAAAGTTGTATATATATAATTTTCCCTTTTTGATTATTGTAGGCCAAAAGAGTTGACGACTTTACGACTTGAAAATGATGCCCATTCATCATTAATAGTGCTTTTATTTAATTTAATTTAATTTATATTATGATATATATATATATATATATATATATATATATATATATATATATATATATATATATATATATATATATATATATATATATATATATATATATATAGAATACGGTTCGAGAGAGTACCATCCAAATGCAGCGCACCAGAAGGTACCACCTTTAAAAAAACTTTTTAAAATTTTTTTTTTCATAAACATGTTTTAATTAACATTATGAAGATCGTATGTAAATTTCACATACATTCACATCTCCTAGCTCCTAAAAAATGATGTGAACACACACTTACATAATTTTGAAGACATGTGAACATGCATTTATGTGATGTGTGTTTTCATGCACTTAGAGTGTTCGGATTTGCGTGAAATTCACATATGATCTGTGTAATGTTAATTAGAACATGTTCATGAAAAAAAATTTCAAAAAAATTACTTTTAAGGGTGGTACCTTCTGGTGCGCTGCATTAGAGGTGGTACTCACTTGAACCTAAATCTATATATATATATATATATATGAAATAAATTGTTCAAAATTTAATATTTCATTTATTCTTTTGACATGCATTTAACTACTAACTAAATAAATCCATTAATTACTTGTGATTTATATTAGAAAATATGTTTCTAAATGGCTAACTTTCTTAATTACCCTAGATTAATAAATTAATTTTATACCCGATACGCTCCTTCAACTTTTTATTAAAGAACATTTGTGCAAAAAACCCTAAAATTGAACCATTTTTGTGACTAAATCTCTTAATTATTTTTCATTGTATAAAAAAACCTCTAACCGTAAAAATCCCACAGAATAGGGATATTACTGGTTGACGATTGAAAATCAGAGGCCACCTTCGACAAGTAAATCGCTAGAAAAAAGGTTTGTCGGAGACGAATAGTTAGTCAACAGATTACAACCGGTTTATCAGGTTGCAAGTCACTTTTTTTAAAAAAAACCTCATTTTAATAAGTTTAGTCAGTTGGGGGTTTTTGTGCAATGAAAAAAGATTTAGAGTTTTTAATTTAAAAAAATGATCCTAACTTGTTTTTTCTTATTCATGATAATAGTGACATTCTATTTTATTTTTTTATCTTTATATACGTCACTACAAGAAAAGTCTCATTTAGTGACACAAAAAAAATGTCATTATATCTTACTTTTAGTGACACTTATGAAAAAGAGTATGTATAGAGCAATCTTTTACTTACACTTTTTCTACATTAGTGACACAAACATATACATTATTAGTCACTATATATCTATACACACTCTACTTTTACCTACTTTTTTTGTTGTGTAGGTAAATGATTATGATACCTATAGCGACACTTTTTTTACAACAAAAAGAGTGGGTAAAAGTGGAGTGGGTATACATATATAGTGACTAATAATGTATGTGTTTGTGTCACTAATTTAGAAAAAGTGTGTGTAAAAGATTGCTCTATACCTACTCTTTTTCATAAGTGTCACTAAAAATAAGATATAATGACACTTGTTTTTTGTGTCACAAAAAGTATGTGACACTAAATGACACTTTTATTGTGTACTAATTAACCATATGAGATCCAACTCTATTATACCATACAATGATTACAATTTAGAAGAGTCTAATTAAAGTCTTTTATTTAATAATAAAATTGAGATGCTTATTTTATTATTAATGAAGATTTATTGTAGCTTTTTAACTAAAGTATGTGGAGTCTTGAAATATAAAAAAAATGAATAAACTAATTAATCTAAATACATATTATAAAACACTGCTAAGTAATTAAAATGATGATAAAGTTAAGCAACTTCATGACATAACCATAAAAAGACAAATTAAGATTAATGTATGCTTTAAATTAACCAAATAAATTAAGTTTTAGTCAAAAAGCGTTTTCTAGAAAATAACCACACAGATGCACAGTCATCTTAAACACTCGAGTTTGTTTTTCGACACACATGACCCGTGTAACTCTAATGTTCCCCGCTTGTGTCTCTTTTCTTTCACCAACAACTCCCACGTATAGTCACCGAATTCAATCTACTTGAGTATCCCATCGTTATCTTTGCCCACTTAGTTCGTTTGTCTCCCCAACTAACAAAATCTAGTTCCGTTCATGTCATAATCATGTAACTTAACAATTAAACTCGAATTCATAAGTTCAATTAACAATTTTGAAATACGATGATTAAATCAAGTTGTTTTTTTTACTTTTTGAGAATTATTAATTGAATTCCCACAAATTAATTAATTCAATTTGTATACAAAATGTAACTAAAAGGAAATTGAGTCCCAAAGAAGAAAATATGTCTTAAGTTATACATATGATAGTAGAGAGTAGCAACGACGACGTTATGATGATGTCATGATGACGTCATGTAGAGCTCACTGACATCATCATTAGAATATGCACCAAGACTGTGTCGTTTTATAGCGTGACCCTGCCCATGTTTTGTCCTCACCATTTTGGATTATTTTTCTTGTTTATACAAAGTATATATTTTTTGGAAGACTTATTTATATACATACAAATATATATCTACCCAAATATTTTTTTTATCATATGGTTTGTTTTTTCTATTTGGAATGGTTTTAAAGTTATAGTTTTTGCTATCCAATTATAGAACTATTTTTTTAATGGATTATGTAAATATAATAATCTAAGGGGCCGTTTGGTTCGTGGATTTTTTTACCTGGGATTTGCATTATGCAGCATTTGCATTTGTCAGGATTTTGTCAAGGAATTTGCATTATCTTATAGAAAAAAATTGTTAATCTGAAAAATGCAAGGTAACTGGGATTTAAAATCCTAATGGGGAGGCTGAGATTTTAAATAACAAAGATGGAAGGATTTAAGAAATCCTGAGATTCTAAATCCTTACTGAAATCTGCGAACCAAACGCAGGATCGCAAATCCCAGGAAATCCGCGAACCAAACGCCCCCTAAGTTTAATACATGTAAAATACCTAAATTGTGAATATTTTCATTTAATTTCCTTCCATTTTTGGGAGGAAAGAAATAACGTACTCTCCATTTTATTTTGTTTAGCTTCATCATTTTCCTTTGTTATAAAATGTTGAAAGAAAATGTGAGATTTTTATTTTTATTCATGTTTTCATCCTTTTCGTTTCATAAATTGTGTTAGAAAACACAACTTTAATAATTAATGGAGTCAATATGGTTTGATGGGGAATATTACACATCAAAAATTGCCAAAAATACTCATTTTTACGCAAATAAATGTATGTAATGTCACAATTTAGGCGACAAAACACGTGTCGATAGAGGATTACTTCGGAAGTAGAATTATGTGACGTATTTTAAACTACCAACCCAATTTACTCGACAAGATCATGTTTTGTGATTAGTTTTATGCTCGATTTACACACCTACGGATTTCACCACCGATAACTCCACGACTTGCACCCATTTTCAGAGATAATTTTTTGTATCCCAGTTACACCTTACATGACAATTTTCAGATTTCTCTACTATTCGACACTAAGTACCCTATAATTCACCACTCGTTATTCAAATGTCACATTTTATACATAAGTTGTGTTTGTTTTACATTTCTGGTTTGGGTATTGTTAAAACTTTGTGGTTTATTCGTATACTAGTTAATTACCCGCGTATTACGCGGATATTTTTAATATATATAAAATATAATAAACTAAAATGTAAGGATATAGATATTATTTTTAAACAAAAATATATAAAAATGATATTATTATGACCTATTAATTTTGTATAATTCTACACACACATGAATAGTAATTATTTATTTAAATATTTTAAACTTTTATTATATTATATTATAATTAATAAGTTATTAGAGTATTAGATTTTGTTGGATTTGATTTGATTTGAATTTAAAAGTAGATTATATTAGATATGGATAGATATAGTTTAAATTTATTTGTTTTTTTTTTTTAAATATAAATGTCACGTGTCGATTCATGGTGATGACACGTGGCTTCATTAGAGTTGAGTATATTTACTCTTTTATTAGTATAGATAGATAAGTCGTAAATGTTCTTATCTAAGTGTTACATGTCACTACAAGAAAATAGGGTTTTAGCGGCGACAAAGGTCGCTGCTAATGCCTATAGTTGTCGCTGCTAATGCCTTTAGCGGCGACATGTCGCTGCTAAAAAGTCGCTGCTATTGCTTTAACACTAAAAGTCGAGTGTCGCTGCTAAAGCCTGTCGCCACTATTGCCTATTGTCGCTGCTAATAGCGTCGCTGGTAATACTTATATTTTTTTTTTTTAATATTTTTTAGTAATTAATAATAAACCTGCTATATTTAATATATATTTATATATATATATATATTTGTAACCTGCTATTTTGTTTAAATATATACAATACGTGCTACAAAATTCATAATAATATATATACACAAACAACGTACGTTACAATAACGTTTGTTACATAATTAGCTAAAACACTAATAATCTAATCATCATCTTCGTTGTCGTCGTTGTCTTCGTCATGCTCGTCGTTATCGTTTTGAGTACTGAACTTTCGATAGAGTTCCATCATCGCATCTTTAAATTGAGGGTTGTTATAGACAGCATCGAAATTTTCCGGCTACAAAATATATACATATATACATTAGCTCTCATCGAAATTGTTGTATAAGAACTAGATATAACTAATATCAGCCCATCATCATCAATTACAAGTATATATGTCTCATACTAACTTATCAAGACTCGTTACAACTGTTTATAGCAAATACCGAGTTATACATACTCATCATGGCGTATAAGAACTAGATATAACTAAACAACCTATCATCGTCAATTACAAGTATATATGTCTTATACTAACTTATCAAGACTCGTTACAATTATTTATAGCAAATACCGACTTATACATAACCATAATGACGTGTAGCAAGTAGATATAATTAATACCGACCCATCATCATCAATTACAAGTATGTATGTCTCATAATAACTTATCAAGACCCGTTACAACTATTTATAGCAAATACCGACTTATACATAACCATAATGGCAAGTAAGAAGTATATATAACTAATACCAACCTATCACCATCAAATATAAGTATATATGTCTTATACTAACTCATCAAGACCCGTTACAAGTACTTTTAGCAAATACCGAGTTATACATAATCATCATGGCGTGTAAGAACTAGATATAACTAATACCAACCCATCATCATCAATTACAACTATATATGTCTCATACTAACTCATCAAGACCCGTTACAAGTACATTTAATAAATACCGACTTATGCATAACCATAATGGCATGTAAGAAGTATATATAACTAATACCAACTTATCATCATCAATTATAAGTATATATGTCTTATACTAACTCATCAAGACCCGTTACAAGTACTTTTAGCAAATACCGAGTTATACATACTAATCATGGCGTGTAAGAAGTAGATATAACTAATATCAACCCATCATCATCAATTATAAGTATACATGTCTGATACTAACTCATCAAGACCCGTTACAACTATATATGACTCATTACCATTATAAGTTTGTCAGATAATTTACCTGTGATGGACGTGAGGTCTGCCCGGGTAAGTATGCGCTTGATGTCGCCGTTCCGGAAGGTTTATGACCGACTCCTTTTATGTGTCCCCGTCTGGAACCTAATATTTTCTCAAAAAGCGATACCTCATCTATTTGGGTTGGATTGTTCAACGAGGATGATCGTTCGTATTTACCTAAAAAAATACATATATAAACTTTTATCATATAATTTTAGTAAATCTACATTATTTTACCATAAACATATACAAAATACACATAAATACACACACTAATATATAAAACACATATAAATACACACACTAATACACAAAATACATATAAATACACACACAATAATATACTAAATACATATAAAACGTTTATAAATACTTAAAAAAACACAATAATTCCAAAAATATTTTAACAAATTCTAAAAAAACCTAACTTTGATAAATCTAAAACTTTTATCAAAGAAAATAATTTAAACAAACCTACAAATAATTTTTACAATTCAATAAAAATAATAACCTAATTTTGATCAATCTAAAACTTTTATCCAAAAACAAATACACACAAATACATACATTAATATAATAAATACACAAAAGACAAACAAATACACATTTTAGCACTCAAAATACATAAATATACAAACACTAACACTAATACACAAAATACATACAAATTAAAAACACACACTAACACTCAAAATACATACAAATACACACTAATTTAATACATTACAAACAAAATACATACCTTGAGAGAGATGCGGCGGCGAGTAGCAGCACCGGCGAGTAGCAGCACCGGCGAGAGAGCGAGAGAGATGAGATCTGAGACACTAAACACATCAATACCCACACATTACACATATTTACCTAAAAAATACACAAAATACAAGGATTTACCTTAAAAAATCGCAACCGGTAGCAAGAAGAGAAAAAAATCGCTGGAGGAGGCGCTGCTATAGGTGAAATTTGGGGGAGATGAAAAGTGAAAGGGTGAAAAGAGGGCGGCAGTATAGGCGCGTTTTTTTAGGCATTAGCGGCGACAATATGTCGCTGCTAAAGCCTTTAGCGGCGACATGTGTCCGCTTTTTTTAGGTGTCGCTGCTAATGCCCATGTCGCTGCTAAAGGGCGTCGCTGCTATTGACCCTTTTTCTTGTAGTGTGTATTCTTTTTAGTGTTATTAACCTAAATAAAGCTTATAATGTCGTTGTTTAAGCGCTACCAGATTTAAACAACAAATTACCGCACGTGTTATGAATTTATG
>JAANYP010002780.1:296437-298937 GCA_020465985.1 Centrapalus pauciflorus | reverse complement strand
CGACCCCGAACCCGACCCCGGTTATAAATTATATTTTAATATAAATTATAATATATTTAACTTTACAATGTAAATTATTCATTACATTTTATATAATATATTAAATATCATTGTATATGACTTTTATATAGTTTAAAATACTATTGTTATTTTTCATTTTATTGGTTTTATAAATATTTTGTATCCATTTCTTTGTTTTAGTTTTATCACAAATTATGCGTTATATATGTAAATACCTCAAATATGTTTGAATTAATTTTTTTTAATGTTTATTTACATATATTTTTCTACTAAATTACTATTTAGAGTTTAAACTTAAATAATCTTTATGAATTTGAAAAACCCGATTCCCCGACGGGGATCCCCGATCCCCGATTGGGACGGGGATGGGAATAGAAACTCATTCCCCGATGGGGATGGGGCCGGGGATGGGGGAGAGGATTATGAAGCGGGGATGGGGATGGGAATTGAGATCCCCGCCCCGCCCCGCCCCATTGTCATCCCTAGTGATGCATCAAATTCCCGCGTGATGCATCGATTTCTAGATTATTTCCATGTGATGCATCAAATTCCCGCGTGATGCGTCGATTTCTACGTGATGCATTTCAGTTTTTCTAGCGATGCATTGTGGTTCTCCAAGGTTCTTCGATGCATAAAGTTCCCCATTGAACCCACCCTATATATATATATATATATATATATATATATATATATATATATATATATATATATATATATATAAGGGTGGGTTCAATGGAGAACCTTATGCATCGAAGAACCTTGGAGAACCACAATGCATCGCTAGAAAAACTGAAATGCATCACGTAGAAATCGACGCATCACGCGGGAATTTGATGCATATATATATATATATATATATATATATATATATATATATATAGGGTGGGTTCAATGGGGAACCTTATGCATCGAAGAACCTTGAAGAACCACAATGCATCGCTAGAAAACTGAAATGCATCACGTAGAAATCGATGGCATCACGCGGGAGGGAGGGGCGAGGGGGGAGGGAGAATTTGATGCCATCACGGGAAATAATGTAGGAAATCGATGCCATCAGGCGGAATTTGATGCATCGCCGTGGAAAATAATGAATGATTACGCGGGAGGAAAATTTGATGATTGTGGGTGATGCCATGGAGATTCTCAAGGTCTCCGAATGCACATGGAGTTTCTACATTGAAACCACATATATATATATATAATATTATATATAATATATATATATATATATTAAATTATATATATTATATATATATATTATATATATATATAACATATTATATATACACATATTATATATAATTATATATATACATATATATATTATATACACACATATATATATATACATATATACTACATATAATTATACACACATATATAATATATATATATATATATAATATAATATATATTACATATATATATAATATATACATATATATTATAATTAATTACATACATATATATATAATATATATATATACATATATATAGATATATATATAGTATTATATATATATATATATTATTATATATATATATATATATAACTTTGTGTTGTAATTAAGGATATTTGTAATAAAAAAAAAATACAATCATACATTCTAGCTCCTTAGAAATCAATAAAAATATGAAAATATAGATGTAAACATGCATGGTGTGAACATACGTTCAGAACGGTACCCCATCTTGTAAACGTGTATGCTTCACATGGTCTAATATTTGTTTGTGTGTGATACTTTACAAATAGTCATATATTGTTAATTTAAACATTATTATAAAAGAAATTTTAAAAGAAATATTTTGAAGAGTAGCATTTATACCGGATGAAGTGAAACTTGTGTTATCTTCTTGAAAACACACACACACACACACACACACACACACACACACATATATATATATATGTATATATATATATATATATATATATATATATCTGTGTGTATGTGTGTGTATGTATATCTATAGGGTTGGATTCAGGTAAGAACCCCTAAATTCTGTGAGAACGTGAGAACCACTAAAAATGCACAAATTTGTACATCAATGCACAAATTTAAAAAATAAATTTACAGTTTAAAACAATTATTGGCTTTCAATATTAATAAATATCATAATATAACATTAAAATTACCTATTAAACTTACATTTATTAAATATACATTAAATACACATATTTGAACATTGAATGCATAAAATCGTACATAAATTTAACAAATTTATCATAATATGCGTAAATATTTATATGATATACATAGATTTATCAAATGTATAAATTTTAACATTAAATGCATAATTTTATGCATTAAATTCATAAATTTTGAAGTGATTTTCACGTTTTCACGGAAATAATAGATTCTTACCAGAACCCAACCATATATATATATATATATATATATATATATATATATATATATATATATATATATATATATATATATATATATATATATATATATATATTGTGTGTGTGGAG
>JAANYP010002780.1:85000-287500 GCA_020465985.1 Centrapalus pauciflorus | reverse complement strand
TGTGATGCATCAAATTCCCGCGTGATGCGTCGATTTCTACGTGATGCATTTCAGTTTTTCTAGCGATGCATTGTGGTTCTCCAAGGTTCTTCGATGCATAAAGTTCCCCATTGAACCCACCCTATATATATATATATATATATATATATATATATATATATATATATATATATATATATATATATAAGGGTGGGTTCAATGGAGAACCTTATGCATCGAAGAACCTTGAAGAACCACAATGCATCGCTAAAAAAACTGAAATGCATCACGTAGAAATCGATGCATCACGCGGGAATTGATGCATATATATATATATATATAATATATATTATATATATATATATAGGGTGGTTCAATGGGGACCTTATGCATGAAGAACTTGAAGAACCACAATGCATTCGCTAGAAAAACTGAAAATGATCACGTCAGAATCGATGCATCACGCGGGAATTTTGATTGTTCACGGAAAATTTAATTGTAGAAATCGATTGCATCAGGCGGGATTTGATGCCATCGCGTGGAAATAATGAGCATTACGGTGGGAAATGTTGATGCATTTGTTGGTATGCATGGAGGATTCTTCAAGGTTCTTCGATGCATGGAGGTTCTCCATTTGAAAACCCACATAATATATATATATATATATATATATATTAATATTATAATATATAAAATATATATATATATATTATTATATATATATATATATACCATATATATATACACATTATATTATATATATATATATACATATATACATTTATATATATACCACATATATATATATACATATATACATATATTATTACACAACATTATATATATATATATTATATATATAATATATATTATACATATATATATATATTATATAACTATTATATATCATATATCATACATATATATAATTATAATATATATATATACATATATATATATATATATATAATATATATATTATATATATATATATATAATATATATATAACTTTGTGTTGTAATTAAGGATATTTGTAATAAAAAAAAAATACAATCATACATTCTAGCTCCTTAGAAATCAATAAAAATATGAAAATATAGATGTAAACATGCATGGTGTGCATGGTGTGAACATACGTTCAGAACGGTACCCCATCTTGTAAACGTGTATGCTTCACATGGTCTAATATTTGTTTGTGTGTGATACTTTACAAATAGTCATATATTGTTAATTTAAACATTATTATAAAAGAAATTTTAAAAGAAATATTTTGAAGAGTAGCATTTATACCGGATGAAGTGAAACTTGTGTTATCTTCTTGAAAACACACACACACACACACACACACACACACACACACATATATATATATATGTATATATATATATATATATATATATATATATCTGTGTGTATGTGTGTGTATGTATATCTATAGGGTTGGATTCAGGTAAGAACCCCTAAATTCTGTGAGAACGTGAGAACCACTAAAAATGCACAAATTTGTACATCAATGCACAAATTTAAAAAATAAATTTACAGTTTAAAACAATTATTGGCTTTCAATATTAATAAATATCATAATATAACATTAAAATTACCTATTAAACTTACATTTATTAAATATACATTAAATACACATATTTGAACATTGAATGCATAAAATCGTACATAAATTTAACAAATTTATCATAATATGCGTAAATATTTATATGATATACATAGATTTATCAAATGTATAAATTTTAACATTAAATGCATAATTTTATGCATTAAATTCATAAATTTTGAAGTGATTTTCACGTTTTCACGGAAATAATAGATTCTTACCAGAACCCAACCATATATATATATATATATATATATATATATATATATATATATATATATATATATATATATATATATATATATATATATATATATATATAGTGTGTGTGCAGAGTGTGTTTTGCTTTCTCTTTCTTGCTTTGTTTTGAAGAGTTGCTTTAAGAAGAGAGATTGAAAGAGTAAAGACTGCAGCAGAAACCAGGAAAAAGTATGGCTAAAAGCAAGAGAGAGGTATATCCATGTCCATGTATGTCTTAATCCATACATGTATTCATGTATATATGTTTTGTGGGTGTCATCTGAATCACTGATTCTTTGAAGTTAGGAATAGATTCTTTAATAAATTTAGTTTTTTTTTTATTTCTCTACCTTCTTTTTTCACTTTTATTCTAGAAAGTTGATTAGAATTAGAAAGGTGTGTAGAATTGAACAACAACATCAGCAGTGTATTATTCTTATAAATTATATATGGAGTCTGCAAACTTTCATCACCTTCAACAACAAGAAGATCAGTTTCTTGTGGACTCTTCTTATTTTGGACTTTCTTGCTACCAAAATCCCATCTTGTAAGTTCACTCTTCATGTTTACAAAATTAGGGTTTTCAACTTTGAATTAAAAATTACCAGCTACTTCTAACTAGGGTTTTAATGATTCATATATTTGTGCAGGATTAATAGTACTAGAAACAATGCATATTCAAGAGATGTGAAGCAACACATGAATCATAATAACATCGATCTTGTGCCAATGGCACAAGACTTGGGATTACCTTGGAGTAAAACTTGCACTGGTATTTCAATTGAAAGTTTCATTTCTCCTGAACAACAACATCTTGCAAAAATCAAGCACGAGATGTCGGTCTCGGGATTCTATCCAGGATTTACAGAAATCACAAGCAGCAGCACAACGTCAAGCATCGAAGATTTTATGTTAAAGAATAATCAACAACGAATTAGATACAACAATATCGATACCAATCAAGACATGTTGCTCAAAACTTTCTCAAATGGGTGTCAAATAAAAGGTGACCACCTTATGAATCAAATTCCCTCATTGGAGGAACCAATGATTTCTTACTCAAATGATACCAATAGATGTTATAGAGGAACCTTTAGTCAGATTTTACCAACCCTAAATATATCGAATTTGAATCAAGCCTCAACACTTCCATTAGCAATTTCAACAAACGCTTTCGATATCAACTTACCCGCATTAGATCCATTTGGTTCTCCACCATGTGATGGGAGTTTAAGCTTTCAACCTTCTTCACTCAATGTCCAGAATTATGGAGGATTGTTCAAAGACAATTATTTGGCTTATGGTCTTGATCAAATGAATAGCAAGGTGAGTTATTTCTATAAAATTCTTACATATATATATTTGTCAATTTTCATCATCATTCTTCCGCTAATCTTTTATTCTTCAGAAAATATATTTAATCCATTTCCTAAAATTGTATTCATCTTTATTTTGACTGATAAATACCTCAAATCTTCAGTTTAGAATGTTGAAATTTAATACATGTTTTGAACTTTATTCAAGATATCACCAGCGTTCAGCGTCGAAACTACTGAACCGAAAAGACCAGCCAGCGAATATATGGATACAAAGGCTTCTAAAGCCACTCCACCGAAGAAATCAAAACTGGAGTTACGCCCTTCTTGCACACCCATGAAGGTGATTTCCATGAGCCTTTATACAATTAACAATTATCCAAAAAATGTTCTTTTCATTTTTAGTTTTCTTGTATCGATCATTCATGGGTTTTGTGTGTATTTTGATGAAACAGGTTAGAAAGGAGAAATTAGGAGATAGAATTTCGGCTCTCCAACAAATGGTGGCACCTTTTGGCAAGGTATTGTGTTATCTTTCTTCTTCTCATAAAGTTGCTAGCTTTCTCCTCCAATTGACAAACCTTTTTCTTAAACTTTTTTTAGGAATTAATGACAAAGAATTTCATAAAAAAGTTTACGAAGCTAAGAAATGAAAGCAGATACAAACAACTACACCTCAGGACATGGACACATACATGATCAAAATCATAAAAATCAAACTGGACAGTACTTCTAATAAAAAAAAAATGTTCTGATAGTATTGACATAGATTCATATATGCTTTTGCATTGTTTAATTAGATCCAAAATCACCAATTTGCAAGCTAGAAATAGTTACAAAACATCGATGTATGCTATTGATTTTGGTACTTGATTCTTTGATCTTGCTTTGTACGATTAATTAATTGGAAGATTGGTTTTTCTTATTAATCAACTAAATCTAACGATGTTGTCTTTCAAAAAAAAAAAAAAATCTAACCATGTGTAGAGGAGAAAGAAACACACACACACAAAAAAAAAAAAAAAAAAAAAAAAAAAAAAAAAAAAAAAAAAACCTAACAATAATGGTTAAATTCTTTTTGTACTTGAGTAAACTATAAAGTAACTACATGAAACACAAAATGTATACTTTTGCTATAAAGACTAAGTTAATCTTAATTAATAAATGAATTAAGCAAAAGTCTTGAAGCAATCACTTGAATCATGGGCAGCTCAATTTTCAGGGAAAAAGTGGTAACAGACCACCACCCTTTGTCTTCTGTTTCTTTTTAAAACTGCTTTCTTTGATCAATACAAGCCATATATTACTTAATTAATTGATAGCTAATTATTAATGAGTAATTAAATATGGTGTTGATAAATGTGATAGTGAGGATTAATTTATGGGGAATATTTGCAGACAGATACTGCATCTGTGCTAATGGAAGCCATTGGATATATCAAGTTTCTTCAAAACCAAGTTGAGGTACCTTTTTAGTTAATTAATTCTTATCTTCAAAACATTCTTCTAGATTTCTGTTCTTCCCACAAATTATTTACTAAAAATCTAATGTTTAAAAGCCAAATCAGTCTTCTTTGACCAATTTATTCTAATTTATTACCAATTTTATTTTTTTTCCTACAGAAAATTTGATCTGTGCTCTTGTGCCTGTAACTATGATAATTTCTTTTTACACACACTAATCAAAACTTACTCTTAAATCTACGCTTTTGTATATATATAACGGGAATCAAAATCTCAATTTTAATTAGGGTCGCCTCAAACACCTAATAATGCTAGACTAGAATATTTTTATAAATGTGATAATTAATATGTTACTCTTGGCATAAAACCCTAAACTGAATTTCATATATGGATCTTGAACTCTAAAATATTATACATATATGTAAGAAACATGCTTTAAGTGTATTGTATATCATGCATTATTCAGTTGCACTTTTTATTAAATATATCTAAATGTTAACATTAAATTATGTGCCCTTTTTCAAAAATTACATGAAATTGCGAAAAGATATATATATTTTTTAGAATTTCATAATCTTCAAATTAATTTCAGAAATGTATGTACCACTATAGGCAGATAAAACTGTGGAGCAGTGGAGCTGAATATGGAGCCCATGGGTGCTTTTTTGACATCACCTTATGGCACCAAGTAGGGCTCATGCTGATGCACCCCACCCACCCACGAGCCTTAATTTCTCTCTCATCTTCTGTGGCACCCCCCCCCCCCCCCCCCCCCCCCCCAACCCACATCTAAAAAACTACCAATGAAGTCCTACATGTTGTCGTAGTCTTTAGTAAGAAAGGGTGTGAATAGAAAACCTTTTTTTTTAACAATATCATGAGAAAGAACTTACCGTCGACCTATAAGTACTCGAAATTAAGATTAATCATGCCAACTAATGCCAAAAATGTTGTCCTTAATTGTTAGTTTTTAATAAACTTGATGTTATAAATAATTATTATTAACTGGTTATTATATATTTGCAGACGTTAAGCGTGCCTTACATGAACTCGACGCACAAGGATAGTAGAATATCGGCACGAGGGGTAAGAAAATTAGGAAATTGTTGCACTTTAGCTTATAGGTATATGGCTATATATGCATACATATATATGACATAAAGAAACATTTGGTCTGTATGCCATTAATGTAATTTGTATTTAAAGAAAAACATTTGGTCATATTCTATCAATGTTAATTAATTAGTTAAAAATTCTGAAATTTAAAATCATGAAAAAATATACTAACGTGGTTACATGTGATTATAATAATTTCAGGGTTTATTAAATGATGATGGTTATAAAGAGATAAATAGAGATCTTAGAAGTCGAGGGTTGTGCCTAGTGCCATTATCGTGTTTATCGTATGTCACCTACGGAGGTGGAAGCATTTGGACGACACCTTAAATAGACGACAACAAACTTCACGGGATAATTTGTGTTATTTTAGATCGACATACTGCTTTATTTCTCTCTATTAATTTTTGTTTGATAAAATGGAGCAAATTTGGTCATCCTGTAAAAGAGGTTGAGGATGGACCATGTTTGATCCATTAGTATCGAATCTTGAAATGAACAATATCATTCAATCTTTCCAGCAACCATTAGATGATGTTGTCGATATCGATTGATTGTCATGATGCTATGATCATCATGTTACTCGTATCTACGTTGAATGCATAGTCTATTTGACCCACCCGAGTTTGAAGATCGGTGTTAGAAATTAACTAGAAAGTCGTATATATGACTATATATGTTTGTGATTGTGTTCATGCATGTTGGCTCAGGTTCTTGAATTAGTAAACAGGAATACTTTCATCTTTGAATATATGTAGAAGGGAATCTGGTATTCACTTAAAATTTTAAAATTAATTAAGTAGAATGTTGCTTGTGATTATTGTGTTGTCACCAATGATTATTGAATTAAGGATTTGCTTAGTTGACAAGATATTAATAAATGGTTGGGACTTATTTTGTAAATATATAATAACGAGGTAAAGGCCGCGCGTTGCTGCGGGGATACTTTACCAAAACTTCATTCAAGCAATACATGCAAGTGATATAACATTGATATACTGTTGTAAATAAATCTTGCTGGAAGTTGAACACCCCAGATTTACTTTGCAGTTGCAAGTTTCATATGATTCACATGAAATATAAAAGAATTGATGATTGCATTTAAAAGAAAATTTCATTGTCTTTGAAATCCTACACGAAATAAATAACACAAGTTTCCTAAAGAATGTTATATCATCCTACATTATATGTTAGACTTACTTTCTTATGTGTTATTAGGCCTGTTTTTGCATGTCTCTGTAATATCAAGAGCTCTCAAATCCACATCTTTAGAAACAGGGGATTTCCTCATTAATTGCGGCCTTGGAAAGGGGATGTAAATTAGTTGATCAAGATGTCCTGGATGTAGTATTCCAGGGTCTATGATGTCATTCCAATTATAAAAACGGTTTTTTTCACAGACAATCTATCTATTTCAATTAGTAACATATTTATAACTCAATCAACAGCACAACATGCATCTCCAGAACCGCTTTCTCTCTGCACACCAGTGTTTCTTAGTTAATTTAACCCAGAACAGACAAGAGACAACACTTTTGTACAATATTGTCTTACAACAGATCAATTTTGATACTCTAGTACTTTCTCTTTTTTCCCTGCCCGCTATTTTCTTAAATATGGAAAAGAGGGGCATTAAGAATCAAGCTAAGAAAGTTTCATGTCATCATTTCTCAAACTTGACTAAGAGTGAAGTTGTAAATTGAAAGGTTGTCACCTGAGTTGCAATGGAGTCGAGTTCATCAAAGAATAACACACATATGCAGATGCTCTAGCTGTTAGAATTTCTATTTGGATAGACTTGTATGTTTAAATTATTGGGTTTTATCTTTAATAGACTTATTGGGCTATTAATTAATAAACTAATATTATTGGGCTTTAGGGTTTGATGGTAACCCTAATTCTCATTCTATATATAGTGAAGGTCCCCAATACCCTTAAGCAACCCTAAGATCCCTATCTCCATCTATCAGAAATCTGTTGTTCGGTTTAGAACAATAAGGCTTTAGGTGAGGATGACTCTCACAACCCTGTTCGTTCGTCATCAGGTTTCTGCATAAAGAAGACGATATCATTGATTCAGGTATGAGTTCTTTTATGGTTTATCTTAATGATTTGAAAATATGGTTGATCTGGTTTATTATTCAAATATATCTAACAAGAGGTATCAAAGCCATCCATATTTGTTGAATCGTTAGATTAATAATTGTCATATTTCATTCGCATCGGATTTACTAAGTACGATTTATATCATCGTTTCATAAAAATTGTGAAATATCGTGGAGTTGTAATCCCTTTATAGCATCAGTATTAATCAAGTTACGAGATAATTTCTAAACTTTTGTGAGTTTAAATTCGGTTGTGCTCATAATAAAGGTTTGATATTTACATAAACTTAGGCATGAAAAGATAATATTTCGTAAAGTTGCTATAATAGATTGAGCAAATTCGAGTTGTTGAAATATTGTGGTGTTGTCTTATGTAAATATTAATATTTATTTGGTTTTGATGAAACCCTTTTTATCTAGTATTTTGAGTCAATTACTTGATATAAAACGTTGCCAAAGTAACCTCTTTTATATAAATTAATTGTACTGATAATACATAGATGTTTGTATGAAATTAATTGTACTGATAATACATAGATGTTTGACCAAATAATACATACATGTGATGATAAACATGTGACCACTATAAAGTTAATTATCCATGTAGGCAATAGTCGGCCCAAAGGAAGACTATCGTTTGACCGGATTAGATGTCAGTGTTTGATCATTATACTAATAGTATCATTTATAATCGAAGTACCGATTTATGTCGATACATTGTATGATTTTTTTTGAACGTTTAAATGGTCTAGTATTTATATTCAATTAAATTATGTTAAATGTTGCAAAAGTAACATCTTTTATATAATTAGTTGATTTCTAAATACATAGAAATCAACTAATTATATAAAAGATGTGATTGACCCAAAGGTTAACATAATTTGGCCAAATAATGATGTGCATGAAATGTTGAATACGTGACAATTATAAAGTTATGTTCATGTGAATAATAGTCGGCCCAAAGGAAGATTGTTGTTTTGACCGAATTTATTGTCAGTATTTCCTCATTGGACTGAAAGTACCACTTACAGTTCATTTCTCTGTCCAAAGACTAGAATTAATGGTGTTATAGGTATCTCATTAAATTTCTAATTTAAAACCCTTTTATGAGTTGATTATTGAGTATATTTGTTTTATTTTGTTTAAGTGTGGTTTCTTTTGATTCTTTCGCCAATAAAAATCAGATAATACTGCAAAGGTAATTTTTATAACATTGTAGATTCTTGATGTACTTCTTTTGGTATGAAGTCAGATCAAATGAAGGTAAATATCTATTGATAGTTTTGTTTTGAAGTAAATTAGTTTTGTACCTAAACATACTTTGTGGTAGATTTCGGTTATACTACTTACATAAGTATGATCATGTAAAGTTTTCTTTTTCAATCGCCAATTGATGTTGAAAGATTCATTTATGTGGGTGATGATAATAAATTTGCAGTATAAAGATATAGGACATTAAAGTTGAATTTCAATTAAATTTGTTTGATACATTTAGTTGATCATCTTTTAGATGAAACCTAAAGTTTTTCAGTATGGACAGATCATTTTTTATTGTTCATTTAGAAATAATAAAGTTAGTCTCAATCAAAATTCATATTTGATTGGTTCTTGTCCTTTTAAATAAAAAAATATATGTTTGATGTATGCAAATTCTTATATTATAAGCAAGGCAAATACAGTTGAGAGATACAAAACTAAAATCATGTAAGGATTTCGTATTATTTATTTCACAAGCATTTTAGATATATCTCTAAACAAAGAACTCAAGAGCTTGTGTTAAATGGAATTTTTTGATCACTTAGACTTTCAAGTTTGTGTTATTGGTATCAAAGGAAAACAAACTATCAATAGAAATTTATCTGTCAATAGAGATTAGGATGTCTTAAAATTGATAAATAATGATGTTTGTGGTTCATTCCCAACGGTTTAATAGAATGACAAATACATTTATCATATCATTGAAGACTACTCTATTTTTTTTACCTTTGTCCGGTTTATAAGAAATGACGTTTATTCAAAATCTTTTAAAGTTGATGTTGCATTTCAGCTTGAAAAGAATATAAAGCCATCAAATCTGATCGTGATGGATGATAATACGACAGATAAGATGGATCAGGAGAATAACAGACATGATATTTTATTTTTTTCCTTAAAGAATTTAATATAGTTCTGCAATACGTAACACTAGGCAAACCTAGCATGAATGATTTTGTAGAACGAAGGCACAAGACACTTAAGGGTATGGTAAGGAGTATGATTCGTCATTCATCTTTACTAGAGTCTTTTTAAGGAGAAATCTTAAAGATCGCAATGCATATTGTGAATAATGTACCCAACAAAGTAGTTATCGGATTCTCATACGAACTTTAACGGGCAATAGGCCTATCATTAGGCGCTTGTACGTATGTGATTGTCCAAATTAAGTTAGGTCATTACAAGCCAAATAAGTTGGACTCAAGAGAGGTATGTTACTATTTTGTTGGTATCTTGCCGAAAAGTTTTGTTATCCCACATCAATAATGTTTTATTTAAGAAAAGAAAAAAGGGAATACTAGATTTCTTGAGAATATTGAGGTTGTGGGGAGAAACAATTAAGAAAGTTGTCTTTGAAGTATTATTGGATTTTGTTTGAGATTCTATTAATCTCATTGTTCCAAAATATCATCTGGATTCAGATATCAATGTTCATGCTTCAACTCCTGTCATTGGATCGGAACAAGACAACACAATAATACAACCTCAATAGTCTCATGACGTGTCATTAAAAGAAATTCATTAGAGAGTAAAGGAGTGCAATTCCATAAGATCATTTGTTGTATCTCCAATAATTTATGTAATACAATGGCTTAACAGAAAATGATCTAATCAGATTTTGCAAAGGTCATGTAAAGTTTTAACTCTCGTAATGGATTGATGCCATTAAAGGTAAGATTAAAGTGCATGAAAGACAATAACATTTGGAATCTTGTCAAATTACTAGAAGGTACGAAACCAATTACTTACTTATGTATGAATACTTAAAACTAAGAATGTTTTGTAAGGTAATATTGAAAGATATAAAGATTGTCCAGTCGTTAAAGGCTTTACTCTAAAGAGATTTATTGGTTGTAAAGAGACTTTCTTTCTGATATTTAGAACGACTCTTTTAGAATTAAGAATGACACTAATAAATCAATTTGATCTTGAGCCATATCAGATGGATTTTAAGAAATGTTTCTCAGTGGAGAAATTGATGAGACGTCTTACATAAAGTGACCTAAAGATATTGAATATGAAGATCCAAATATTATGGTCGGTAAGATGAATAATCCATCTATGGTTTGAATTTAGGTTTCCCTGAGTAGTATTGCAATTTTATCAAATTATTACCTTCTATAGTTTTGAGGTAAATATCATTAATTATTACAAGTAATAGTGGGAGTACATGTATCTTGATGTTACTATATATTGTTAATATTCTACTTGCAAATAGTGATATGGTTTTGTTTTTGGAAACCAAGAAATTTCTAACGAAAGATCTTGGCGAGACATATTTTGTATCAAGTTTTCTTATACTTATAAACCAATTTTTGAAGTATACTTGGATTGTCACAAAAGAGATGTATCGATATTGTTTCGAGTAGATTCAACATGAAAGATTGTAAACTTGAAGATACACCTATAGCCAAAATGATTTAAGTGCTCAAATAACTATTTTGTGAAAGAATTAAGATACAAAAGATTTTAAGCATTTGATGTACTTTTATAGAAAACAAAATACAATATACGCACCTATGAAAGTCGAAAATGTTGAGATCATTTTGTTTTCCGACTTTGATTATACGGGATGCTAAATAGCAGTTATTCTACATCTGGTTGCATCATGTTTGACAATGGGAGTAAAAGTATAAGAGTCTGGTAATTAGATTCTTGTAGCTCTTCCTTACATGATCGTAGAATTCATTGCTTATTATGAGACATCAAATAAAGGATTATGGCTGTGAAAATTTATCATGGTGTTGCAAGTATTGATTGCATTAAAACACCACTAAGTATTTAGGGTTAAAGTCGTAGAATAGTTGTGTACTTTTTAAAATGTATCGATATGATACGTGTACTATTTTAATTATTCATATTACACGTGTACTTTCTGAATCGTTCAAATTTGATACGTGTACTACATTTTTTAATACCAATATGATACCTTTGGTAACCGGTTACTGGCTATACCTGTTAAGAGTCAAATTTCTCTTTTTATTAATGTTTAAATTTCCATAATTGAAGCATCAAATACACTTTCTCGTCCTTGTGATAACCTGGTAGGAGAAATCACACAGCACAACCAACTTCAAACACCTACAGACCTCTATAGAAATCTCCAATGACGATCTCCACCGTCCAGATCGAAGAACTATGTGTTGTGAAGCTTCTCCTCAAATTTCACACAGATCCAACGGTGAACAAGTTCATACCGACGATTCTCCCACAACTGCGCAAAGCTAGACGAAGTAATCAGTCATAAAAAGTAAAGGTATGATATTAACAATATAAAAAGTACACGTACTATATCGATACACCTTAAAAAGTACACTACTATTGTACGACTTTAGCCCAAGTATTTACCATGATAATAAATCAACAGTGTTTTATTCTGACAATAATAGAAACTTTATAAAGTTTCTAGTTGTTAAGAGAGAGTTCAGGATACACAATTCTTCACATATATATATAAGAACAAAATCTATGCTAGCAGACTCATTAACCAGGAGTATAACACCAACGTTATTTCGTGAGCATGTTGCTTATATATGTGTTATTACGGATGTAGCCTTGGTTCAGTGGGAGTTAATTAAAGGTCGTTCTTAATGTTTCATTGGGAACTGTTGTAGTTTTCTGCAGAATAAAGTTTACGGTTTTATTTTCCTATTGAACTCACTTATGTGCCATGGTTGCATTGCAATAAGGATTGTGAACTGATCTCATTTAAGAGTAAAGTTGGACCAGTTGAAAATATGCAATCAAATTTCATGCAATTTTCATGCAACTCACTTGATCTATGTCATTAAATGTGTTAGTATGGTGATCATCGGAGTTTAATCACTAGTAAAGTGTGATGAAAGCTGTGATGGTTCCATCACTGACACATGTAATGGACTTATTAGGCTATTAATTAATAAACTAATATTATCAGGCTTTAGGGTTTGATGGTAACCCTAATTCCCATTCTATATATAGTGAGGGTCCCCAATACCCTAAAGCAACTCTACGATCCCTGATCTCCATATATCAGAGATCAGTTGTTCGGTTTAGAACATTAAGGCTTTAGGTGAGGATGACTCTCACAACCCTGTTCATTCGTCATCAGGTTTCCGCATAAAGAAGACGATATCATTGATTCGGGTATGAGTTCTTTTATGGTTTATCTTAATGATTTGACAATATTGTTGATCCGGTTTATTATTCAAATATATCTAACACTAGCTTGTCAAAAATCTCACCAATATTGGCTTAACTATCCCTAAATTATTGAGTTGCAATGGCTGCCATGTCCATTACCTCTTGAAGCTCATGTTTAACATTTTCAAGGCCTCCGAACTCCCAGCTAACATTCAAAACCTCAATAACCTGTTCCCAAATGATTAAATCACATGTTACGACTAACAACTTGTAAGATACTATTACAAACTTATAAAAAACTCCATGTATCACATTATGTCTCACCCAGAGCAGATGGATACTTGTCCCAGGAGCCTTCTGAAATTTTCTCTAATGCATTGAAGTGCAGCTTCAGTGCAAATAGTGGCAACATCAGTACCAACATAACCATGTGTTTTGTAGATATATTTTCAAAATCAACCTGTAGAAGTAGTAATTTGTTATTAGCTATTAACCAAAAGTTTACGATTAACACAAAATTAGTGGCGAGAAATTAAAAAACCTGATGATGAATCCTTAGTTCGTAAATTTGTGAAACACATGCTAAAACAATTTTTTGTAGTTCAAATTCCTACTTACAACCCAACAATACATTCCGAGGCAAATAATAAACAGTCTCAAGAAGTAAGAGAAAATGAAAACCCTATGAAACAAACAATGGGAGGTTAACCTACGTGCAGAGGAGATGCCTTCAGAGCTCTCTAAGCCTGCATTAGGTATCAACTTTGCCAAAAATGGGATGCAAGAAAATGACTGGTTGGCTCTGGTTGCTGTCCATAGTGATGCATGGCTACTTTCTGTGGAACATTAGTTTGGTGCCAAATGTGGTTTTAACAAAGCAGACAAGTATTCCTTTTCTTCTAACAGGATTATATATGCTTGGTATAGTAGTTATCCTTTTATGGTGGTTAAATTTTAAACATCTTTCCTTTATTTTTTGTTGTTAGTTTTCCTTGGCATCACTTTTGGAGAAGTAGTTGTAAAAGTTTTAATTTTACTCTGATATTGCAAGTATCATGTATGAAATATTGTCAATTATCACTAATTAATTATTATTATTGTATGAGTGTTTATATTTGAACATTAATCAACATGATTTTATCTCCATTTGAAATCAAGCCTGCAAGATTGTGGTTGTGTCTCACCAATGAAGAAAGCTAAATTAATATATTTAGTTTTATAAAGAATTAGTATATCCAGATTTGGTTCACCAAGTTTGTGATCCTACCATCCAACAATATGTCACTACTTCTAACGTAAATATCTAGTTTCTAGGTAGTCCTAAATGTAAAATAGCATCTAAATTCTTAGCCTTGAAACAATATTCAATAAAGTTAGGTAATTTGCATTAGATGTTTTGTAATCCATATCCGAAACATAGAAGTGGAAATAAATTATGTAGAAATAAGTTTGTGGGCTTTAAAGTATTATGGACAAGATGGTCACCAAATGAAACATGATAACTGTGCAATCCACTGTATACAACCATGCATATGGGATCCATATACATACATGCTCAAGATCCTTCAATAGACCTAATATATCATTTTTTTTCCAAGAAAAAATGTGCTTTAACTTTGGCACTCAATTCAACAAAAGCAACAAAACAATAATACATGAAAATCAATAAGAAACCAAAAAATGGTTTAAATGAAATATTTGCTGAAATTTGAAGAAATAAAAGTGAACCAACATGCCTAATAGATTACTCATGTACATGTTTTCAACGGTGTGAATGAACTTGCTTTCGCCTGAATAATCAAATTAAAATCAGATTAAGTGGATGGATCGGCTAATTGACTTACCAAACAACTTCATAATTATCTTCTTCCCCTAAATGGTCATTTAACTACCATCAAATACTTAACAATTAAGTAAAACATACCAATCTTTTCGTGAATTAATTGTAGAGAAATCAAATAAAATTTCAAACTTAAAAAACACATTCAAACACTATATCAATTGTATAATTGAATTAATTAGTAAAAAATATCAAGAATATATACAAAAACCAGCCCCATATGAAATGTAATCTTGGTAGCATGATTGAAATTCTAAATCAGCCTACATAAAAGTTTTTTAGTTGCACCTTTCTGTTTATTAGTGTGGTATTCAAACAATTAATAAATTTGCACAATGGATGTTTTATTAAGTCCCAATTTAAGCTAAAAACGTGGAGTTCGTTGGTTTTTCCAGTTGTTTCAAGGCTTTCAAACAACAACTTGGAGATTGTTTTAGGTAAGGGTGGCAATTAGAGCCCATTCAAGCAAACGGGTTGACGACCAAAACTCATAAATTTACATAATTTTGAAATTTTTTTAAAAGAACAATTTTTTTAATATATCGTTTTATAGATTTTCTTTTTTTTTTAAAAAAAAAGTAATGTTATATCTTAGTTTTTTACAATAGGTCCATTTAACTCCGCCCATTTGGTCAAGATTGCCACCCCTAGTTTTAGGCAATTTAGTTCTGTTGTATTTCTTTAAAATTCATAATAGGTGGCATTTAAATGATCATAATGCACTAATGCATGATTGCAAGTAAAAATAATGTGGTCTATATGGTTGTAAAGGTTGGGCTTTGGAATTGATTTTAAGAGCTTTTTTCTATGCACATTTGCTTTGACATTAAATTTTTAATCTCCTTATAATTATAGGATCCACAAAATATAAGAAAATCATCGCAACCGATGGTGACCAACTGACAATAGACATGATACATGGAAAAATGTTCTTTCCCTTATGGTACAAGTACCAGGCTACCAACACATAAAGAAGGATTATAATCATGAGAAGTAGCAAGCGTACGTTTAAAGAAAAATCAAAAAGAGATGTAGAACCATTGAACATCACAACTTTCGAGGGCCAGTCATGAGAATACACAGAGTAAAAAGGAACCGCTTTCCATCAAAACCAAAATGGGATAGAATTGCTTTCGTTCTATAGAATTATTTAAATTAGTTATGTATATATCAAAGAATAGTTGGACATACAAATTCGATATATCAAGCAGTGGACACGCATGGTGAAAGTGAATGAGGGGCATTTGTAAGCTATAATGGGGAATATTGTATAGACAAATAGAATGTTCTGCACATGTTTCATC
Organism: Centrapalus pauciflorus; assembly: GCA_020465985.1. Lineage (NCBI taxonomy): Eukaryota > Viridiplantae > Streptophyta > Magnoliopsida > Asterales > Asteraceae > Centrapalus > Centrapalus pauciflorus. The sequence continues at coordinate 271,150 of JAANYP010002780.1, read as the reverse complement.
ACTAATTAAGATATAAAAATTGTTGTATCAAAATTGAAGCATCCACACATACAGACACCAAACAGTATATAATTATATCTCATCGCTTAAGCAATACATAGATGTCGTCATAACAAAAATGTGAACCGAGGGAAACAATATATGACTACATATTTATCATAATGTTTGTAGAATAATGAGAAGAGGCAACATGAGATACTAATTTACCTAGTGTAATTCGCAACAATGAATAACTTAACAACTAAGTACAACAATGTCGTGTAGTAATAAGAACCCATAAAACACTAAATTTATAAAAATTAAAAAAGAATCAGAAATCTACAAATGATCAAATAAAAAGTAAACTTATCATCTACATATGTCACATATGAATTTGAATCACACATCTTCCAAAATTCACAAACTCAATCAATAGTTTGATTAAAAATAACATCAAACGATTGCTTTTAGTGTTAGGTTTTATTAGATTTTTATGAGGTTTTTAAGGGACTATGTTTTCTGCTTCTATTAAACCAAATTTAGAAACACAATTAACACATAAACACAACAAAAAATCTAAATCGAAAACATACACACCCTAGATTGTTAGGTATTGTGTAAATGTAATAATATGCACACCCTGTAACACCCCTCCCGATCCCAGAAATGCCACGTCAACCCAATATCATAAGTGGCAATAACGCAACGGATCTATAACACACATGTCATAGGATAATGCAGACTAAGGCTAATTTAAAACTTTAACACATGGATAATAGCATACGATTACATTCCAGAATATTCGCAATCCCGATTAAACCAACATACATTCCCAAAACAACTATTACAGATTGTTCTATACAGACATGAAACCATTACGGATCTTCAATCCATCTTGGATCTACCTCGGCTGCGTCTGAGATCCCTTCTGATTCCCTGAACATGTTAGACTCGAATACATGAGCTATAAGGCCCGTGAGCACACGAGGGTTGACACTGCACATAACACATAGCAAGAAGCATACAATCCCTGTAGCCCCACACATATCTCAGGTATAATATCACATGTATGAGATCGGAATAATGCACAAGCCCTGTGGGGACCCCTCCCCGGTGGACACATCGCACACAGCAATGGTCGGTAATACCCTGTAGCACGGAAGCTACCCGGCTACAGGCCCTGCCGTATATATACGCCCCAAGGACTGTGAGGGACAGCCAACCCGCGCGATTCCCCTTCGCGACTTATCGTCCGTATGGAACTCATCACGGACCCCCGAACCGATCTCACATCTCATACATAACACGTATAAGGAATAGAATATACCTGAGGTTCACGTCCCTGTCTCATATATGTAAACACGCACAATATATCTACACGACTATAACGTAAAAGGTAGCGCGCGTTTAGAAAATGACTCGACTACTCACCTGACTGATTTCCCAAAGTCTGGCCTCCCTGATCAAACCCGGCTCGAGATCCGCTAGTCCCTGTAATACACGGATATCCCAAAGATTAAACACAATCCCTAGTAGCACAAATCACACAATCACAATAATCCGACAATCCCACGAAACCGAAACCCGATCAATACCCGAAACCCGACCCAAACTCGACTTAATGAACTCCCAACGAGACCCCAGACCTAAACAAAACCCAACCCAAGCAATCCCGAAGGAACCCGACGCAATTTTAACGCAAAACCCCTAAATAAGACTCAGCTTCGGATTTTCACTGTAAACCCTTGGTCGCGCCGCGGACCCACTGGTGGTCGCGCCGCGACACCGCGAAATCCCCATAGCTGACCTGCGATTTCAGCTCTGCCCAGGAGTATACAACTCCTCTCAATTCGAATCCCAGCTCAAATACACACATATAAGCTGTACATATTAACCCTTTACAATTCAAGAACCAACTTATCCAATCCTCATAATACTCAAGTCTATTTAGAACCCAATTCAAGAAAACTTACCACTTGGAGCTCAAAAACACCAAAGAGAAGATGAAGATGATGAAATTGAGTCTCAATTCCCACAACCAGCTCTGGATTTAGAAGCTGGCTGATATCGTCCAAGTTGTACATGTTTTATCGGACGATATCTCGTGTTTTACATAGCCTTTTGGTTGTTTTTCGTCTCAAACTCGATCTTATAGGTTCATGTTGTCATTTCAGGTGTTTGTTGAGTAAATAGAAGTGGAAGGAGCTGAAACAACAAGAACTCGGCGAGTTCGGATACCTACTCGGCGAGTTCGCATCAAAACAGAAAGTCTGACCTGCTCCTGAACTCGGGGAGTTCCTCCTGAACTCGGGGAGTTCTTCCTGAACTCGGGGAGTTCCTCCTGAACTCGATCGAATGAGGAGTCGACAACTCATGAACTCGGCGAGTTCCCTTCCTGAACTCGGCGAGTTCCCCCCTCCTGGAGATCAAATCAGAAGCTGACAACTCATGAACTCGGGGAGTTCAAGCCTTGAACTCGGCGAGTTCTCCCCAGCCTATAAAAGGAGAATTCTGCTCATTTATTTGGGGGACGAAATTTTATCATATGTCCATAACGAGAGTTCGAGATAATTAGTATTCATTTTCGAGGATCCAAATTATCTTGGTGTCTTTGAACCTTTCTACTAGAGATGGTGAAAGAGTATGTTTAAAAAGTGTTTTTATAACAATGAGAGGGGGTTTATGTTTTTTATGAGAGTATAACATGAATTTTATGATTTGGTGTCAACCGAATCATCTTTCAAAGTTTGTAAATCATGACGCCGATTGTAGTGATTCGAATGATGATGTTGAGTGTGTCTATGATGAAACTTCTCTACATGCTCTTCCGGTCATCAAAACTTCGGAGACATTAATGGACAAGGTGCAACTCCCAAGCCCACAAAGTATAGCACACGTCCCACCTCCGATTATCGATGATAAGACTGAAGATGACTTCAATCCTGAAAGGGATTTAGAAGAGCTTGCTCGGCTACTTGGTGTTGATATGCCTCCACCGGCATACAATGAGGGAGTTGACTCTACCCTTTTTGATGAGCTTTCATTTATTGATATTGATGTTGCGATGCCATCGCCTGTATTTGAATGTATTAATTCTTCGATGGATATGTTAAAGTCTCAGGTTGGTGATGCTAGGAGTTTTGACCCACGACGGCTAAAGGAACTTCATAACCCTCCAGCGCCGAAGCGTAAGCATTTACACAATGATGGAGGTAATAAGGGTAAGGAGTGCAGAGCTTTACCGTTTAAACCTATAGTTTGCACTCAGCTGAAAGGTATGCCTTTTACCCTTTTCATCCCTTTAAAATTTAAGGCTAGTGGGATAGGGTCAAGCTAGGGACCCTATAAACAAGCGCTTCTTGGGAGGCAACCCAAGCAATTTACTTTTTATTGTCATTATAGTTTAGTTTATCTTGCATTTTTAGGTTGTTGGTTTGTTAGTTTTGGAACTCCCTTCCTCTAAGGATATATTGCAGGGTGCAGAGTCGGCTGCACAATTCGCTCCAACTCTACATGCTCGCAAAGTTTTGGTTGAATATCCTTTGAGCTCTCCTCTTCCATGTACTTAGGGAGTCCTTACCCTCCTTTCACTTACATGCTTGTGCGATTATATTGTCCATTTTTGTTTCATTGAGGACAATGAAATTCTTAAGTGTGGGAATATGGGTTAGAACTCTAACCAATGAGTGATTTTGTTTGCCCTTTAGGAATTCTTGCTTGGCATGCTTATTAATTGATCATTTTGGCCGAAAATTTTAAAAATTCAATTCTCGAATAGGTTTTAGATCTATTTGCATAATCGATTTTTGTGAGTTAAATGGAAAGCTTTAAGTAGGATCTTTAGTTTGAATTCTCTTATGAACTGGATATTGCTACATAACCTTGTTGTTCGGACCAAAGTTGGATTTTGCACATTATAGCCCTACATGTCATTTCGTTTCGTGAGTTTTGAGTCGTTTCGAGCATTCATGAATACGTTCTTGCTCTTGTTTCGATTGATTATGTGTGCATGCCATTTGTTACTTTTATTCCAGAACTTGCCATAAAGATTCTTTTTTAAAATACGATTTTGAGATGTCGCAGTCGTGTGATAGAGGCATTTTTAGGATTACCCAAACATCAGCCTTTTCTTTTTCCTTTTTACCCATATATCCATTAGATAGCCACGTTCGAGCCTTAGCCTTTTTGTTGTTTTTGTTAACCATTTTTTTTTAGCCATATTTATCCGTTTTTCTTTAGTAACCCTAGCCAACGTTCGTGCCCCATTTCAAGTTGAAAAGTGAATTAATGAAAGGAATAGTTGAAAAAAAAAAAAAAAAAAAAAAAAAAAAAAAAAAAAAAAAAAAAAAAAAAAAAAACAATAATTGAGCTACTTAAAATCCACTCGTAAAAGACAAATTCGTGGAAAGCTTCTAGCAAAGTAGTCTCATAATTCTATAAAAAGCAAAGATTGCTCATTCCTTTCGATTTTGTATTATAGAGACGTCTCTTGATGGTGCGAACTTAAGGTTTTTTCACACCACCTTTCCAAAAATTTCTCACCTTACCCTTAGCCCAATTTTGCCCTTTTTGAAGCCCTCTTGATGATTGCATCGTTTCAATTCAAGTGTTGGAATTTTGATCTTTTGGTAAGCTTATGGTAAGTAATTGTGACAAATTGTGCATTTGAGTGTTTTGTTTAAGCCTAAACACCGAGGGTAGAGAGCTTCATAGAGTGAGGTGTTTACGTTTTGCTTTGGTCTGGATTGATCAGGTTGTTTTATGTAGCTATTTCGGTGCCAATTGAGAATTCAAGGTTTTGCTCCTATTATTTAATGCTTTGCACTTTCCGCCACTAAGTCTTTAATGCGTTTAGATCTCTAAAATGTTTGTGAATTGATGATCACATTAAAAAGCCAATGAGTTCTTTTCGTAAGCATGGTAATTAGGCCGGATTTGCTTGAGGGCAAGCAAAGGTTAAGTGTGGGAATGTTTGATATCGTCCAAGTTGTACATGTTTTATCGGACGATATCTCGTGTTTTACATAGCCTTTTGGTTGTTTTTCGTCTCAAACTCGATCTTATAGGTTCATGTTGTCATTTCAGGTGTTTGTTGAGTAAATAGAAGTGGAAGGAGCTGAAACAACAAGAACTCGGCGAGTTCGGATACCTACTCGGCGAGTTCGCATCAAAACAGAAAGTCTGACCTGCTCCTGAACTCGGGGAGTTCCTCCTGAACTCGGGGAGTTCCCCCTGAACTCGGGGAGTTCCTCCTGAACTCGATCGAATGAGGAGTCGACAACTCATGAACTCGGCGAGTTCCCTTCCTGAACTCGGCGAGTTCCCCCCTCCTGGAGATCAAATCAGAAGCTGACAACTCATGAACTCGGGGAGTTCAAGCCTTGAACTCGGCGAGTTCTCCCCAGCCTATAAAAGGAGAATTCTGCTCATTTATTTGACGACGAAATTTTATCATAAAACACCCACACTTTCAGATTTTGAGAGGAAGAAGGAAGGCAAGGAAGGAGACTATCTTGGAGTTTTGACATGGTGGATTGCATCTTCATCATCACATACATCAATAGGGAAGTTTTTCTTATACTTAAGTTTATCTTAGTGTGTAGAATTCTTTCTGATTTTGAGATGGTGTTCTACTCCATGAGAATGGAGTAGTTTTGCTATGTAACCATTTGGGTAACAAACCCTAAACATTGGATGATTTATATTTTGTATATGATTGGATGATATGTTATAATTTACTTTCTTTGAATGAAAATCTTGTTGTTATGTTTAGACTTGTTAAACTTGCTATGAATGCTTTATTATGTCCATAACGAGAGTTCGAGATAATTAGTATTCATTTTCGAGGATCCAAATATCTTGGTGTCTTTGAACCTTTCTACTAGAGATGGTGAAAGAGTATGTTTAAAAAGTGTTTTTATAACAATGAGAGGGGGTTTATGTTTTTTTATGAGAGTATAACATGAATTTTATGATTTGGTGTCAACCGAATCATCTTTCAAAGTTTGTAAATAAATTGTGAGCATTCGGTTTTGCATGACTCAAGTTCTGAACATATAAAAGAGATTTGCATGTTCAATTCGTGAGTTATGGGATTATTGTGCTATAACGAGAGATCCGCATAGCTAAATTGTCATTGCTCGCATTATGAGTCGATATTGTTTTCATGTATAAGAGATTTGAGTGATCACGATATTGGCTATCATGATTAAATAATTCAGCCAGAGCTTAGAGATTTGTGTGGTTGTTTCGTTAAAAATCATGTCGGTGTATTATCCAATCTGCGCTTTCAATTAATTATCCGTTGTTTAGGGGGAGTGATCCCATTTGGTTACATATTTCTCCTTGTTAGAACTCCAATTTATTAATCTCCTTTCCTGCGCGTGTATGTCATTGTGATAGATTTTCTGTCCATATTTATCTTACATGCATTTTAAATCAATTTTTACCATAGCTAACCATTAACTGACGGTTCCTATCATTATTACACCAATTGTCCCTGAGTTCGACAACCCGGACTTACCTAAGCTATGCTAGTAAACGATAGGTAATACTTGCCTATTTGTCCGCTAGTTTTAGTTTATTTAATTCCATTTCTTAATTAAAATAAAGGTGTGCTAGCGGCACATCACTGGCTCTGCTGAAATTCCTCACACAAACACACACACATACACTTTAGGTTACTCTCCCAAAATGGATAAGAAAGAAGAAGGGATAAACATATATGTGCGTCTTTATCTCAACCGGTCCCGAACCCATTAACCCGAACCCGATATCACATTTTCACTATTAGTGCCCATTTAATCCCGCGAACCCAAAAATATAATCCGTTCATTAAAATTATAACCCGATGACACTCAAGCCCCAATCCCGACACGTATCAATCCACGAAACGAGATATAATTGGACCAACCCAATATTAATAGAATATTTATCCACTAAAATAATTCCACGTACCAGGCCGGAATGACGGATATTACAAATCCTCCCCTCTTAAAGAGATTCCGTCCCGGAATCTAACTCGAACTCTGGAATAGGTGAGGATATCTCGATCGCATCTCTGACTCGGGCTCCCAGGTAGCGTTGGTACCCTTATGGTGTCTCCATTGAACGAGTACCAAGGCAATATCTTTATTTCGTAACTTCTTGATCTTTCGGTCGGTAACGGCCTCGGGCTGCTCCACATATCGCAGCTGATCGTCGACTGTAATCTCAGATGGGGGCACATACTGGTCATCTGTAGCCAGACACTTCCGGAGATGACTCACGTGAAATGTATCGTGCACACCGGCCAACTCTGAAGGCAATCGCAATCGGTAGGCCTGATCCCGGACTCTCTCAACAATTTCAAACGGCCCGATATACTGCGGACTCAGTTTCCCACGATGTCTATACTGGATGACCCCTTTCCACGGCGAAACTTTGAGCAACACTCGGTCCCCAACACTGAATTCTAGCTTTTTCAAACGGCGATCGGCATAACTCTTCTGACGGCTCTGGGCGACCCTCATATGCTCCCGAATCACAGCCACTTTGTCACTAGTCTCCTGGAGTAGCTCCGGCCCGCTAATAGGTCGCTCACCGACCTCGCCCCAACACACTGGGGTCAGGCACTTGCGCCCATATAGTGTGAAGACCTCCCCTTCCGGGTCAGTCCTCAGAGTCTAGGTCCCACATCATGCAATACGATATCAACCATACTAAGATAGGGTAATTATAATGCGGAAAATTAAATTACATGCACATACAGATTAGGATTTAAGTTACATATTTCAAAATAAAGTTATAAAAGGGTACCATCTAATCTAATCATTACATCATAGAATCATATCAAATCTACCCAAAATCCACAACAATTACTGTCTTCCAACAAGTACCGAAAGGTTTTGTTGTGTAGTGGTCTATGATACTTCTGTCTTGATCGTTAATTGACCTAAGAGCTAGGTCCAGCAGGTGACTTTCCTTTGCTTTTACCTGTAAAATTATAATGTAGCAACTGTAAGCAATGCTTAGTGAGTATATAGATTTTCAAATCAACATGCATGGTCAAGCGGATCTTTAGTCTAGCGTGATATGTCTTGGCTGCCGCTACAGCCCTCATGATTGAGATATAGAATTCATAGAATCGGATGATGCTCAGGCCACGCTCACGCTTAAATTGTGGGGATCAGCCACATACTGGGCTAGCTACCAGTAAATCAACGTGGCGGAATTGTGGGGATCAGCCACATACTAGGCTAGCTATCAGTATAATACATGAGTTTCGGTATTGTGTTTAGGATTACCGAAACCTTCAAGGTTTCGGTATGTCTCGGTATGTCTCGGTATTATATAATAGTTTCTATATACATTATATATATATATGTTTCGGTACTTTAGGAGGTTTCGGTACATTACCGAAACCTTAAAGGTTTCGGTATATGTTTCAGTATTCCAAAAGTTTCAGTAAAATTATGTGGGTTTCAGTATTCAAAGAAGTTTCGGTAGTGTGATATTTACCGAAACCTTAAGGTTTTGGTACCCACATTTTGGGTTTCGGTTCCATAAAAACACACATAACACACACAGTTACTTTTTGTCAAGAACATCATTTTTATCAAACAAAATTCCGATTGCATCACATTTTGAATGATCCAAACTAAAATCTTTGTTTCTTTTAACATCTATTAACTTAATTTATCATATTCTACTAAAATTTCTTACATGCAACCAACCATTTCTATGTTTTAATTCATGGGTTCGGTTTTGAGAAGAACCAAACCAAACTCATTTAAATTTCGAATTTAAATCAAGAAATTACCTTGAATTCTTGTTGATTGTTGTTGTTGAATTCTTCCAGTAACCTTTCTTGGATTAAATCCTCACTTAATTGCAATTTAATGAACAATAATGATGAAACTTGATGATTTTTGTTGAAGTTGATCGTATGATGAGAGAGAGAAGAGAGAAAAAAAGAATTTGAGTTAATGATCTTAAATGATCGTTAATTCGATTTTATATCCATTCACTATATTTGCTATTTAACCCATTACACTTTTGTATTTTATATATCTTATAATTTAATCATCTTTAATAATTAATAACTTAAATATAATTTAAGTACATTATTTCATTCATAATTAAATTACAAGATATTTAATGTAATAAAATTACATTACTTAATCAAAATACAGAATTTATAATTGGATCAAAAGTTAGGTTGTTACAGAATGGGCTCCACCATGCACAAACTTCGTCCCCGAAGTTAGCTATGTTCAAACAGACTTGGATATGTAGCTTTCATAACATCTCTTGATTCCCAAGACTGATGCGAACCTTTGTGGTGTTTCCACTGGACGAGCACCATCTGTATTTCTTTATTTCGAAGCTTTTTGGTCTTCGAGTCCAGAATACTTTCTGGCTCTTCAACCACTCGAAGCTTCTCATCAATTTGCAGGTTAACATGTGGTATCTGCACTTCTCTTTCATCTGCTAGACTCTTTCGCAAATGACTAACATGGAATACAGGATGTATTCCCGCTAAATCTGCTGGCAATTCAAGACGATAAGACTGATTCCCAATCTTTTCAACAATCTTGAACGGACCAATAAATCTTGGAGCTAGCTTGTTTCTTTTAATGAATCGCACCACATTCTTCATTGGGGATACTTTCAACATCACCCAATCGTTAACCGCAAAACTGATTGATCTGTGTCGATTGTCATAATATGACTTCTGCCTGCTCTGAACTTCAAGAATATTCCTTCTGACAAGTTGAATCTTTTCATGAGTCAATTGTAGAAGGGCATGTCCTGCTATTGGCGATTCACCTGTTTCGCGCCAACAGGTGGGAGTTCTGCATTTTCTTCCATACAAAGCTTCAAAAGGAGCCATCTTGATCGTTGAATGATAACTGTTGTTGTATGAGAATTCGACCAGAGGCAAGTGGTCATCCCAGTTACCACCTAGATCAAGAACGCAGGCACGAAGCATATCTTCGAGAGTTAGGATAGTACGCTCACTCTGGCCATCTGCATTAGGATGATAAGCAGTACTCATAGAGATCCGAGTACCCATCCCATCTTGTAGTGCTTGCCAGAATCTGGATGTGAAACGACTATCACGATCAGAAACGATAGATTTTGGCACACCATGACGAGAGATGATCTCTGTAATGTACATCTGTGCCAGTTTATCGAGAGAATATGTCTCTTTCATCGGTATGAAGTGAGCTGACTTTGTTAATCGGTCCACGACTACCCAGATGGAGTCGTGCTGTCTTTTGGTTTTCGGCAGTTTCGTGACAAAGTCCATTGTTATATGCTCCCACTTCCACTCGGGAACTGGTAGTGGTTGCATATCCCCGAAGGGTTTCTGGTGTTCTGCCTTAACCATCTGACATACTCTGCAGCTTTCAACACACTTACCGATATCTTTCTTCATTCCCGGCCACCAATAGTCAGCTTTCAAATCGAAGTACATCTTTGAGCTGCTAGGATGAACAGATAACTTGGACTGATGGGCTTCAGATAGAAGAGTGCTGCGAATAGAACCATATTTAGGAACCCAGATTCGGTTTCCCTGGAGACAATGAAGTCCCAAATGGTTTAGAGTTAAAAATTGTAACTGCCCTTTAAGATTTTCAGAACTGATATTCTCTTCTTTTAGTGCTTCAGCTTGAGCAATTCTGATGTCTTCAATAAGATCAGAAGAGAATAATACAGGAGTTAGGGCATAACAGCACTTTTCTGGATAGACTTTCCTACTCAAAGCATCCGCGACAACATTAGCTTTGCCAGGATGATATAGGATCTCGCAATCATAGTCCTTAATAAGCTCCAAGGACCGACGCTGTTTCATATTTAGATCTTTTTGAGTGAAAAGATGTTTGAAACTTTTGTGATCGGTGTAAAGCTGACACCGAGTCCCATAAAGATAGTGACGCCAGATTTTCAAAGCAAAGGTAACGGCAGCCAACTCAAGATCATGAGTCGGTGCACTTTTCTCGTAGTCTTTTAATTGCCTTGAAGCGTAGGCAATTACTTTTCCCCTTTGCATAAGAACACATCCTAAGCCAGTACCAGATGCATCACTATAGACAACGAAATCATCATTGCCTTCTGGTAAAGCTAGGATCGGCGCTTGAATAAGCTTCTGTTTCAGAGTGTCAAATGCCTCTTGTTGTTTATCGGACCAAACGAAAGGAGTATTCTTTCGTGTTAACATCGTTAGAGGTACAGCAATCTTCGAGAAATCCTTTATGAATCGCCGATAATAACCGGCCAATCCAAGGAAACTTCGGATTTCTGAGGCATTACGAGGCGTTTGCCATTTCTGAACGGCCTCGACTTTAGAAGGATCAACAGAAATCCCTTCGCCATAAACAACATGGCCAAGGAACTGAATCTATAAGAATCAAAGTAGAAATTCAAGTTCTGATGTAAATCAAAGAATACTTAGGAAATAAATCAAGACATATATAATAGAAATTATACCTGTCTGAGCCAAAATTCGCACTTAGAAAATTTAGCGTAGAGTCTTTCTTTTCTTAATAACTCTAACAATTGCCGCAGATGAATAGAATGATCAGCCTCCGTTTTGGAGTAAATCAGAATATCGTCTATGAATACGATAACTGATTTATCCAACATAGGTCTGCACACGCGATTCATGAGATCCATGAACGCCGCTGGTGCATTTGTTAAGCCGAACGGCATCACGAGAAATTCGTAATGACCGTATCTTGTTCGGAAGGCTGTCTTCGGAATATCCTCATCTCTGACTTTTAATTGATGATACCCAGAACGAAGATCTATTTTTGAGAAATAGTTGGCTCCTTGTAGCTGATCAAACAGATCATCGATCATGGGCAGAGGATATTTATTCTTTATAGTAACCTTGTTCAACTCGCGATAATCGATGCACATTCGAAAAGTTCCGTCTTTCTTTTTGACAAATAAGACAGGTGCACCCCACGGAGATGAACTCGGTCGGATAAACCCCTTTTCCAACAGCTCTTGCAACTGCTTTGACATTTCCTGCATTTCTGCAGGTTCAAGTCTGTAAGGAGATTTTGCAATAGGAGCCGCACCAGGAACCAAGTCAATACTGAACTCGACTTGACGTTCCGGTGGCACTCCGGAAATGTCATCATGAAAAACGTCTGGGAACTCGCAGACAATCGGAATATCAGACAGAGATTTCTTTTCAGAGTTGGATTCAGATAGAGCATAGCACAGATAGGATTCGTGGCACTTAGATACATATTTATGAGCTTTGTCAACTGATATGAAACAATGTGCACCTTTCCGCTTCTCGCCTTTGATTTCTAATACTCGGCCGTCTGAAGACTTGATTCTAATGATCCGACGGTTGCAAATGATTGTAGCATCGTTGTTCATTAACCAGTCCATGCCGATGATGACGTCGAACTCTTTCAACGGAATAGGAATGAGGTCGAGATTGAACACGATATTATCAACAAATAGAGTGCAGTTTCGATAAACAGAATCAGCCATAACATAGCTGTTACTGGCCGTCTCAATATCAAGTACAACAGGAAGCTTTGATGGGGACTTAGAAAATCTTGATGCAAAAGAAGTCGATATGAAGGAACGACTCGCGCCGGAATCAAATAATACTCGGGCAGGAATGGAGTTAAGTAAAAACATACCCGTAACTACATCAGGGGTTTCCTTTGCTTCTTCGGCCGTTATCTGAAACACACGTGTCCTTGCTGTCGGTGTTGCAGCAGAACTTTTCACTGTAGAACCTCCCGCTGATGATTGTGACTGATATCGTTGCCCGCTGCGACATTGATACATAAAATGTCCTCTTTTTCTGCATTTAGCACATCCACGTCCTTGCTGTGGGCACTCTTCACTGCTATGACCAATTCGGTTACACGCAAAACAAGTAACATCATCTGGGTTACACAGCCCCATGTGTGACTTTCTGCATCGCTTGCAGAATCGTGGCTCGTTTTTCAATGAGTAGGCTTGCGCTTTCGGTTGAGATTGTTGAGATTGCTGGGTCTGATATTTGTTTGGCCTGAAGAATCTGCCGAATCTCTGCTTTTTCGGAGGAGACGGATTCGTCGGGTTAGTTGTTGGGGCGTAAAGTTGATCACCATACTCCAAGTATCCTCGCTCGATCTGTCTAGCTGCTTCAACCATCTCTAGATAAGAATTATACTTTATCGCGCTCATTGGGTGTCGATATCTCGGATTAAGCCCTCCACGAAATCTATTCATCTTTCTCTCTTCTGTAGCTACCTGATACGAGGAATAACCGCATAGTCGTGAGAATTCGTGTTCGTATTCGTCAACTGTCTTGGTTCCCTGAGTCAGCTGCATTAGTTGAACTTCCATTTTGTCTCGTTGATCGACTGGACAGTACTTTGCATTGAACATATCCAAGAATTGTTCCCACTCGAGAGTTTGGATGACTTCTTCTCCGTATATGCTTCTCTGTGTCTTCCACCATGCACGGGCAGCTCCAACAAATAACGCAGACGCATAACTCACCTTCTTTGAATCTAAACAGTCAGAAATCCTGAAGATTTCTTCGGTATGGCTGATCCAATCCATCGCCTGAATTGGATTTACTGTACCCTCAAAGTTCAGGGCACCGCTCGCTTTAAAATCATTAAACTTGCAGCCTTTTGGCTGAGCAATTTGAGTTTCGGGATTTGAGTTATCAGAATCAGATTCATTAGTCTGCACTTGCTTTTTTTTTCTTTTATTCTTTTTATCTTCACGTCTTTTAGCTTCGGCCTCATCTCTAGCCTGAAACTGTTCTTGCATTGTCTTATTTTGTTGTTCAGAATGTTGGGCTAAAAGCTGTTGCATCATTTCGAACATTTGTTATGGGGTCATGTTGTTTGGTATGTCACCTGATCCTGACATCTTTTCTGAAAATTAAAAGCATTCAACTATCAGTTTATAGACTTAGATCTATGTACCCTTTTCCCATCCTAATAGTCTGTACATCCTATCTCAGTTCAAACCACCTAAATGATTGATTCATATGTATTGCTTCAGTTTGAGATCAAGTATACTCTCGTAATACTTGATTCACTCAAACTAGTGCTCTGATACCATCCTGTGAAGACCTCCCCTTCCGGGTCAGTCCTCAGAGTCTAGGTCCCACATCATGCAATACGATATCAACCATACTAAGATAGGGTAATTATAATGCGGAAAATTAAATTACATGCACATCCAGATTAGGATTTAAGTTACATATTTCAAAATAAAGTTATAAAAGGGTACCATCTAATCTAATCATTACATCATAGAATCATATCAAATCTACCCAAAATCCACAACAATTACTGTCTTCCAACCAGTACCGAAAGGTTTTGTTGTGTAGTGGTCTATGATACTTCTGTCTTGATCGTTAATTGACCTAAGAGCTAGGTCCAGCAGGTGACTTTCCTTTGCTTTTACCTGTAAAATTATAATGTAGCAACTGTAAGCAATGCTTAGTGAGTATATAGATTTTCAAATCAACATGCATGGTCAAGCGGATCTTTAGTCTAGCGTGATATGTCTTGGCTGCCGCTACAGCCCTCATGATTGAGATATAGAATTCATAGAATCGGATGATGCTCAGGCCACGCTCACGCTTAAATTGTGGGGATCAGCCACATACTGGGCTAGCTACCAGTAAATCAACGTGGCGGAACATCGGAGGTCATTACCAAGTCCATAAGAACTGGCGAAATAGCCAGGTCTAGAACAATAGACCATCAAGGCTAATCAAGCTGAATAAATCTATCAAGTGTCTGATCAGTAGTGAAAGCTTAAGTTATAGAAGTCATGATAGCAATGAATCATAAAGCAATATCTGAAAAATTCTTAAATGCAATATGAAATGATAATCAAATAGCTATCATGATCCACTGGGCAACACCGAACCATGGTGCGCACAGGTCTCAATCCAGCTGATAAAATGAATGTCAATAAATATAACATCAACAATATATCTCAACCGGAAAGTCAACATGTTAAATCTGAATATCTATAACTCACTGATCTGGTCTTTGTCAAACAGATATAAAAATCTGCCACCTGAGTTATCTCAGGATTTTATCTTTGTCAATCTGATTTCTGTCAAATCAAGTCTTTGACCCCCTGTCAATCTCTTTAATTCTTTAAATCTATGTTCAGAATTTAACTGAACCTGTCCAAAATTTATCATTTGCAAGAACGTTAATTTTTAAACTTTAATTGATCTGATTCTGATAACTTATAAACTTTTATGTCCATTTTTATGGACATGTGTGACTTTTGTCATGTTTATATCATAATATCTCCTTTTAAGATTTAAACTAAAGATTTTATTGATTTTATTCTTTATAAATCATAAATTTGTTTTGACATTTATTTTATAAAAATGATCACTATTTATATGTATAATTTAAATTTAGTACCAATATATATATATATATATATATATATATATATATATATATATATATATATGTATATGCATGCGTGAAAGAAGAAATATAGGTGTTTGAGTAATATATCTTTTGTCTTGGGTTTCTGCACACACTGCACTCATAACCATTTCATGCAATATATATATATATATACAATTGTTGCATGTTTCGGTAAAAACAGAAACTACCGAAACCTTTTATAGGTTTCGGTATTGGCTTCAGATTTCGGTATTCTCACGAGACTTTCCAGGATTCATAGTTTCAGTATAATACATGAGTTTCGGTATTGTGTTTAGGATTACTGAAACCTTCAAGGTTTCGGTATGTCTCGGTATGTCTCGGTATTATATAATAGTTTCTATATACATTATATATATATGTTTCGGTACCTTAGGAGGTTTCGGTACATTACCGAAACCTTAAAGGTTTCGGTATATGTTTCAGTATTCGAAAAGTTTCAGTAAAATTATGTGGGTTTCAGTATTCAAAGAAGTTTCGGTAGTGTGATATTTACCGAAACCTTAAGGTTTTGGTTCCCATATTTTGGGTTTCGGTTCCATAAAAACACACATAACACACACAGTTACTTTTTGTCAAGAACATCATTTTTATCAAACAAAATTCCGATTCCATCACATTTTGAATGATCCAAACTAAAATCTTTGTTTCTTTTAACATCTATTAACTTAATTTATCATATTCTACTAAAATTTCTTACATGCAACCAACCATTTCTATGTTTTAATTCATGGGTTCGGTTTTGAGAAGAACCAAACCAAACTCATTTAAATTTCGAATTTAAATCAAGAAATTACCTTGAATTCTTGTTGATTGTTGTTGTTGAATTCTTCCAGTAACCTTTCTTGGATTAAATCATCACTTAATTGCAATTTAATGAACAATAATGATGAAACTTGATGATTTTTGTTGAAGTTGATCGTATGATGAGAGAGAGAAGAGAGAAAAAGAGAATTTGAGTTAATGATCTTAAATGATCGTTAATTCGATTTTATATCCATTCAGTTATATTTGCTATTTAACCCATTACACTTTTGTATTTTATATATCTTATAATTTAATCATCTTTAATAATTAATAACTTAAATATAATTTAAGTACATTATTTCATTCATAATTAAATTACAAGATATTTAATGTAATAAAATTACATTACTCAATCAAAATACAGAAATTATAATTGGATCAAAAGTTAGGTTGTTACATATAGTGTCTCAATTGGAGCCATTTTAATCGTGGCGTGATAACTCTTATTATACGCGAACTCGACCAACGGTAAATGCACATCCCAATTGCCGCTGAAGTCGATAGCACACGCCCGCAACATATCCTCGAGGGTCTGATTGGTGCGCTCAGTCTGCCCGTCAGTCTGCGGCCTGTAAGCTGTACTCAGCTGAACCCTGGTGCCCAATTCCCGCTGGAAGCTCTGCCAGAATCGAGGTGTAAACCGTGTATCCCTGTCTGAAGTAATCGACATCGGAATCCCATGCCGCGATACCACCTCGTTGATATACAGCCTCGCCAACTGATGCATGGTGATAGTACCCCGAACGGCTAAGAAGTGCGCACTCTTCGTTAGTCGATCCACTATAACCCAGATCATATCGTTCTCGCGGACCGTGCGTGGAAGTCTCACAATGAAATCCATCGTGATGTGATACCACTTCCACTCAGGGATTTCCAACGGCTGCAGATGCCCGTGCGGTTTCTGATGCTCGGCTTTGACCCTGAGACACGTCATGCACTGCTCAACATATCGGCCCACATCCCTTTTCATTCCCGGCCACCAGTAGAAGTCACGGAGATCACGGTACATCTTAGTACTCCCTGGATGCACAGATAGCCTCGACTGATGCGACTCATCAAGAATCAACTGCGGCAAATTCCCAACCCTCGGGACCCAGACCCTATCATGGAACACATATAACCCGCGATCGTCCCTGATCAACGACTCAAGCTGCCCGGTCAGACGTTCCCTTTTCACATTATCATCCCGCAGGCCCTCCTGCTGCGCTAATCTCAGTCTGTCGATCAATGTCGAGGTAATCTCAAGCCTCGAAGCCGTGGATATCATAGTCTGGTCGCATGCCCTACGGCTCAGCGCGTCAGCTACCACATTAGCCCGGCCGGGGTGGTACTGAATCTCGCAATCGTAGTCCTTAAGCAACTCAAGGCTACGACGCTGTCGCATATTCAGATCCTTCTGGCTAAACAGATACTGAAGACTCTTATGGTCGGTATACACAATAAACCGAGACCCAAACAGATAATGGCGCCAAATCTTCAACGCGAACACAATGGCGTCCAACTCTAGATCATGCACGGTATGGTTCTCTTCGTAAGTCTTCAGTTGACGTGAAGCATACGCGATCACTTTCCCCCGCTGCATCAGAACACAGCCTAAGCCCGACCCTGAAGCATCACAGTACACCACGAAATCATCGGTACCCTCCGGCAAGGCTAACACTGGAGCCTGACACAATCGGGTCTTCAGCTCTCTGAACGCACGCTCCTGACTCTCGGACCACTCAAACGGAACGGACTGCCGTGTCAATCTCGTCAACGGCAAGGCAATCCTCGAAAAGTCCTGGATAAAGCGTCCATAATACCCGGCGAGGCCCAGAAAGCTACAAATCTCTGGCACTGATCTCGGGGGCTCTCAACTCATCACTGCCTCAATCTTGGCCGGATCCACTTTCATACCCTCAGCACTGACCACATGACCCAAAAACTGCATTTCTCGAAGCCAAAATTCGCATTTGGAGAACTTCGCGTACAGTCTCTCCCTGCGCAGCACAGTCGAAACCTTTTGGAGGTGCTGCTCGTGGTCCCTGGCACTCCGCGAATAGATCAGGATGTCATCGATGAACACGATCACGAATCTATCCAACATCGCTCTACACACCCGATTCATCAAATCCATGAAAGCGGCGGGTGCGTTGGTCAAACCGAAGGGCATCACAAGGAACTCGTAGTGCCCATAACGAGTCCGGAACGCTGTCTTCGGCACATCCTCGTCCCTGACCCTCAACTGATGATAACCAGACTGCAAGTCGATCTTGGAGAAGAAACTCGAGCCCTGGAGCTGATCAAACAGGTCGTCGATACGTGGAAGCGGATAGCGTTTCTTCACGGTCACTTTATTCAACTCCCGATAGTCGATACACATCCGCATGCTGTCGTCCTTCTTTTTCACAAACAACACCGGCGCACCCCACGGAGACGAACTCGGACGGATGAATCCACGATCCAGAAGCTCCTGCAACTGAGACATCAACTCTCGCATCTCTGTCGGTGCCAGCCTATAAGGCGTCTTAGTAATCGGTACCGCCCCGGGAACAAGATCTATACGGAATTCCACTTGGCGATCTGGCGGTAATCCAGGCAACTCCTCTGGGAATACCTCAGGGAACTCACCGATCACCGGAATATCATCTAAGGTCTTCTTCTCCTTCCTCGCGTCAACTACATAAGCTAGGAAGGTCTCGCACCCCTTAGACACATACCGCTGAGCCCTGGCCATAGACACGGTCCCGATATCCTCCTTACGGCGCTCCCCGTACACAATCACACTCTCACTGTCAGAAATGGGTATACGGTTGATCTTCTTAGCACACAGAATATCAGTCCGTCTGGCAGTCAACCAGTCCTTACCCACAATCACGTCGAAGCTACTGATCTCAATCGGCAGCAAATCGATCGCAAACTGATGAGAATCTATCTCTAGCACACAGTCCCGATAAACCCGACTCAGTAAAATCGAACTCCCATCGACCCTCTCGACAACCAACGGAACCGACAAAAAAGAAGGAGACATACTAAAATACGCACAAAATATAATAGACACATAGGAGCGATCGGCCCCGGAATCAAATAACACACGAGCTCGAAGTCCGTTAAGGATATACGTACCCGAAACAACATCTGTGGCATCCCGTGCCTCCTCCGCCGTCGCCTGAAATACTCCCCCGCGGCCTCTCGGAACAGACTCACGGCGGCTGGACGATGACGGCTCTGCCCTGGCCCCACTCGAACTGGCTCCCTATACTGCCAGCCCCGGCTCCGGACAGTCTCTGACTCGATGTCCCGGCCTCCCACAGCGAAAACACAACGGCTCAAGAACTGTAGAAACTGACGCGGCGTGGCCCCGCTGGCCGCACCGGAAACAACGCGGCTGCTCTAATAAGCACTGACCCGAATGGCGCCGGTGACATTTCGGGCACTCCCAATCTCCATAAGAGCTCTCGACACGGCTACCGGACGCCTGGGACCCCTGTCCCACACTACTCTGGCTCTGTGCTCCAGATCCCTGACCCTGGCCCTGACGTCTCGATCGGCGATCTCGACCTCTATCTCGATCCCTATCACATCGCTGTCCCGAAATCTGTCCTGTACCCTGCCCCGAAAACTGCCATTGATCTGGACCCTGATCACTGGGGGCGTCCCCAGAGGATCTCCACACACTAGCCGGCTGCTAAGCTGTCCCAGTACGCTGTCTCTGAGAAGAGGGCTGCTCCCTCTGCTTAAGGATCTCCCGCTCCCTCATGGGGGTCATCTCAAGGGCTCTAGTAAATGTCGGAGTATCGTGTAGCCCTACGAACTCCCGGATATCCGATCGAAGCCCATCAATGAACGCATCAGCCTTACGGCTCTCCGTATCGACATGCTGAGGCACGAACTGTGAATACTCATTAAACCGATCGACGTACTGCTGAACAGTCATATTGCCCTGCTGCAAATGCAAAAATCGGCGCTCCATTTCCCGTCTCTCATCCCGAGGAATGTACTGGAGCTCAAACATAGCTCGAAACTGTTCCCAAGTCATGGCGTATGCGGCGGGCTCAGTCATCGAAGACTCTATCGATTTCCACCATTGCGAAGTACCGCCCCGTAACTGATATGTTGCATACCCAACCATATCTCTGGGATCACATGGGCTACCCGGAATGCAGCCTCGATCTCTCGTTCCCACGCGATGGCCTCCCCCGGCTCACCGTCACCCCTAAACTGCGGTGGGGCTCCTGTCATAAAATCTTTAAAAGACCCGCCCCGCTGCGAAGATGACGAAGAAGCACCACCCCTCGATTCAGTCTCGGTAGATCGAACTTCCGACCCAAAACTCTGACCCTGTCCCCTTTCTTGCTCTTTTGGCTGTCTGTAAAACTCGGTAAGAACCTCTAACAGCTCTGATTTCCGGATATACTCATCACTGGGCGGCTTACCCGCGCCCAAACCCTCTCCCTGATCTGCCATATTAATCTGCACAAAACAAAACTATTAAGCACAAGGAATAAATCACCCAGCGTTATACACTAAGCCAGGTCGATTAATCCACTATATAATCGCAAAACGATCCCCCATGGACCGGAACAAGGTCTAAGTTAAGCATCCACTAATGATACTCAAGCTTCAAGCCACAAGCTCTGATACCATGCTGTAACACCCCTCCCGATCCCAGAAATGCCACGTCAACCCAATATCATAAGTGGCAATAACGCAACGGATCTATAACACACATGTCATAGGATAATGCAGATTACGGCTAATTTAAAACTTTAACACATGGATAATAGCATACGATTACATTCCAGAATATTCGCAATCCCGATTAAACCAACATACATTCCCAAAACAACTATTACAGATTGTTCTATACAGACATGAAACCATTACGGATCTTCAATCCATCTCGGATCTACCTCGGCTGCGTCTGAGATCCCTTCTGATTCCCTGAACATGTTAGACTCGAATACATGAGCTATAAGGCCCGTGAGCACACGAGGGTTGACACTGCACATAACACATAACAAGAAGCATACAATCCCTGTCCCTGTCCCTGTCCCTGTAGCCCCTCACATATCTCCGGTATAATATCACATGTATGAGATCAGAATAACGCACAAGCCCTGTGGGGACCCCTCCCCAGTGGACACATCGCACACATTAATGGTCGGTAATACCCTGTAGCACGGAAGCTACCCGGCTACAGGCCCTGCCGTATATATACGCCCCAAAGGACTGTGAGGAACAGTCAACCCGCGCGATTCCCTTTCGCGACTTATCGTCCGTATGGAACTCATCACGGACCCCCGAACCGATCTCACATCTCATACATAACACGTATAAGGAATAGAATATACTTGAGGTTCACGTCTCTGTCTCATATATGTAAACACGCACAATATATCTACACGACTATAACGTAAAAGGTAGCGCGCGTTTAGAAAATGACTCGAGTACTCACCTGACTGATTTCCCGAAGTCTGGCCTTCCTGATCAAACCCGGCTCGAGATCCGCTAGTCCCTGTAATACACGGATATCCCGAAGATTAAACACAATCCCTACTAGCACATATCACACAATCACAATAACCCGACAATCCCACGAAACCGAAACCCAATCAATACCCGAAACCCGACCCAAACTCGACTTAATGAACTCCCAACGAGACTCCAGACCCAAACAAAATCCAACCCAAGCAATCCCGAAGGAACCCGATGCAATTTAACGCAAAACCCCTAAATAAGACTCAGCTTCGGATTTTCACTGCAGGCCCTTGGTCGCGCCGCGACACCGCGAAATCCCCATAGCTGACCTGCGATTTCAGCTCTGCCCAGGAGTATACAACTCCTCTCAATTCGAATCCCAGCTCAAATACACACATATAAGCTGTACATATTAACCCTTTACAATTCAAGAACCAACTTATCCAATCCTCATAATACTCAAGTCTATTTAGAACCCAATTCAAGAAAACTTACCACTTGGAGCTCAAAAACACCAAAGAGAAGATGAAGATGATGAAATTGAGTCTCAATTCCCACAACCAGCTCTAGATTAGAAGCTTGCTCTGCTGAAATTCCTCACACAAACACACACACATACACTTTAGGTTACTCTCCCAAAATGGATAAGAAAGAAGAATGGATAAACATATATGTGCGTCTTTATCTCAATCGGTCCCGAACCCATTAACCCGAACCCGATATCACATTTTCACTATTAGTGCCCATTTAACCCATTTAATCCTGCGAACCCAAAATATAATCCGTTCATTAAATTTATAACCCGATGACACGCAAGCCCCAATCCCGACACGTATCAATCCACGAAACGAGATATAATTGGACCAACCCAATATTAGTAGAATATGTATCCACTAAAATAATTCCACGTACCAGGCCATTATGACGGATGTTACATACCCAAACCACAAAACCAGATACACATATACCTGAGATTCAAATAAAGTTGAGAAAGATAAACGAAAAAATATATGAAGTCAAACATCTTAGAGAAAAATAAAGGTTTGATACACTAACCTTTCTAAGGAACAATTCTATATTTCCTTGTAGTTGGTATCGTTGATGTGAGTTTGATGATGTTATCTTCTTGCCAATAAATCATCAAAACTTGACATCTCAGTTTTATTTTGAGCAAACGGTATGAACATCATCGCAAAAAAAAAAAAACAAAAAACAAAACAAAAAAGGCCCAAAATAGAAGAACCATTGATTTTTAGGGTTCATGTAAAATAGAAACTTGCACACACCTGCAAATCTCGACTCTGGTTATCTAGTTTTGTCACGATTTGTTGATGACAAACAATTTAAGCCGATCATGTAGTGCTTAAATTTGAGATAATAATATAATTTTGTTATATTATTTATGTTGCAAATATTAATTAAGAATGAAAATTTATTAAGTAAATATGATTTCAAATTATATTTATGATATAATTAAAATGAGTAAAATAAAAGAGATATAAAATACAAAAGTTTAGTGGGTTAAGTTGCAATATAACCAAATTAATATATATAAGCTAAAATAATGATCATTTAAGATCATTAATTCAAATTCACTCTCTCTCTCTACTCTCTCTCTCTCTATATACGGCTCAACCAATTTTCACCAAGAAAATTCATAATAGTTGCAATAATTGATGAATTGAAGCCAAAAAGAAGTTACAAGCATCATCAAACATCATTAATCAAGAACAGTCAAGGTAAAATTCATTTATTTTTCCAAATATTTGAGTTTGGTTCGGTTTGGTTGAAAAACCGAAAACATAGGATTATAAATGTGAAAATAATGGTTGCATGTTTTAGATTTTAGTAGATTATGATG
Source organism: Centrapalus pauciflorus (assembly GCA_020465985.1). NCBI lineage: Eukaryota > Viridiplantae > Streptophyta > Magnoliopsida > Asterales > Asteraceae > Centrapalus > Centrapalus pauciflorus. The sequence goes on along the minus strand of JAANYP010002780.1, from coordinate 247,597 downwards.
AATTAATGATAGTAAATGTAACAGAAACAAAAATCTGAGATCAGATTATCAAAATAAGCAAGAAAATATGAATTTTTATAAATAAAGTGTTCTTGATAAAATTTGGATATTTTGAACAATTTTGGTCAAATAATAGTGTTTTTGATAGGGCAAAATGTATAAAATCAACCCAATAATGATAATATAACAATATATTTGGTTGCATGTTAATAAAATTGAGTTTTGTGAATTTTTATGTTAAAATCCGTATGAACATACCCAAGAACATGAAGAACAATTTCTGGAAAATACCAAGTATAGGGATCCGAATTCGGGTAGGACCGAATTCGGATGGTGCCCTTTCGGATCCCTATTTCGGACCCATCTTGAATCCGGATGAGTCTAGTTCGGATCCCACCTCGGATCTCGCTTTGGTCCCATTTTCGGATGAAGCTTATTTCGGATCCTACATTTCGGATGCCTTCAAATTCGGTTCAAATGTCCTAATTTCGGATGACAGTTCGGATGCTACTTAGGATGAGCCAATCCGGGTGCCCAATTCGGTCAGATCCGAATCCGGATCCCTAATCCGGATAGGTCCGAATCCGGGTTGATCCGAATCCGGGGGGTCCGAAATCAAATACTTTATTTTGATATTTTAATTAAATAAATGATTATATACATATACTTATGTTATAAATAAATATATATATATATATATATATATATATATATATATATATATATATATATATATATATATATATATATATATATATATATATATATATATAGAAAGCCTTTGAGAATTTAATGAAACAAGGAAGAATAAAAAATGATTAATGAGATTATCAGTTATCAGAATCAGATGAGATAAAGAATTTAAAGATAAAAGATGATGATATTGACATGATATTGATATTATAATTCTGGACAGGTTCAGTGAAATTCTGAACATAGATACAAAGATTTAAAGACTTAAAAGTGGGTCAAAGACTTGATTTGACAGAGAACAGAATTGACAAAGATAAAATCCTGAGATAACTCAGGTGGCAGATTTTTACATCTGTTTGATAAAGACCCCGATCTGTGAGTTATAGATATTCAGATTTAACATGCTTGAATTTCCGGTTGAGACATATTGTTGATGTTAGCTTGATTTGACATTCATATTATCAGCTGGAATGTGAACTGTGCACACCATGGTACGATGTTGCCCAGTGGATCATGATAGCTATTTGACTTATCACTACATATGATATTGCATTCACCGTTCATTTCTGATATTGCTTTGAAATTATTGCTATCATGACTTGATTACGCATGCTTCATCATTGCATATACTTGACATATTGATTCAGCTTGATTAGCCATGATTGGTCTATTGTCCTAGACCTGGCTATTTCACCAGTTCTATTGAACTTGGTAATGACCTCCGATGTTCTGCCACGTTGATTTACTGGTAGCTAGCCCAGTATGTGGCTGATCCCCACGATTTAAGCGTGAGCGTGGCCTGAGCATCATCCGACTCTATGACTTCTATGTCTCAATCATGAGGGCTGAAGCGGCAGCCAAGACATATCACGCTAGACTATGATGATCCGCTTGACATGCATGTTAATTTGAAAATCTATTTACTCACTAACCATTGCTTACGGTTGCTACATTCACATTTTACAGGAAAAGATAAAGGAAAGTCACCTGCAGGACCTAGTACGTAGGTCATTCAAGATCCAAGTTTTGAAGCTTTCATAGACCACTACTCAACGAACCCTTCGGTACTGATTGGAAGATGAAATTGTGGTGGTCTGGGTAGATTGATTTGATTGTATGATGATGTAACTAGATTAGATAGTATCCTTTATAAGTTTAATTTGAAATATGTAATCTGTATTTAACCTAAATCCTAATCTGTATGTACATGTAATTTATTATTCCGCAATTTAATTACCTTATCTTAGTATGATTGATATCGTATTGCATGATGTGGGACCTAGACTCGTGAGAACTGCCCCGTATGGGGTGGTCTTCACAGATGACTCCACCCTCCCTTTTATTTCTTTCTTCTTGCTACCCTTGACTTCTTCTCTCTCTGCCAACCAACACCTGCACGCTGTCGACCACCACCTCGTGTCGCCAACTACACCACAAGTAAACACGAAATTTTCTCTCTCCCTATCTTTCTATGTGTCGAATCTAGGGCTAAATATCCTGTAATTTATATGTTTATTAAAGATAGGGTAAAATTGAGCTGCGTAAAATTGTTTGTTAAACCATAAGTTAAACATGTAGATTTGTTAAAATCATATGTTAAATGAGTAGATTTGTTAGATATGTCATATGTTTAATTGTGTGTATACACGTTAATGTCTGTGTAAATAATCTTTCAGGGTAACAAAATATGGATTTCGAAGTACTAGGGGCGACTTTTGACGCCACTAAAACCCTACTTATTTGTAGTGATATAGAAAGTTTTTCCATGGATTAAATTTTGCCTTTAGATCCACCTATAATCAATCTTAGCAATCACAAGTAGTAGAATTATTTGAAGGATGGGATACAACATTTTATTGCATAACACAAAAAAAAAAAAAAAAAAAAAAAAAAAAAAAAAAAACAAAACAAACAAACAAACTAATAAAACCAACCATGAATATTGAATTAATTAGGTTCCGTTTGTTTTCTTAGAATTTTTAGATGTCTAAATACTTTCTCGTCTATTTGATAAGAGATTATATATATTTAAGTCTTAAATATGTTTAAATCATAATGTTTGTTTGTTTTTAATTAAAGAAATTTCTTATTATATACAAATTATCTGTGTTATACTTTTTAGTATTCAAATGTTGAACTTATTACTTAAAATAAAAAACTTTTATCCAATAAATTATTATCTATTGATATATTTAATTTACAATATGAAAATTTAATGTAAATAGAAAATGCATCAAGAACCATTAAATTTAATCAAACAACCTTTACATACAAAACTTGATTCAAACACAACTAGACATACAAAATAAGTATCCTAACAACTATAATAAAACTTCATAATTACTTCCATGTTCTTGAACTACTTGAGTCATTCCATTTGCATCACCCCATTGTACACTTACGTCATTGGATCGATCATACTCAGAAAATATCTCGTCATCGAACCCCTCCTTTCCTATGAAATTACGGATCGCAAAACATGAAATAATGACGTCACTTTGGACGTCATGTGAAAACGGAGGCATTCTCTTCAATATTGGAATACGTGTTTTCAATACACCAAAAGCATGCTCAATTACATTTCTGAGTTTTGCATAAACATGGTTGAATTTTTCATATTTATTTCTTGCTTCTCTTCGACGAACATCTCTAAGCTACTATCTAACATTGTGGTAGGGTGCCATAAATCCTTAGTATTCACACATGTGACATCACAAAGATAATATTTATTTGAAAATTTTTTTTTAGTTGATAACATAAAAATATTTAAATTACTTGTAAATATACCTGGTGGAGGCTATGGAAATCTCATATCCGCATTTGATATAGCTTCAGTCAACACTCTCAAATCATATGCAGACCCTTTCCAGCCGAGAACAACATAAGTAAAAACTCATATTTAAATCACAAATCGCAAAAACATTTTTATAACAATCACTCTTTCCTATTGCTCTATATGCTTGTTGTTCTTTTATAGGAGCTATGAAATGGCTTAAGTTTCATCAAGATCACCAACCATGTTACAGCCCAGACCACCCAACGAAAGCGTGGTGGCCCCATAATTCACCAGTCCCAAGATCAAAATTTGGTTCTAATACCATTTGTAACAACCTAAGCCCACTTGGACAAAATATTATTTGTTGTGGCCACAAACCTGACGATTTTGTTTCTGGTAAGGGTTCAAAGTTACTGCCTAAAATTCATTTGAGGGGAACTCCAAACGTTACAAGTTAACCGAGTTATGTCCTTCAAAACCCAAAATCATTTTTTCCCTCGCAACACGCCACTTATTTTAAGCATCTCTCCGAAGGGTTGTAAGACTTACTTGAGTATAACATGGTTGCATTATTTGTTGAATTTTTGCCGTCAAATCTTCATCGTCAAAGTGATCGAACGACAAAACTTTTGTAATCGCGAACTTTGTAAACACTTCCCGTAATTTGTCATTGTCGTAAATGAAAATGCCGTCTTGCGGGGTAACGTTGGTTTGAGTCGGATCGGATCTCATGTGAAGTGCTTTGCTTGATTCGTAATATGGTTTTTAAATGTGGTGTTTACTTCGAGTGCAAAGAACATTTGACAAAGTTTGCAACACGCCTTTTTAGAGTCGTTCGACATTTAACATAAATCGTAGTGAATCCTAAATTTATTTGTTTTGTTTGTTTTCGAGCACTCTTACGACTTTGAGATTTTCCTAACAGATAATTATTCAGTGTTTTCTTGAGAACTAGCCATGTGTAAGAAATAAAGAAAGAACAAGAGATTTTGTAACGATATTACGAGAGTCGTATTTTCGAATAAACAAGAGTTAGATGTGTTTGGAATGTGTTGCACGTGATCAACCTAAAACATCCCCAACTATATATAGATACCTTTGGCGGCAAAATGGCACTACAAGAAAAATGAGAAATTTTGACGGAGCCTTTTTGCGGCGACTTGTGTTGTCGCAAATACCCCACTAAAAGACAAAAAAAAATATGTTTTTTTGACTAAATTGGTCAATATTCGGAGATGGCGTAATGTCGCCGCAAAAAGGCATTACATATAAATTTTTTTTTTTTTTGGCACGAAAATAGGTTTTTGCGCGGTGAAAATACTGCGTTCTATTCCTAGTATTATCGACCAATTTGGTGATATGCATCGTCGGAATAACGTTTTCACCAATGACATTGCTTCAAGACAATATGTAAGTAATCGTTTTACTTAAATGCATGAAATTGTATATAAATATTTTTTTAGTGTTTATTATGAAATATATATAATATCGAAATTTTTTTGTAATTATACAGCACGAGATGGAGCAGCTTCGGAATAATCAAGTCGAAAGTTCCAACCCGATGACCGAAAAAGAAATATTGTCTCAAGTCTTGGGAGAACGCCGTGGTCATAATCGTGGAATTGGGAGAAAATACCAGGCAGTTTATCGAGTTCAAAGTCTCAATCACAACCAACAACGTATTCAAAAGCAGAAGTTGATAAATTAGTTGCTCGACAAACAAAAAAGCAACAAAAATTAATGGCTCGACAAGAACTTTCATACAATGCGTTAAGAGCCGCGAATATAGACGTTCCTGGTTATGAAGAAGACGAGGAATATGACGAAGATGAGGAAAACGACGAAGACGATTATTAGTTTATATTATGTAATGTTTTTTAATTGTAAATGTTTATTTGGTAAATCTTTTGTAACTATCGTTGTTTTGAAATGTATTAGATTTGAGTTTGTTGAAACATATCAAATTGTAAATGCTGCAAACAGGTTTATATAACCCGATTGGGGGCCAAAAAAAAACAGCCACAAGCCGTGCATTTTTTGTCACTTTTTGCGACGACATGTTGACCTTTTGCGGCGACATGTCGTCTCCAAAGCCCACTGGAATTTTGTTTTTTAACTTTTAGCGACCACATGTCGTCGCCAAAGGTAAAAATGTCATCGCAAAAAAGGTAGCATAGTTGCCGCAAAAAGTGTTTATTTAAATTTTGAATTAATTTTCGTAATACTTTTTGCGACGACATTACGATGACATGTCAACACGATATTGCTTGAAAAAGTCGTTGCGAAAGGTGGAAAAATGTCGTCGCAAAAGATGTTTAGCTACAAGGCTACGGCGACGACTTATCTGCGACGACATGTCGCTGCAAAAGGTCAACTGCGACGACATTAGAACCAATTGTCGTCGCAAAAAGCTGATTTTCTTGTAGTCCTAAAACTGGGGATATCAAATCAAAGAGAAGGGCTTTTTCGCATGAATCTCAATGACCAAGAATTGGCAATTGACGCGTTCCCACTGATACCTAATCGATAACGAACCAGAATGGCTTTCTAGTTCGACGAGAGCCAGATATTTGTTATATCCATGTTTATCTTGAGCTTCTGTTCAAGGCGCAGAGTATAATTCTCTATAAGAGTTTGGAGCCTTGTAAATTTCTAGATATTCTTGGTATTTTTTTGGCACAAATACGTCTATATCCTTCCTAACGGTCATAAAAAAACGACTATATTATCAACTCAAAAAATGGATAAAATCTGGTTTTAAAAACCAAATAAAAGTTTGGTATACAATCCGGTTTGCTATATATATGTTGATATGGTTTTAAACAGGATTTCAAAAAAATCCGGTTTTGCCATAATAGGTTTCATATCGGATTTGGATCAAATTTGGATATTTGAAATTTTTTGTGCACCTCTAGTGGTAGGGTAAGGTGGTTAGGGTATCGGTGGGGTAGGTAGGTAGGGTGGAGTGGAGTGGGATATGGTAGTTTAGGATAGGTGTAATATAAGAGTGGGAAGAGAGGTGGAGAGTTTGGTGTGATAGTTAGGGTAGGGTGGATGGTACATATAACTTTTTTCTTATACATATCATATGTATATTTTGTTTTACTTATTAAAATCATACCTTTGGTAACAAGTGACCGATAATACCAGAAAACCATGTTGATATGAATTTATATGAAAGTTAAATATCATAAAATATCAACGTTCTTTTTATAATATATTGTTTGGATAATCGAAATTTTTCGCATATGATACATATATTTTCTTGCTTACTAACATGTACGATTGTACGACACTTTATGGTTTTCAATTTTTAAATTCAAATTTTGACCCATAGGTTGACCTATTTTATCTTTTCGGTTTTTTATTTGAAATTCATATTATCTTTTGAATGTCAAGTTCACCCTTAGTTTTACTAATATTTCGAATATATTCATTTTTTTGCCTTTTTTTTCACTTATATTAACATGTTGACCTTTTGACTTAAACATGCCCAAAGCAAGTGATGGATAAAACATGGAATTCAAAATTTTTCAACCCGACAGGGTCAATCGGTGGAACACAAAAATAAAAGAATTAATAAATCTGAAAAAAGAAATTTCAATTGAATTCCAACGAAAACCTTCAAAACATAACCCAAAACAATATTATAATAGGCCCATTGTGAACAAATTGTCAAATATTAAAGGCCCAAAATAACCTGTCACATTCTTCCAAACAACTAGCTTTGGTCCAATAGTTTCTCAAACTTTTATTTTGGATTTATGGACAAAGCAATTTTTAAAAATATAAATAGTTTCTTCTAAAGAATTCTGAAAAATAACCTACTTGAACTTACAAAAGCTTTAAATATTCATGTGAAAATTTATGATTTTTAAATTTTATTCGAACATCAAACATGAGTTTGTAAAGTTTGGGGTTTATACAGTAGTTTCAATAATAAGTTACAATTGATAATAAATTAATATAAATTAAAATATTAAAAATCCAATTATTAAGGTTTTAAAGGGTTAGTATATTATTTTTTATTAATATACCAAAAATTCATATATTTTTCAAATCTCAATAAACTATTTTGTTATATTTGAAATAATGACTCTGGTTTTAGCCCTCGTTTACATATAGGTTGCGTTTGGTAAGTAACTGTTGAGAGCTTTTAGGAGCTTCAACTTTTGATTTTTGGAAGTTCAAGCTCAAAAGTTTCGTTTGGTTGACATGAGCTTAAGCTTTTGATTCGGTTTTGAAAGCTCTCAAAAGCTCTTCCAGGAGAAGCTACTTGAAGTAACTTTTAAAAGGAGTTTGAGCTTTTGGTCAAACAATTTTACTTTTTTACCCTCCAAATAATTATAAACTATAACTTTTAATTAATATCAATGTCTTTTTATGTCATTTAACACTAAAAGTCACCGCTACAACTATTTTTACTAAACACATTTATAAAAAACAAAAACCTCTAGCTCTTTTAAAAAGCTAAAGCTTCCAAAAGCTCCAGATACTAAAAGTTTCAGCTCATAGCTCCAACTCGAAGTTACAATTAGTCGTGCCAAAGATACCCGTAATAACATGTGATTACTTTTATGATAAAACTAATTATAACTATGTTTTATCTTTGCGGTGAACACAAGCAATGGGCAGATTGATTTGTCTATTTTCGAAAGTTATTTAAACGATATTATATATAATGGTGGAAGGAACTTTTGACGCTAAATCAAAATTGAAGTTAAATTCATACTAATTTTGAATATTACTTTGTAAACAAGCATCGGAAAGGATGGATGCTAAAATTTGAATTTGATGAATGCTCAATTTGCCAATTGGGTACATTAATTTATTCTCATTTTGCGCCCTTTTGCGTATTTGTTAAAGGCTAATTGCTATAAAATAGTAACAACTTTATGCATGTTTAGCATTTATAGCAACGTTATTTAGTTTTTATCATTAATAAAATCAATTTTTATATTTTTTATCATTTGTAGCAAAATTTAAAAAAGTTGTTTCTATAAATGATAAAAAGAATACAAAATTTAATGTTATTAAGGATACCAAATACAAAAATTGATGTTATTTATATGAAAAATACAAAAATTGATGCTATTAGTGAGAAAAAATAAATAATGTTGCTAAATGATAAAAAAATCAAAAAGTTGTTATTATTTTTAGTAATTGACCCTATTGTTAACTTGGTAAATTCTTACATGAGAAAGAGAGAGGGTATTGTTCGTACTTAGAAATACAGAGTATTCTGTAATAATACGAGTTTTCGGGTGTGAACTTGCTGTGAAAATATTCATTTTTTTCATATTCACGTAGATTCACTAATGTAATACTATTTGTAAAAATTACACACATTCACACCTTCTAGTATCTTAATAATCATGTCAACGTGAAAAAATTTATGTAAACATATTTTGTATGAACATACGTTTACAATGGTACAGCTCATGTAAACATGAAAGTTTCACATAGTTATAGTGTGTGTTTATGTGGATTTTTTGTAAATAGTTTTGTATTGTTAATTCAAATATGATTACGAAAACAATTTAAAAATGATATTAAACGAGGTAACTCTAATACTCTGCAAACCTAGTTGTACTCATTCGTACCTAAACGGGCTAAATCTATAAAAATAAAATATGCATTAAATAGATAAATTATAAATACCTTATAACTAAAAAAAATAAAATTCTAAATATTTAAACTAACATATAAGTGATATTATGAGTAAATTACATAAATGGTCCATGCGATTTGCACCAGCCTACGAAAATCGTCCATCATCTTCATTTATTACTGGTCCATTCTTTTTCCTGTTTGTTTACGTGTGTGGTCCTTGCTCCGTTAATTTTAACAAACCATCTGTTAAATCTCCATATTCACTTTTGAACGAGGGAAGAACCCGATTCATACATATTGGTAAACAACTCAATGACAGATCGATTACATGCATGGAACCCAAATCGATTCAAACCCAATTACAATGTGGTTTGAAAGAAAGTTGTCCCACCCACAAAACCTTCATCAAACCTGATTCACTTCTCTTTCATTTCAATTCCAGGATTCCTACAAATGGATATTGTAATGGAGAAAACAAAAATATGAAAACAAAACCGACAAATATGTGAAATCGAAAAAAAATGACTCCAATCGACTGCAAACATGAAAACACTTGAAATTTTGGTTTTGTTTTTACAGATCCGAAACAAGTACGTGAAAATTTCCATTGTTGGTATCGATTGCATTGGTGCTTCGAAACCATAACTAGTTGGTGGAGCTGATGGCTGGTAGTGTTGTCGGTAGTGGTTTCTTAGCAATGAGAGAACCTGAAGTGATTGTTGCCAATGAGATAAAAGCTTAAGTGATGATCACTTGATTGTTACTCAAAGCAGTCATTCTTAGTGAGATGAGAAAAATCACGATGGGGGTACTAGAAAGGGACGATCATCGTGACTGTAAAAAATAGTAAGGAAAAGAGAACTGATAGATTATTATTATTGTTATTATTATTTACTAAGAATTAATAAAAAAAGTTCATTACCTCTATTTATTATATTATAAATGACAAGATGGTCATCAATCGTATAATCAAGATCGATCAAATCAAACAAAACGTTAAAGATCAAAATTATAGAAAATTTTGATAATAATGACTATTCTTGTAATAGAAAACTACTTAAGGACCAAAAATAGTAATTATTAAAAAAAAATTAATTGCACTAATTTGAATCTAATCGGTCTAAGTTGTGTGAAATGAGTGGACCACACACACATAGCTTTGCAAGTCACTGGATAATTACCCAAACTGCTATTTCAAGTAGAACCTTATCCGGATTTTCTATATGTAACACGTGTCCAACACTTACGCAGTTAGTTTTAGCCAGCCGGCTACACAGTCAACACATATTCTTTTTCTCTTTTTAATTTTATTTAAATAATTTAAACTAGTTTATTATCTGCGTATTACGCAGATTTTTTTAATAAATATATATATACATACATATATATATATATATATATATAATATAATATAATAAATAAAAATATAAATATTATTTTTTAAACAAAAGTATATAAGATGATATTATCATTTATTATGACCTATTAATTTTGTATATTTCTAAATATATATGAAGAGTAATTATTTCTTATAATTTTTTTTAAAACTTTTATTATATTATATTATAATTAATAAGTTAGTAGAATATTAGATTTTGTTTGATGTGATTTGATTTGAATTTAAAAATGGATTATATTAGATTTGGATAGATTTAATTAATAAGTTAGTAGAATATTAGGGTGCGTTTAGTTAACGAAAACTAGTTATTTTTCAATTTCAGTTTTCAAGTTATAGTTTTTAGAAAAAAACAAGGGTTTCTATGAAAAATGAAAACTTGTTTAGATGATGAAGTTTTAGTTTTAAGAAAAATAAGATGTGTGATTATAAAATAAAAAAATAGGATAGGTGATGGAAAAGTAAGAGAGAGAAAGAGAGTATTATAAAGAAATAGGGTAGGTAGTAGAAAAGTAAGAGAGAGAATATCAAAAGTGGTATTTTAAAAAGTAAAATGAAAATTTATGAAATTGTTGTTAAGTAAACAAGTTTTCATTTTTGTTGAAAAGTGAGATGGAAATTTTGAAAATTTTTGGGAACTAAACGTATCCTTAGATTTTGTTTGATTTGATTTGATTTGAATTTAAAAGTGGATTATATTAGATTCGGATAGATTTGATTTAAATTTCTTTATTATTTTTAAAATCTATAAATGCCACGTGTCGATTCATGGTGATGACACGTGGCTTCACAAAAAATAAGTATAGTTACTCTTTTAATAGTATAGATAGAATAGATAAGAGCGAATCACAAAATAATAATAATAATAATAATAATAATAATAATAATAGTAATAATAATAATATAAAATTTTAAAAACTGACAGATATGAAAATTTTTTAGGCCAAGAAAACAAAAGTTTCAAACTTAACAAAAAAATGTATTGATGACCAATTAAACAAGTAAGTTTTTATTTTTGCTCATTTTGGCGAAGAAATAATATTTGATGATCTTTCTTAACCTAAAATTTGAATTTCATATCAGATCTCGGCCAAATTAAAATTTTATTTAGTCTTTTCGGCAAAAAAAAATTACAATACATTTATCGTCAAATTTTGTATTTTATATAACTTTTCTTAGTAATTTCATCTTTAAATAATTAAATGACCCTTCGAACAAATAACTATTTACATTCGTTAACGTTTGATAATATAATATTTATTCACTTATAGATACGTACTTAATATGAAGTTTAAAATAGCGATAATAAATGTATTTAATATGTTTTGTGTTCATTTAATATTTAAATGACATAAATAAGTTAAACTTCATAATGAATTAACATGAACGAATAAATCTGTTTGTGTTAATTCTTTTGTTTGGTTAAATTTAAACAAGAAATTTATGCGCTTAGTGCTTTGTTTGGATAAACTAAAATGAATAAACATGAAAAAAAAAAAAAATTTTGTTCGTGTTTGGGGTTCGTTAAAATTGCTAATGTGACTATATATTTATACTAATGTGACTTTTAGATTTAGTTAGTGGTTGTGTGTAGGAGTGTTCATGGATGATTAACCGAACCGAAATCGCATTTCGGATGGTTAACCAGATATACCGGTTCGAGAATTTCGTGAACCTAAACCTAAACCTAAAAAGCTGGTTAACTGACAATCGATTAACCGGTTTTTTCTGTTCGGTTAATCGGCTAACCAATTAACTATTTTTTATTTAATTAATTATTTTTTAAAATAAAAAACTTCAACAGTTAGTTTCTAAAAACTTGAATGTCTAAAATAATAAAAGTGAGGAATGAGATGTTAAAGATGAAATAAAATATTTCGTATCAGTTTTCGTATCGGTTAACTTTATTTTATTTTAGGGAGAATTTCATATATATCCTTGTAAACTTTAAATATTACGCATATATTCTTACAAATTTTCTTATTACATATATATCCTTCTAAACCTTTAAATCTCACATATATATCCAAATGACTATTTTAAATTTAATTTTACATCATTTTAAAAAATATTAAATATCATTTTTTTTAATTAGTTTATCATAGAATTAAATTTGAAAATGATATTTCTTTATTTTTCTAATTTATTTTTGATGGAATTTAAGATGGTAGTTTAGTTATTCAAAATTTTTTTAGATGATAAAATACATTTAAAATAGTCATTTGGATATATATGTGGGATTTAAAGGTTTGGAAGGATATATATGTAATTAGGAATTTTACAAGATTATATGCGTAATATTGAAAGTTTACAATAATATATATGAAATTCCCCCTTTATTTTATTACATATCAATTTGTCGTATCGGTTTGTCTAAGACAAATAAAATATTATTAAGATGTAATAAATTTAAAAACTTCAAATAATTAGCATTACTCAATTGGTATTGTTTATCGAATGGTTTTTAGCCAGGATAATCAGGTGTTAAAGGTGATTTTATGATTAAGCATTGGGAAATTTATTATACATAAAAGTGTAGATATAAATAGTCTTAAATGAACATGTATTCTGTCGTAAAAAAAATTATTATAAAATTTTATTACAATTATAACTTTTATGGACAAACCATTAAGGCATTAAGTAGTCGTGTGTAAAGTGAGAAACCAAACTAAAAAAAATAAAAAAAAGTTAAAATAAAAAATTAGCTTTCATTGATTTAGTAGTATTTTACATTGGAACATATAAATCCGAAATGAAACGAACTAAGACAAATAAAATCAAAATGGAAAAACGAATCCTACGGTGTTCGGTTTCGAATGGTTCCAATCCCGTTCGTTGATTTATGTTTCGGTTCAAGCTTTCGCACCTGAAGGGCATGCTCGTCTTTCCACCCCTCAATCTCTATAGTCATATTAGCTTCACATCAGTTTTTTATCTACCAATTCTATCTTTTTATGTTAATGATACAGTTGTGGTGTCAATCTTTCAATCTTAATACTTCATTAACCTTAAAAATTAGAGAGAGAAAGAGACAAAATGAGAGAGTGTGTGTACTATATTTCTATCGGTACAATGGTACAGATGACGATGTCTTTCCATAAAGACGGAGGAGAACGGGATGGTGTTTTCCAGAAGGACCGGTACCACATGCTATCTTGATGGGATGAAAATAAGCACATTCCGTTCAATTCTCATTGATAATTGATAATATATAATTCGTTAATAATAAAATATAAGATTTCTATTAGGGTTTTTTAAATAATAATTTTAACTAATACCAAAATTATGATAAAATTATAAAAGACATGACCATAAGTTGTAGCTATGGTTTTCTATTTTTTTTTTCCATTCATGTTTTATTGTTTATAGCATATTTACAGATAGAGTTGTAGACGAACATGAATGATAACATGTTCATGTTTGTTTGTTTAACTAATTTAGGCGAACACATAAACGAACTAAACATAAAAAAATGAGATTCTTTGTTCGAGTTATTCATTAAGGAAATGGTCATGTTCGTGTTCTTTTATGTTCGTTCATTTAACTGATAATTGAATAGTAAACGAACGAACATATATGAACAATTAAACAAATATAAACAAACACAACTGAACATAAAACGAACAAACCTTCTGATTAAAAACAAAACTTAGATACATGATTCACAGTTTTTAAATCACAGTCACACATTCATACGTTATATAAGTGACTTAAAACTATTACGATGATAGTTTATTGATAATTAAGAGACAAGAAGCTCGATTTCAGTATTTTGTTAACATTCTTTAAGCATATGAATATTTGAAACTTTTTTTCAAGTTAATTCAATGTCACTAATCGACTCGATACTAGAGTTTGAAGTTTAATTTTTAAAATTTAGATTATTAATTAATATATTATTAATATATATTATATAAGAATAATAATATATTTAAAATAAATATAATATATTTTCTAGAACTTATTATAAATAAATAAACAAACATACTCATAAAATGAATGAACGAAACCTATCCTCATATTCGTTAATTTAATTAAACTAATAAAATTTTATGTTAAATAAATGAACGAACATAAATCGCTTTTTATTGAATTAATTAATAACAATATATATTCGATAACATTATGTTTGATAACTTTCAAATTTAAAACTGACATGATTCACTATTTAAAACCCATACTTCTTTAAAATTTAATTATATATACATACAATTACGTAATGGTCTAGACCAATTACAATTTTTTTCTTTTTTTTTTTTTTATTTTAATTTTAAATTTTTCATAATACACCCTCATCTTAGTGTTATATTTTATTTAACCCTTTTATTTTGATAAATTTTCATTTAATTCTTTTTTAACAATTATTATTACAACATTTTCTTACATACTTAAAATTATGATTTTAATTATACATATGTTTGTAGTTTTCTTTTGAAACTATTATGTTATGTTTAATATATTGTATAAAAAAACTTTTATATTCAGATGCACAATACAAAATTCCAATGAAATTGTTTTATAATTAAAATGTAACTATTTAAAATGTAGATTTTTTTTATTAAATATGATCATATATAACATTGAACATTAGTATTATTACGTTGCAAACTCTAATCGATATATTACAGACATTACCGTTATAAATTTAATTGATTTGTCCGTAAAACCAATAAATTAAATTGACGACCAACCTAATCAATGTCAAAATTTCAAATTATGGTTATGAATTTTTGATTAATTAATTCTGGTTCCGGTCCGATTTAATACGACATGGTTTGTAATTTTAGCATTGCAAAATCCAGAAAACCAATGATAAGAACCGACTAACGGTATCATTTGTCTTGCTTCTTGAATCTATACGGCTTTCCATTTTTATTCTTCGATGTTGGTTCAGTTGTGTTTCGTTGTTTAAAAAGTATTTTTTAATTGTTTTTATATTTATTTTTGTAAATAACATTTTAGACCCCGCAGCAACGCGCGGGTGCTGAATAACTCGTTAATAACAATATATAGTTTATTTAGGGTTTATTATGAAAAATCAACATGTTTTTACGTTTTTTACGTGTTCGTTTCTCCATGTTATTTTTTTTTTCTATAAAAAACCTCAAGTTATTTTTTTCTTTTTGGTTTAGTGAAATTTGGACATTATATCCCGATTATAATTTGTGAACCGAGATTTTAAAAATTGAAAAACCGGGTTTTGATATTCGAATTTCACTAAACCAAAAAGAAAAAAATAAATTAAGGACTTTTATGAAAAAATAATAATAATAATATGGAGGGATGAAAACATAAAAAACATGAAAGCATATTCGTTTTTTCGTAATAACCCCTTTTATTTACATAATAATATTTTTGAAAAATATTTGTTAATCAGCATGTAAATCTCTGGCTCATGTGGCCGTTAAATCTAACGACAAAATGACTGTGATGGAAACCAATCTTTATCCTTTTTACATAAAAGGGGTCGGTTGCTTCGTATTGACGACTATCCTCACTTCTTTATCCTTTTTCCAAATGTAGATGGTCGAAATTACCCTCCAAATTCTTCAATATCTTGGGTGGATTGAAAATTGAAGAATTCGTTTTTAACCCCTCAAGTATTTTTATATTTGCATATAATCTCCTTTAAGTTCCAAATGGTTGCCTAGTTACTTCATATATTGAATTTATATATCTAGAGCAATTTGAATACAATAATACTAACTTTTATTAATATTGATTGGTCTAAAATATTTTGATAGAAAGTTGGGTTCCAACCAACAAAGTATTGTGTTATCTATGAACTTTTATTTTTATATATTTTTTAATAGGAGTTTTTTATATATGTCAATTCATCCATAGATAATATACAAACTATTTGGATGATTTTTTAACAGATTAATTGGATAAATTATTATGTAAAATCTAAAAATCAATGTGATTGCATTACCTAGCTTTGAATAGTAATTATATATGTGAGAGTTGTCTAGTTGTTATAGACATAAATTTATATTAGAGTTTTAACGATCAAAACTCATTGCATGTGTATTAACTATAAAATATGTATGTGATACAAAAATGTTGCTACATGGGCAGACCTAAGGATTTATGAGGAGTAGCCCATGCAATGGGTCTCCTCTTCAATATTCAATAATTTTTTATAAAATAAATTGATTAAAAAATTTTATAACCTCATATAAACATTATTTATAGTATAATAACTAAATAAGTGATATATAATAACCAAACAAACTTAAAAATCAATTAGTCACTTAGTTTACCAAATAAGTAATAATCAAACAGACTTAGAATTCAAATTAGTCACTTCGTTTACTACTTTATTTTGAGGAGTTCGACTTGTTACACCTCACAAGACATAATTTATATGTATAATTAATTTCACATCTTGATTTCATACAATAGAAACTATGTTATCTTATGAACTGCTTTTTCATTTTATCATCAAGTAAAAAGAATCAATACATTTTACGTGTTAATTGTAACAGGTAAATCATTATAGAAGAAATGTACATATTATCAAATCAAAATAATTTTTTTCTTATAAATGACTTCACTATTAGAAAAGATGCAAACATCTACATATTAATTATGTTTTATACGAGACTCTTTAATTATTGAGATTTGACAACAGAGTTTTGCCTTTTTTAGGAATTTTATTGTTAATACATGATACCTAGGATGACCTAATACTAAAAAAAATCCAAATCTGATACAACCAATATTATGGTTTTTTATTTTTGAATTATCTGATTTTTTGAGACCTGAAATTTACTAATCCGTATCCAGATTTCTGATAATACGAATTTCGAATACTCAAAATTTTGGATTATTAAGAAATGGAATATCAAATTATCCAAAAAAATTTATTTTAATCAAACTTTAAATTATAAAATGAATTCGAATATATAAAATATAAATCTATATACCTATTAATATATAAAAAATAATTGTGTTACAAACAAAAACATATAATACTTTTTAAAGAACATATAACAAAGAACATACACTATATACCCTAAAATCAAATTATAACATCACCAAATACAAAGGGGCTATATTTGTATGTCTTCTTAATGCATAGTCTATAGGAAAGCTAGAAGGGTATATCCTTGTTAAAAAACCAAGATAACCATCGGTATAAAAGGTTAGGTATCTTGAAACGTCGTAAAAATAAATATGTTGTTACATGGCAGACCTAAGGGTTTGTGAGGAGTAGCCCATGCAATGTGTCTCCTCATAACCCTATTTCATAGTATAATTTTTAATTTTTTTTTTTTTTGTGTAACTGATATTTTTTTGAGTGTGCAACTTGTAATATTCAAATATTTAATAATTTTTTATAAAATAATTTGATTAAAAAATTTTACAACCTCAAATAAACAAATATTTATAGTATAATAACTAAATAAGTGATAAATAATAATCAAACAAACTTAAAATTCAATTAGTCACTTACTTTACTAAATAAGTAATAAATAATAATCAACAGATTTAAAATTCAAATTAGTCACTTAGTTTACTATTTTATTTTAAGGAGTTCGACGTGTTACACCTTAGACACCTCAGAAGACATAATTTATATGTTTAATTAATTTCACATCTAGAATTCGTATAACAAAAACTATGTTATCTTATAAACTGCTTTTTCATTTTACTATCAAGCAAAAAAGTCGATATATTTTATGCGTTACTTGTAACACGTAAATCATTAAAGAAGAAATGTATATATTATCAAATCAAAATTTTTTTTTAATTGAGTTCACTACTAGAAAAGATGTAAACAACAACATATTAATTTTGTTTTTTTTATGAGTTTTTAATTTCTTGAGGTTTGACAACAAAGTTTTGCCTTTGTTAGGAATTTTATTGTTAATACATGATACGTAGGATGACCTATTACTCGAGAAAAAAAAAATCCAAATATGATACAACCAATAGTAGGGGTTTAATTTTTGAATTATCCGAATTTTTATGCCTGGAATTTACTATCCAAATCTGTATCCAAATTTTAGATAACCCGAATTCTGAATATTCAAAATTTTGGATGATTCAAAAATCGAATATTGAATTATCCAAAAAATTTATTTTCTAATCAAGCTTTAAATTATAAAATGAATTTAAATATACAAAATATAAATCTATATACCTATTAACATATAAAAAAAATAATTCTGTTACAAACAAAAATATATAATACTTTTTAAAGAACATATAACAAAGAACATACACTATATACCCTAAAACCAAATTATAATATCACCACATAGGGGCTATATTTGTATCTCTTCTTAATGCATAGTCTATAGGAAAGCTAGAAGGGTATATCCTTGTTAAAAAACCAAGATAACCATCAGTATAAAAGGTTAGGTATCTTGAAACGTCGTAATCAATAAAGCATACCATCAATTTAATCAAACATGTTAACAATATAACATGTGAATTTAGTGTCATCACGTACTTGAAAGTTGAAGAGATGATTTAATAAGTATCAACTAGTCTAGAGACTTCGAAGAAGATCTTATTAGGCCGTTAACAATACTATGGTTGATTGAGACTTCATTGAAGGATCTTATTAGACCATAAGGCAAAAAGCAATCATGGTAAAAATGCATTAACATAAGATGAAAAATGTCTTAGTTTATATTAAAATGCATCATTAGATCATGAGAAATTAGACTATGCGTCTAGTTAATACATAACGGTTTACATGGTTAAACCTAACTCATGCATACAGTAGTATAAAACTAATGTTAATGTCTTCAATGGATAATCAACATGCCTAAACTAAACTTAAAGTTAATGTTATTGATAATATCCCTATAGATTACGCTACATAAGGTCTATGACACATTGGAGGAAAAAGAGGTGAAGATGATCGAAATTCAGCTATGCATCATTGGAAAACTTATGGAAACATTTATGAATATTAATTAAATTCGAACATTATTATAAATAATGTCATGCCTACTAAAGACACATCTTTGACAAAATATAAATTCACCTCTTTTATATGGATGGCATGGTCACATACTAGAGAATTTGATGATATATGCATAGGTATCAAAATACTTGCACATGTTATCTTTATTTTACTTTTATGGTGTAAAAGTTACATGGTTTGGTTTTGTTATAAACCATTGGTAACAAATGCTACTTGGTTTGGTTATAATTTATAAGGTAACAATCTTTGATACGAATCCAACACAAAAAAATGATGTGAATCAAGGTCAAACCTAAAATTGGTTGAAAATGAATTGACATGGATAGTTTTCGATCGTGTTAGCCTTAACCATGTTAGCTGAAATCAACCAATTGGCTTGTTTAGATTTATAAAAATTATAAAAATAAAACAATTAATAAAAGATAAATAACCAAAAGTAAAAGATTGAACATTTAATTAGGTTGAATAAGGAATATTTTATTCATTTACTTCGGTTTAGACTAAATGTTTTATTTTAATTCTTATTTAAGTTGTATAATTTATATTTATGTTTTTTAAAATTCAAATTAAACAAAAAAACTGAAAACCTATATCAAAATTAAAAGTTGAATCCAGAAAATGGAAAATAAAATTCAAATACAAAAATATGAGTTTGAGAAAATAAAAGTTTGAAAAGGGCAACTGCATTAACTCGTGGGTCAACACGAACCCAATCCAGGTTAAAGTTACATGACTCGAACTCGACCTAAAAATAAATATGATAAAAATCAAATCAGCATGATTTTAACACAAAGCATATCAACACGAACACGGTAACGTGAAAGACAACCTGACTATTACGCCTTTTAGTTATATAATTGTACAACTTGTTATGACAATTTATATGTAGACGAGGGGTTCTTATAGCATATAAATTATTTTTAAAGGTATAAAAATGTAAATTGTTATTGTTTGATACTTGAAGGTGACATTTTCGTCTTTTAAAACAAATAATTCACAAATAGAAAACAGGGAACACCTTAAAAGTCATATCATACCCCCTTCCTTAAATATCTCCATTTCTCTCTCTCGATCGCCATTAAAGAAGAGGAATAATAATATCTCATCATCCTCTTCCATATTTTCTCCTCTTTCTTTATCTTATCACTCTTCTTCCAACTTCTGAATCTCCAACTGAATCCTTTCTTTTCCTTTATGGATACTTGATGTGCAATCACTTTGATCCGATTGATTTCTGTTTCCTGTTTCGATTGAAGGTCTTTTGCCTTTTCGAAGATTACTAACTAGCTTCGATCGGTGAGACGGTAAGACGGTGAGTCGGTGACCTTTTTTTAAGCTTTTTTGTAATTTTTTGTTTATCATACTGTTGAGGTCAGGACTTTTTTTGATTGCATGTTCTGATATTTGATTGATTATGCCGATTTTTTGTATTTTTACATGTATTTATGACGGTGATGATATCTATTTGAATAGATTTATGTGGATTGCTTTAAATGAGTTTTATACTTGTATTTGATTGTTGTTATTAAGATGGAGTCATTTTCTGATTGTATTAATTTTTGAAACGTTTTTGTGTGTTTTATAGAAATGTATATGGATAAGTTTTGATGATTTCTGTTTTAGGATATGCTTAGGGACTTGAGATTCATGGTATGGAATTGGAAATAAAATAAATTACTTAATTAGCTTCGATTTCATATGAAGCTTGTGACATTTGTAGTTTTATAATCTCTGTATAGGTTATTATTGTTCATTTGTTCTGAACAGAAAATTATAAAGTGCAATTTAGGCATCCACATGATGATCGAGTAAGATCTCAATTAGCTTTACAGTTCACACCCCTCTTCCAGAAAACTAAAAGAAAACGTACTCGGAATTGACATCCTAACTACCGTTTCTGATATCTGGCGCTAGTAGATTCTATAAAAGCTAATCACGGGGTGGTTGTCATAGTGCACTAGATTGTTTTATTGTTTACAAATACCAGATGTCATGTGAGAATTATATATTATTGTAAATGGTGGTGGAGTCATGACTTTTTCAATAATGTAGTGTACTGCTATGATGGCTTCTGATCAAATAAATATATCCAGAGTTCAACTATTATACCACTTTGATTCTTAATTGAAAACATATGTGAGCGTGCCTGTGGGTCCCATTTAAATTGATTCTGCAAGTGAAAAGTAGAACTTGTGAAAGAAAGAAGTAAATAGATAAAAGAAAAACTGGAATTTGCGAGTAGTTTATGTGAAAAGATTTGATGGTTTTTTTCTTGGTTTAATGTTTTTTACATGTAGTTTATGTGATATGACTTTTTATTTGGTATAGATTGGTGGTGACTATTAGTATTTTTGGCTTTTGGTAACAGGCATGATGAGTTCTCTACAAGGTCCAGTTGTTTGCCCTTCTGTACATAGGAAGCAAGGTGGGGTTCATTCAGTTCCTCCATTTAATGGTTCGTTAATGAAGGCTAGAAGTCTTAGAAGTGGGATGTGGGGATTTAGAGGTGTTTACAACCATCGGGTTCATATCCGTAATCAACCAAAGTCGATGACTGTTATGTGCACGTTTAGCTCATCCTCAAATGGCAATGGTAGTATGGCAGAGAGTTTTAACGAAAATGACTCGGATTATGTCGATTCCAGTGTGGTTGAAGCTGGTAAGATATTTTAAGTAAGAACAAACTATCTATATTGTTTGCAAATTGCAAGTCAACAGATCCTCATTCAATGCAAGTGTTAGTATTATATTACTCATTGTTATCCCCTCTTGTTACCTAAAACAAACAGCCAAAGTCAAAAACTTTGTAATGATAATATATGGTGATTATAAGTAAAGGAAAGGCAAATATAATACGGACGTGTATTAGCATTTGAATTACGTTTACGTTGCACAATATTGCATGTTATGAACTGCTAGTAAATAACCTTTCAAAACTTTTGGCGTATATGTTAACATGTAGCAGATGCTTGCAATTATTCGTTTCCATAATTTTTACGAATATCAGACCTTTTCTTAACAAAATGGTCACTGGTTTTCTATGCAGTTGAGGTTAAAAGCAGCCCAGAGGGGTTCATGATTAAGATGAGGGATGGTAGGCATTTAAGGTGTGCACATAACAATCCTCAAGGTGGCCATCTGCCTGATTATGCTCCACATCCTGCAATTGTACTGAAGATGGAAGATGGGACGGGCCTTTTACTTCCGATAATTGTTTGTATGTACATAAATATAATCTCCAATATTTGTTTATGTGTAGTGGCTGTAAAGTCTTTTTTTGTTTTGTTTTTTCTTGGAGAACTACATATAGGACTTCCTCATATCATTATACATTTTCTTGCAGTGGAGATGCCTAGCGCGTTACTCATGGCAGCAATTCGCAATGTTCAAATTGTACGTTGATTACTTACTTTTAAACAAATAACCGATCCAAAACTTCTTGCCTTTTCATGTATGTTTGCTTGGCTGACGGAAATTGTTGTGCTGTGTTTCAGGCAAGGCCAACTATGTATCAAGTGGTACGGGAAATGGTTGATAAGATGGGCTATAAAGTACGTATCTTTTCATTTCGTGTCTGACCTGAAAGCCGTATTATCTCCTGCCAATCATTTGGTTTACATTGCTTTCAGGTCAAGCTTGTTCGTGTAACCAAGAGAATTCACGAGGCTTATTTTGCTCGGTTATATCTTACAAAGGCATGTCCTTGAAAAAAAATTACCAATTGTTTGGGCAATACATTCAATTAACAGATGTTTTTAGTTTTACACAACTGAAGTGTGGTGATTGTAATTTCAGGTGGATGATGAAACCGAGAGCATCAGCTTTGACCTTCGTCCATCTGATGCCATCAATATTGCTGTGAGGTGCAAGGTATGGCATCCTATAGAATTTTTCTACGTGTATCTTTTGCAAGTGGAAAGAAGAGTCATTGCTATTCAAGGCAGCAAACGGGTTGGGTATCAGCTCGTAATGAGTTGAGTTGGGCCGCCAACACCTTTTGTCCTTTTGGTAACAGTTCTACAAATACGTAACGTATTAATTGCGATATACAATAACTATGTTATAAAAATAGTAATCTAACTTGATAAGTAAAATGATTTAGGAGGATCGTAAACATTGAATACCCTTTTGGCTACTTCCAACCTGTTCAGTGTGGTTTACCCTTTTGCTCCGTTATAAATAAAATGACACCCTGGATTGGCCTCTTTTCAAATTAACGGGTTGACACTACCACCTCTAATTGTGATCGTCATACCCTGTGTAGGTGCCAATACAAGTGAACAAGTTCTTGGCATATAGTGATGGAATGAAAGTTGTTGAATCTGCAAAACCTTCTTTTCAGGGAACTTCTTCTGATGGTTTAATATTTAAAGAACTTGACAGGTATCTTACACATTCTTCCAATCTTTGATGTACTCAAGTGCCGCATTTGCCAAAAAAAGGATGAAATTTATTATCAGCTTAATGATTAAAATCACATAACACATATCGGCAATTCGGCATGCTAGTTTAAGATTTGCTTTGCTAACTGTAATTGGTTGGAAATTTTTAACCAAAGATTGTAATGGTTACAGACCAAGTGGTCAGCCTTGTGTGGAAACCAAGGAATTTAATCTTGTTCGAAACATGCTTATTGCTGCTGTTGAGGAACGTTACAGAGATGCTGGTATGCCTGATGTCCTATTCTCGCATATTTTTATGTTGTTGGATAATGACTTTTGACTTTCGACATTAATCAGTTCTCACTTTTGAGTACTAATTAGTATCAACCTGTCTTCTACTCGTTATGTTTACTATCTAATTTATATGGTTTTTTATAGCGCAATGGAGGGATAAGCTCACTCAACTTCGATCCAAAAGAAACTGGGCATAACAGGTAACCGAGCTCTTCCCTTGTCTTTATCTTTTGCGTCACTTTAGATTCATCACATAGCAGCTTTCATATAAAATCTTGGCAATCATGGGAATGATCATTGCTCGTGAACATGTTTAGATGATGTTTGATTGTTAATAATACATCAGTATTAAGTATTAACGCTGGCGTAGTGAGGCGTTTTGGGTTTGTTATACGCTTAACATGTTTGATGTTTTGTTGCAGGAGGATGCATCTGTACATAATTGGTCTGTTGTGTTGGTTTCTCGAGTAATTATTACATATGGGTTTCTTTAGTTGAAAATATGTATGTGGGTTTTAAACATTGTAAATAGGTGTTGTAAGGTTCATCATCATAACTAATCATATGGACATTTCCCTTTTCATGCTTTTATATTGATAGGAAATCGGCATGTTTCCAACATCACTTAAAAATGGAAATTTAATTCTAGTTTCAGCTGCTGTGATTGCTTTTTATGTCGCCACCTAATAAAGTTGATGTTGATTAGGGATGAGATTTTTATAACGAATACCGGTACCGAACCGAGACCAAACCGGACCGTACCGGTACATTCGGTCCGGTATTCGGTTCTTGTTTTTTGTTTAAGCCGGGTCGGTACTAGCCGGTTTCGGTACCATTAAAAAACCGGTACTACCGGTACAGGTTCCGAATTCATTTTCATATGTTTGTTTTGAGTTTTACATCTTGTTACTTCACATATACATTTGTTAACTTTAATTATTTTTAAATGATTTACGGGTTGTGTATTTGAAAGCTACAATGGATATTCAGTCAAATAGTTCATACGTATTTAGAATGAATTATCAACGACTAATCTTCTTTTTTGATCCATGAATTTGTTATTTATTTTCTTGAATTTTCGGTACCAAATTCGGTATAGCACCGTAAAACTGGTACCGATACAGGGACCGAACGCTACCAGTCAATTAAACTCGGTTCGGTATTCGGTAATCGTACAAAAAAATTATCGGTACCAACCGGTTCCGTACCGGTCCGGTACCGAACTCATCCCTAATGTTGATATTGATGGTTATAACTTGTAGCGTTAAAAGGTAATGTATTTGTAGTAGACTTCTCTATCATTGTGAATAAACATGTAGATAAGGGCGGGGATTATGGAGATTGTCAAATAGTTTGGTTTATTTATTAAAAAGACCAGTCTTTTTTTTTTTTTTTTTTTTTTTTAATGATCAACAAAATGAACCTATAGTTTTATTTAAAACTTTGTACAAGGCTAGATTACCTGTTAAACAAGTCATAAACATACTTTTGAATAAGGTAAAAAATAAGGGGAGTTAGATGGTAAAAGATTGTAGGATATAATATTTTGAAAAGGGTTATTGCGTCAAAAGATAACTTATTGTTATATTTTTTTCAATTTTGGTATTTTTTTTTCTAATCAAGGTAACATACTTTCCGAATCAAATAACCATAAAAGTAAAAATTATTGACTTGACAGTTTTTTTATTCAGTGAGCATTTTTTTTTACAAAAATGATAGTTTAATAGTTACTAGTTTATTAACCCGTGTATTATATAAATAAATCTGATAAATTTGTTTTTCTTAAAACTGTATAGACATACGCCTTATTTGTTTACCCCTTAATGGAATCATTAAGAGATCATTTTACCTTTGAATGACTTCTTTGAATGACTTCTTAATGGTTCCATTAAGAATTAAACAAACAACCACATAGCCTTAAAAGCTAATGTTAAATATTTATAAATATGTAAAATAATTTTTAAATTTTAGTTTAATGAAATTTTAGTTGGTTAATAGTTAAAATAGATTTTAATAGATTGGATTGAATTAGATTTGGTTGGATATTATTAATAATTCTAGTAAATGACATGACAATTTGTAAAAATGACAAGTGACAATTAAACAAGAAAATGACAAGTGTCAAATAAAATGAGAAGATGACAAGTGACAATTTTGTTACCCCTAATAACACTATTTTGTGCAATTTAAAAGTATTTTTGCTAATACATTGCTATTTTAAGCAAATTTAAAATAATTAAACAATATTAGAAATTAAAAAAACTAATGTTTCGATAAAGAGAACGGTCATGTTAGTAACTTTAACTTTCACTTCGATACAGTTATCTTAATTAACTTGTTTGGAAAGTAGGGGTGAGCTCGGTACCGGACCGTATCGAAACGAATTAAGAGTTATGAGAACTGAATACCAAACCAATTAATTTTATATTACCGGTTCGGTTCCGGTTACAGTTCTGGGACCGGGTTTTCTGTGCCAATCACGTATTGGGACCAAATTAGGAAAAGGTACCAAATACCAAATATAAATTACCAAATATTGCACCTGTAAACCGAATACGGAATACTGAATACAATATAAAAAATGCTAAACAAATTATATACCGAATAAAATAAATTGAGTGAGTTTTCCAATAATTTTGAGAAATTGCAATGCCTACATCAAACCATGTAAACTTTATACAATAAAAAATGTACCCTTTACGATTAAAAACCACAATACATATAAGTGTATAACGAAATCTTCTCATTTGTGATGGTCATCGGATTGAAGCAATTGAAGATTTGAAGCAAACGGCGGCCAAATTGAAGGGTCGGTGATGGTCGCTGACAACCGCTCGTCGTAAAGCGTTCAAAAGTAATTTATAAAAACATCAATCACCTTAACTTATAGCTAGGGTAAGTGGGATCGTCTCCACAAGGAGCATGTGGTTATCAATATTAGTCTACGATAGTTAAAAAATTACTAATTAAACTAACTGATGGAAGGTTGTGTTTGAGAGAAACTCTTGGAAAAATAATAATAGCTTTATTACGAGAACTTAAAGAATGAAGTAAGAACACCAACGACTTCGGGTTTAGGGTTTGGGTGGAATTATGGATAATCGACCTAGAGTTGCTAATAACTTGATTATTTATTATTCCGATTAATTATCTTTGTAACCTAACCACATAGACATGGTTATGACAATCACATCTATCGCAATCCGTATTATAGGCACGAATCGTGTCATGTTCACAGTCTGTCTTAACTCCTAATCTAATGAGCTCGGCATGACATGTAACACGGCTACGACGCGTCTTACGATAAATATATAAATAGAGGCGAACGGAGAAATATATTTAAATAATAACCATACAGAAAACTAAATAAACACATCGTTCGTTACAACAATAAACTAACGGAAAAACACAATTACTTAGCTAATAAACAAACCATTGAATGATAATTATATGATTATCAACCAACTTGTACGAAACATCGAACTTGTCAGGAACGTGTTCCGTAGTTGTTGGATTGATTGTTGGAACAATGAAATGTAAAAGAAATCAAACCCTAACCCTCCGCCGTTGGGTCTCGTACCGACTACATTGTTGTAGTCGTGGAAAGGCTTATGAAATAAAGCTGCGCCTTCTGCTATGAATCCTGTCTTTTTTTTTTTGTCTGTCTTCTGTCATGCGGCTCTTCTCTATTTATAATTTAAGGCTACTGTAGGGTTCGCTCAATTAATTGGATGAGCTCTACCATGAGTCCTAGGACTCATGGTTTGAGTGAGGCTTTTATGTGTTAGTCCTACCTTGAGTCTTAGGACTAAAGGGTTGAGGCTGGGTTCTCTTGAACTGGACTTGGGCTTGATATGGACGTGGGCTTGATCTTGGACGTAAATTCATGCATTTATGCTCATTTTAGGCTTTTTAGCTCGATTTAAGCTTTAATCATACAAATGATGAATAAGCAATTAAATGTAGTGTTATACCGAGACTTTATACATAAAATTATATCATTTAAACACATTAAAGTCGGCATAAAATGACCCGATCAAACCTCCCCAACTTAAACCTTGATCGTCCCGAACAAGAAAACTAAATCAGACTTTAATGTTTCAGATCTCATTTACCAATCATATATTAGATCAGTGACTCTCTAATTAATTATCAAATTATAACAACCTTCATACTAAATGTTTATGCATGATCATAACTAAAAATCTATTTTTGTTACACTGTGTTAAAACCACTATCAACACTTTACCTCCCAAACATTTCTCACCATAAACCACCTATTTTTGCTCAAGGTTACGTGCATGCAATTTTACCGGTTTTGACGTTTATAATGAACTCACTCATCATTGATAATTTTATTTAGCACACTTTTGAGTTATTTTATTAAGGGTTTGAACATGACTTTTCTAACGAGTCCATGTAACGGAAAATCAATCAACCACTCCCAAACCAGTTGGCTTTAGGGGGTTAGGTATAGAATACCCCTCAGACTTCTTTTCCGAACTCGCTAGGCCACCCCTTACAATTTAAAAGCACCTACGTCTCACGGGTTTACTTGCAACACTCCCCCTTATTGCTTAGGTGTATCAATGTCTTTTGAAAAGTTGTTTTTGATAAAGTGTTTTATTCTTTAATAACCATACACACGTGTAACATACTCAAATTCTTTTATTAATCTCATGCATGCATATTCATTATGACTCTTTTTAATAATTTTCAAATCAACTCGATCATCACCGATATCACTTGGTATCAATATATTTCCTAACTAGAATCATCATTTTAAGTTACTTGCTCAAACCAAAATAAATTAGGGAGATAAGATTATTGCATTTCTACTTTTAACTGGTTAATCAAACAACTATAATTCAAGAGTGCACACTAAAATGTAAAATATAAACTAAAAACTAAAACATGCAAACTACACTAAACTTAAATACAAACTACTCTAAACTTAAATGCAAACACACCCACACACTAATATTGAAAACATAACAAAAGGAACGAAGGAACCTGATCATTCTGGTGGCCGGGTGACTGAAAATATTGTTGAGGAATGATTGAAACTGTGATTGGTCATCCGTACTTGGCAGTGGCGGCAGGGAATACCCATGTAGTGTAACAGGTGCATAAGGATGAGACATTAGTGGAGGTGGTGCTAGATATGGAAATGAAGTACCACTCTCATGAATCAGCTCAGAGTACTGCGACACCTGATAATCTGAATAAGGCATATATGCTCTACCAGCAGTGTAATCATAATGCTGTCTGACCGCTTCATTGTACTGCCAATTCTGGTGCTGATAGTACTGTCCCTGATAAACACCAAATCTAACACCAGTACGAATTTCTTGTAACATTCCTCTAATCTCGTTCTCGTTTGCTGTCAACCTTTCGTCCATTCTCTGCCATCTCTCTTCCTGTTCTTGCCTATAGCTTGAAATTCTCCTCTAAACATTAAATCCATGATTATGTGTGTCAACTCTAACATTTAACCCACTCATCATCTCTACTAATCGACTTAACTCTGATGTGCCTTCTGCTTCTCCTTGGTCTCTTCCTCTTTCTTGAAGTTCTTGCTCTGCGAATTCTCTAATATGTCCCTGATCTAACTCTGCATCCAAAATTTGATATCCAGTAGGAACCTCCCGAAATATTACTCCCTGAATTTGTGAACGGCGTATTAGATTATTTGGAGACTTAATTCGCCTAGGTTCTGATCCTTCTTCTATGGCACATTGACTTACTAAAAATCTTGAGATCAGGTAGGCATGAGGAATTATAGATCGATCCTTTGTTTCATACATTGCCCATCTGTTGTTCATTACAATCCATGCAAATGATAGGCGGTCTCCCAATGTCAATAGTGCATCAATAATCGCAATATCTCTAAGGCGCACCTTACTCAAGTCACTATCTCTGGTTAACACATTTGCGGTCACAATCTTGTTTGATGACCTTTGCAAGGGGTCGTAGATTTCATCTTTGAAACTCCTTCTAATCTCGCGCTTCCCCATCTGGTACTTCAAACAACCGTGTCACTTTCTGAATCCATGTTGCTTCGTGGGTAGTGTTTTGAGCAGCTAATTCTGAGTCAGTTCGGTAGATATAATCCATACCTCATTCTCTAGCCTGATGCCCGTGTCCACGTGAAATAAGTTACGAATAGTTGAGGCTATCAAGGTGTAATCTTGCCCATTTAGGGTACCGACCAATGCAAAATCTTGGGGTCGGTCGCCTTTTATTTTCCGCAATGTAGACATCCACTCATACACATCATATTCATATACCACATCTCCTTCCAAGTCAAGCACTCCTCCCCATCCAAGTTGTTCAAAACATTCGATTACACCTAATTCTCAAAGTCTTCCCTAACTACTCGTCTCTTAACAACATTCTTCCCTTTACACTTTGCTTTAAATAAAGACTTTCATATGCTTGAATTTTGTTGTGAAAGCGTCATAGAAGGGGTCCATTGATCTAGTATGGATTGTGATGCCGTCCTAGTCCTTTTATTTCTCCTTTGTGAATTCTTGCCAGACATCTGTAATAGCAGAAATTATTAAATCCATGGTATCGAGACAATAATTACATGTACTCAATGGCTAAGAATTAATCGCATGAAAGCTTCGTAAAATTAAATCTATCAAATTAAAGTCACTTTCACATACCATTTGGTTCCCGTAACCATGAATACACTATAATGAACTTGGATATATAGTTATAAAAATTCTTTTGTGGACTTATAAAGCGTAGCACATGATTTCATTCTTAAGGTTGTTTCAATAAAACAACACAAAAGTCCTAAATAACTTGTAAAAATCCAAGCCAACACTATTTAATTAATTCTGATACAGTCCGCAACATTAAATTGTATAACAACATACTATTGACTTCTTGGAATTATAATCTTTCATGCACGTGAAACCAACACATATAAATAAACCTTATAAAATCACGTGGCACGACTTCACTGTATAATGCTCATGTGGACCCAAGATGATCACGTTAACTATCATGCATACAATTCGTGTACACAATCTTACTTTTTAGCATATCATAATATTGATGCATAGTCAACTATAATAAGTCAAAATCATCTTATTTCCACCATTGATTATAATCTTACTTTTCTTCAAGACCAACACCAAGCACAAATATGGAGACATCAATAGTAAATATAATATTACATACCTTTATGAGATTCTATGAAACTAGGGACTAGATTGATACTCAAATAACTCTCAGTCTTGTAAGAGAGAACCCAAACCCAGATTTTATAAACTTGAATCTTATGCAAACACATAAAATCTAGGATGAATGCAAGACTAGACACAAGAATCTCGAGTGAAAATGTTTGGTTGATCGGGTTCCCAGGGGTTTAAGGGTGGTGCGATGGTGTGGTTGTAATAGAGAGAGAGTTTAGGTTGCTGTGACTAATAATCCGCAGGCTCTGAATTGTTGGATCGGTCTCAATTGGGGTGCCCTAAGGCGCTGACCTCGAGGGTGTTGGGGCTCCGGTGGAGGCGTTGGCCGGCGCAAGGAAAAAGGGTGAGGGTAGGCGTCGAGATGGCAGCCAAGAGCGCCGAAGATGGACAGAGAGGTGTGTGGTTGCTGGCTCTGTGCGTGCGTCGAGATGGACAGAAGAATGCGTGGGTTTGGGACAGACTAGGGCGCAGGTGGTGAGGGCTTCGAGAGTGGCAGCCAAGAGCGCAGAGGGTGCTAACTTGGTGTGTGCGTGGAGTAGGGCTGAAAAGAACACAACAAGTAAGCGGATTGTGGGTTCTGCATTTGGGAAGGGCCGATTTTAGTCTTGGGTTAGGTTAAAGAGATGGGCCAAAGTTCCTATTACACATAATTAGATTTGAGCCTTTAAGCATGCAAGAGTATCATTTAATCCTTAAACATGTAAAATATTTACAACCCTCAAGATCCAAATAACATTTTATATTTTCTACCTATTATTTATTTGGTTTTCGTCTTTTATGCATTGTAGTCAAGTTGTAAATAATGCAAGATTATGCAACTAAGTTACTAAACGTGCAAATACCCGTTAAAACCGTAGGGGTTCTAATGGCTAAAACTTGATCCATACATTTCCAAATAAAATCTCAAATAACTATTTTAGCCATAGAGTTGGGGTTGGAACAAACCCCCCCCCCCCCCCCAACTTAATTCTAACCTAACTCTTTGCTATTTCTCATTATCTTACTTAGAAGTCATGCACAATAAATTAACCAATTATAATGATGCAGACTAAATAAATGCAATAAACTAAAATACATATGAACGATTCATATCATGATCTAATTTAAAGATAAGTTAATCATTTTAAGCGTTGCTAATCGGGGTGAGGGCAAACCTCCCCAACTTAATTCCCTACTGCATCTATCTTTATCTTTTATAAATCATGAATAATATGCAATGATGGATTATAAACTATAATGCAATCAAAATATTTAGAAAACTTAAAACATAAATATAAAATAAACCTCACTTTCGTAGGGATCACGATTGCACTTAGCATGTGCAACAAGCCTTTAAACCCCCCGGTAGCCCGGGTGGACGAGTTATAGTCCCGTGAGGGTTTCTATTGAACACACCCACAAAGTTCATTGGGTTGCCTCCCAAGAAGCGCTAAGTTTTACGTCTTCAGCCAGACGGTACCTCTTCAAGGTGGTTGGTCACCTTGTCCACACACATTACCCGGATATTTGATTGGTTTTTCCCTTCGTGCGATTCGTACTCCATAGGTACCTGAAACATCATGAAAAATAATTAGCATTGAACTAGAGCTAGTTTCAGGCATTAAACTTATTAATTAATAATTGAAATAAGGGAGTTCGAAATATGAAGTTGTCTCCGTTAATGGTTGTAGCAAATCTTTTATAACAACTTCACTTTTGACTCTCTCTTCCTCGTTAAAGTTTGAAAAATCTGAGGACGATTTTTGATGGAAATCTTGATGCTCAAATCCTCGCTCCTCATCAAAGTCGTCATCCGGCTCCATGTATTTCTCCCTCTCAGCTTCTTGTTTTAAGAATAACTCAGTGATTTGTCCCCATGTGTTTACGAGATGTTGGAGATTCTTGGTATTTTCCTCCATAAATGTCATGCACTCCCTCATGAATGTCCTAACATTCTTTTGATCATCATGTGACCGTTGCTGAGTTGGGTAATAGTCATAGTAGTCTTCATCAATAACCGGATATCGATCCCATGGATTATACGAATTACAACTCGAATAGTAAGAATAATGATTATCATAATTTGAATAGTATTGATCATTATAATCCGAGTAATTACGTTTAGATGGATAATAATCATAATTATATGAAGATTTCATCGCAAGCAATTAAACAAATAAATAAAAAACAAAAAATAAAATAAAAAACAAAATAAAAACTACATAAAAAAATAAAGAAAATAAATTAAATTAAATTAAACCAAAGTGAACCTAAACAACTACCGTAAAACAAAACTAATAAGCGCGCTAGCTCCCCGGCAACGACACCATTTTGACAACCGCTCGTCGTAAAGCGTTCAAAAGTAATTTATAAAAACACCAATCACCTTAACTTATAGTTAGGGTAAGTGGGATCGTCTCCTCAGGGAGCATGTGGTTATCAATATTATTCTACAATGGTTATTAACTAATAATAAAAAACTACTAATTAAACTAACTGATGGAAGGTTGTGTTTGAGAGAAACTCTTGGAAAAATAATAATAGCTTTATTACGAGAACTTAAAGAATGAAGTAAGAACACCAACGACTTCGGGTTTAGGGTTTGGGTGGAATTATGGATAATCGACCTAGGGTTGCTAATAACTTGATTATTTATTATTCCGATTAATTATCTTTGTAACTTAACCACATAGACATGGTTATGACAATCACATCTATCGCAATCCGTATTTTAGGCACGAATCGTGTCATGTTCACAGTCCGTCTTAACTCCTAATCTAATGAGCTCGGCACGACATGTAACACGGCTACGACACGTCTTACGATAAAGTTATAAATAGAAGCGAACGGAGCAATATATTTAAATAATAATCACACAGGAAAAATAAATAAACACATCGTTCGTTACAATAATAAACTAACGGAAAAACACAATTACTTAGCTAATAAACAAACCCTTGAACGATAATTATATGATTATCAACCAACTTGTACGAAACATCGAACTTGTCAGGAACGTGTTCCGTAGTTGTTGGATTGACTGTTGGAACAATGAAACGTAAAAGAAATCAAACCCTAACCCTCCGCCGTTGGGTCTCGTACCGACTACATTGTTGTAGCCGTGGAAAGGCTTATGAAATAAAGCTGTGCCTTCTGCTATGAATTCTGTCTTTTTTTTTTGTGTGTCTTCTGTCATACGGCTCTTCTCTATTTATAATTAAATAGGTAAGAATCATTTCAAAGTTTTAAAACAATATTAACCAGATGAATTAATATTTTTAAAATGTTGATTCATAATAATATATTTGAATCAATAATTCAAACATTTTGAGTTACATCGTAGTTGTCATTTTTATTACATTGACATCGATTTAGGGTCTTCATTTTGACCATTGACTAGATAATTTAACTTTTATGTCCTCTTTATAATGATTTTTATTGCTTCTTAATTTAGAAATTTAATAAAGGCCCTTAGGACTTGGGAGAAGTCTTGGCTCAAACTCGTCAGCAAACAAGTTTCAATTTAGTCTTAAACCTGTGTAAAACAAGCTTTAACGAGTTGTACTCAAATAGCTCACAAATAATTTGACTTACCTTTATGCCTTAAACTTCCGACCACTTATTTGATTTGAAGACCACTTTAGATGCTAATTAGCCGTTAAACCAACCAACATATTTATTTTTTACTTGGTAAGAAAATATATAATGTATAACTTTAGTTAGCATTAGATATAATAACATAAAAAAAAGTTATCATTGTAATAGTTAACCCACTAGGAGGCTTAATGCATTTTATCCAAAAACTGATGTTTGGGCTCATAAAATGACTAATCCACTAGCAACATATTTTAAACTGCAATTAATCCATTTTATCCAATAGTTCATGTTTTGGGCCTTTGGGCCCATAGAGGCATTAATTTTATTCGGCCTTGATTCGTATGTGGTTTTTCCTGCAACTTGTATTTGTGCTTATATTCGCTTGGAGAGTGTGGATTGTCTCTTTGGGTTCTAACCAAAAGAATATGTAGAGATTGATTCAAGTAATCAGCTTTTTTTTTTACCAAATATCGAGATTACTCTTATCTACAACTGACATTTAAAAACGTTGCAAGTTCTACCTAGAACTTTATATGACAATTTAAATCTTCTATTTGGACTTGAAGATTTTGTAAATCACAGAAAACATGACCTTAGATGGGAAGACGTGAATGACGACTATTAGAGTTGATGAGTGCTCTATAACCTTAGGTATGATTTTAGGAGTTAATCAGTTAGATGTATGATAATATAATTATAAATTGTACATGTATAGTCCATGTGGATTCGTAGGTATATGTTTGTTTCGGTTTTCAAACATTTTTAAAAAACTTCTGTTTTTCTAATACACTTTTGTGATATTAATGTCTGTAACCATAAGTTGTATCTCATGCAGGCAAAACCACGATCACCATAACAACAAATGTTGGAGGTCTACATGTGACGCAATCGCTCCATCTTGGTGGAGACTAGGTTGTTGTCGTCTACCTCCTCTTAATGTCTGCAACATTTGTAGTTAATGGTGTTGATCACATATGTGGACTCGAGTGGTCTTAATTACACTACTAGAACCTTTTGTGACGGAAAAATTTGTCGCAAATCCGTTGCAAAAGCCTTTTGTGACGAACATGACAGACCCAAAAAGTCTCTTTGTAAATACATTTGCGACGATTTGCATCGGTCTATCTTTGCATCGTATTAGCGTCGGTTTATTTGTGACGGGTTTCCGTTGAATGTTTGGGTGCTATTTGTGACGCATTTGCGTTTGGGATTTTGCGACAGATTTAAGATAGATTTGGACACAAATCTATCGTAGTTTCATTCTGATTTAGTGGTCATTTCCTTCGCAAATACGTGGTAGCTTCACTTTATTCTAGTGGTCATCTCTGTCGCAAATATGTTGTAAAATACATGCTAAAATTTCCTGCTTTTTTCAGTTTTTCTATTTAACCAGTTTTTTGTGTACAAAAAATCACAATACTCTAGAATACTAAATCAAATCATTGTAATACAAAATAATATAGTATATTACAAGTTAATAATATGTTAATTTTTAAAGTTAAACTATAAAACAAATGTTTAAGGGTTGTTCAGAAGACGTGCTCGTTTCTTTCTAGCTCCGCTTTGTCACACCACAACAACGAATTATAAACTCTCTTACGTATCTAAAACCGATACAAACGTATACGAACGTATCTATAGGCACAATATATAAGCACATATCTTATCCAAACTCAAGTTTTATGCATTTACATAATAGATGTTCGTATGAACTTTTGTTTTCGTTTTTTAACTAGATAACAAAGAAAACAACCAAAAATCTGTTGCAAATCCCTCGCAAATTTTTAGGATTTGCGACGGCTTTGAGTCAACATATTTTTGACGGATTTGTGTCTGTGATATTTTATGTCAGCTTTACGTAGACTTTTTTTTAATTATTATTAATATTTTTCACCGGATTTGTGATGAACTTTATAATTTCACTCATAAATCAACCACAAATTGTTATATATTCATGACGGAATTTGTGGCTCGCAAAAGTTTTCTGGCAGTTGCAGATCCGATGCAAATCTACAACAAATCGGTCAATTTTTGTGACATATTCTTTCCGTTGCAATAACCTCTTTTTGTAGTAGTGTAATTATGGAGTCTTTTTCATTTTGAGCTTGAATTCATGGTTGAGTTGTTTAGAAGATATGCTAAAATAGTTTATTATTGCTTCTTCAATCAAAAAATCAAGTCTATTAATTTGGTTATTCCTTTCACCAAAAGTATTTATATTATCCTTTGACCCAAAGTTCATGTGTTTTTCTTTAGGGATATTTGAAAAAAAACTCTCAAATTGAACAATTTTTGTAATTAAAACCCTCAACATTTTTTCATTGCACAAAAATCCCCGAACAGACAAAATTTCATGGAATCAGGATACTACCGGTTGTAACCGAATGAAAGTCACACACCACCGTCAACAAGTCATCAGTGACCACCAGAATTTCATCGAAAAAGTAAATTTTAACAGAAAACCACAGATCTGAACAGATAAATCAACAGGAAATGTGAATTTGAATTATAAAACATAGACAAATGACTTCGCTGGAATGAAGGTTCGTCAAAGACGGAAAGTTAGAAAGCAGATTACAACCGGTTCATCAGGTTACAAGTCATTATTTTTGAAAAAAACCTCATGTTGAAAAATTTTATTTAGTTGAGGGTTTTTTTGTGTAATGAAAAATAATTGGGAGTTTAATCACAAAAATGGTCCAACTTGAATGTTTTTATTTACAAATACCCCTTTTCTTTATCTATTTACGTTATAAATTAACTAATATGTTTCTTTTTTCATCAAGTAAACTTCATACGATTATATGGAAGATATGTGTGTATCACCATAATAACCAAATCAATAATCTATTATCGATGTATATTGCTTATTTAACTATGTTATAAAACCAATAATTCAATTATGCAATTTTCTTCAAACTTAAAAAATGAAAAAAAAGTAAACTAAAGTAATTTGTCAAACCATTGAATTAAAAAAAATAATAATAATAATCTTGTCAGTTTTTTGTGATTAAAAGCTCAAACCATTTTTCGTTGCGTAGAATACCCTGAACTAACTAAAAATCAGTAAATCAATGTTTTATCAATGAGTAACTGGTTGAAACCGGTTATTAATCCTACGTTGACCGGTAAATAACATACGTGGAATAAATTTTAATTGTTGAAACCGGTTGTCAAGTATTACTCATCATTTAAACTCCCGCTGATAATTTTTAATCATAATTTTTAAACGAGATTACATCATCAACGGGAATTTAAATCATGTGTAATACTTGGCAACCGGTTTCAACAATTAAAATTTATTTCACGTAGGTTATTTACCGGTTTACGTAGGATTAATAATCGGTTCCAACTGGTTACTCATTGATAAAATATTGATTTACTTATTTTTATTTGTTCAGGGTTTTCTATGCAACGAAAAATGATTTGAGGTTTTAATCACAGAAAACTGACAAGTTGTGGGTTTTTTACGAATTACCTAGATCACCCTAATACGATATGATCGATGGTTTTCAGGGCAATTTATTTATAAAAACCATAATTTGGCTAAGTAATATTAAACATTTATTTATTATTCGTTAATGAAATCACTATCCAGGTTTACTGTTAGCCTAAGATTTTTAACAGTGGCAATGATGAGAAGTAGTTATCACATATTATTATGCCTGGGAAGTGCAACCTAAAGTTGAAAAAGAAGGAACATTTGTATTTAATGGAAGGGGTGTTATATGCGGACCAAATACCCGAAACGAACCGGAACCGAATCGGTACCGGTCCCGAATAGGCCGATTGTAAAGTAATGGTCCGGTCCTCGGGTTTAGATTTTAACCAAATTCGGGTTCGGTCCTAACCGGGTTCAGTCCGATAACACCCCTAACCTTCAAAGTAATGTTAGGTTTTGAGTTTTTATACACCAAATCCCGAACCGAACCGGTACCGGTCCCGAATAGGACCGATTGTAAAGTAATGGTCCGGTCCTCGGGTTTAGATTTTAGCCAAGTTCGGGTTCGGTCCTAACCGGGTTCGGTCCGGATTTAGTCCCGATAACACCCCTATTTAATGGTGTTGATCACATATGCGGACTCGAGTGGCCTTAATTACACTACTAGAACCTTTTTGTGACGGAAAAATTTGTCGCAAATCTGCTGCAAAAACCTATTGTGACGAGCATGACAGACCCAAAAAGACTTGTTGTAAAAAGGAATAATTGCGCAAAAAACCACAAACTTGTCAGTTTTTTGTGATTAAAACCTCAAACTATTTAACGTTGCATAAAAACCCCGAACTAACTATAAATCAGTAAATCAAGGTTTTATCAATGGGTAACCGTTTGAAACCGGTTATTAATCCTACGTGGACTAGTAAATAACTTATGTGAAATAAATTTTAATTGTTGAAACCGGTTGCCAAGTATTACACATCATTTAAACCCCCGTTGATGATATATTCCCGTTTAAAAAGTACAATTAAAAATTATCAACGTGGGTTTAAATGATGTGTAATACTTTGCAACCAGTTTCAACAATTAAAATTTATTCCACGTAGGTTATTTACCGGTCCACGTAGGATTAATAACCGGTTTCTACCGGTTACCGATTGATAAAACCTTAATTTACGAATTTTTAGTTAGTTCGGGGTTTTCTATGCAACGAAAATTGGTTTGAGGTTTTAATAAAAAAAACCGACAGGTTTGTGGTTTTTTACGCAGTTATCCCTTGTAAAAACGTTTGCGACGTTTTTGCGTCGGTCTATCTTTGCATTGTATTAGCGTCGGCTTATTTTGCGACGGGTTTGCGTTGAATGTTTGGGACGACTGCTATTTGTGACGCATTTACGTTTGGGTTTTTGCGACCGGTTTACGATAGATTTGGACACAAATCCATTGTAGATTCATTCTGATTTAGTGGTTATTTTGGTCGCAAATCCGTCGTAGCTTCACTGTATTCTAGTGGTCATCTCTATCACAAATCTATCGCAAAATACATGTAAAGTTTTCATGCTTTTTTCAGTTTTTCTATTTAACTAGTTTTTTGTGTACAAATAATCATAATATTCTAAATACCAAATCAAATCATTGTAATACAAAGGGGAAATGCACAAAAAACCTTCAAGTTGGATCATTTTTGCGATTTAAACCCGCAACCATTTTTCATTGCACAAAAAACCTGCAACCGGATAAAACTTTGTAATTTTAGGTTTCTTTCAAAAAATCTGACTTCCAACCTGTTTAGCCGGTTGCAACTTGATGACGTGTAAAATTTTTAAATAGATTTTTGCGTAAAAACCCCTCAACTTGTTTAGTTTTTTCAATTAAAACCCCAAATCATTTTTTATTGGAAAAAAACATCCAACCAACAAAGATAATTAAAATAGAGTCTTCACAAATTGTATTTTGATGACATAGATATTTATTAAAATTTTATTTATTAAACAAAGAATTCGTTTTCCAATGAAACATCCATCGTCTAGGCTCTAGCGAGCCTCACTGCTCTGACGGATAATATTCAGAAGCTAATATGGAACATAAATAAACGAAATTGAACATAAAGCCGAAGCTAAAAATGCAACTCGTGAACACAAAACGAAATCGATTCAATCGACACAATTAAAGTTTAAATTTAAGATTAAGCGGTAAAGTTAATCGAACATACATAAAATAAACAACATTGAACATTAAGAGGGGATATAGTAATCGGAGTTGCTGGAGGTAGAGGAGAAGAGAAAAGGTAAATATGATTGTTGGCTAGAGGTG
This sequence comes from Centrapalus pauciflorus, assembly GCA_020465985.1. Taxonomy (NCBI): domain Eukaryota; kingdom Viridiplantae; phylum Streptophyta; class Magnoliopsida; order Asterales; family Asteraceae; genus Centrapalus; species Centrapalus pauciflorus. Next base: position 206,963 of record JAANYP010002780.1, on the reverse strand, counting down.
AGAAAAAAATAGTTAAGGGTTTTAATCGAAAAAGTCACCAATTTCGGGGTTTTTTATGCAAAAAAAATTCAGTTTAATAAATTATACATGTAGTGCCACGTAGGTGCCACGTTAGTCGGGGTTACCATGTGGACGCCACGTGTGTGCCATGTAAGCATAGCAACCTGTTATAACCGGTAACGTCTTAATTTCAGAAGATTTTGTCGGTTAGAAGTTTTTTGTGCAATAAAAAATGGTTAGGGGTTTTAATCACAAAAATGGTCAAACTTTATTGTTTTTTTTCACAAATTTCCCTAATACAAAATAACACAATATATTACAAGTTAATAATATGTTAATATTTTATATTTAAACTATAAAACAAATGTTTAAAGGTTGTTCAGAAGATGTGCTCCTTTCTTTCTAGCTCCGCTTTGTCACACCACAATAACGAATTATAAACTCTCTTACGTATCTAAAACCAATACAAACGTATAAGAACGTATCTTTAGGCACAATATATAAGCACATATCTTATTCAAACTCAAGTTTTATGTATGCATTTACATAATAGAGTATGCATTTTTTTGGCTTTTTAACCTGAAAATAAATTAAACAAGCAAACGTCCGTTGCAAATCCCTAACAAATTTTTAGGATTTGTAACGGACCTAAACATTTTTTAATTTTTTAGAAATCGTCTCCAATAAAAAAATAACCCGTACTTATTACCACACATTAATATATGCATTAATTCTAATACACATAAAAAATTTTAAAAATAAAAAACTCCCAACTTGCATATGTCCTCCACGAACAATGAATTATAAATCATGTTATGTATCTAAAACCAATACAAACGTACACGAACGTCTTTATAGGCATGTATATGAAAACATATATCTTACCAAAACTCAAGTTTTATGTATTCATTTACATAATGGATGTTCATATGCACTTTTGTTTTCGCTTTTTAACTAGATAATAAAGAAAACAACCAAAAATCTGTTGCAAATCCATTGCAAATTTCTAGGATTTGCGACGGCTTTGAGTCAGCATATTTTTGACGGATTTGTGTCGGTGATATTTTGTGTCAGCTTTGCATAGACTTTTTTAATTATATTTTTCACCGGATTTGCGATGAACTTTATTCCACTCATAAATCAACCACAAATTGTTAATATTCATGACGGAACTTGTGGCTCGTAAAAGTTTTTTGACAGTTGCAGATCCGATGCAAATCTATTGGTCAATTTTTTAGGACAGATTCTTTCCGTTGCAATAACTTTTTTTTAGTAGTGTAATTATCGACTCTTCTCATTTTGAGCGTGAAATCATGGTTGAGTTGTTTAGAAGATACTAGATTACTGACCCATGTATTACATGAGTATTTTTAATGAATATATATTTTAAAATCTGTATATAATAATAAACTATTATTACAAAAATAATAAAACATTCATGTTAAAATGGTATAGATAAATTTTTTGAGATCCTATAAAATATTAATGTAAAAGTCATGATAGTAGGATAAACATAGTTAATACGAATTTTAATAAGTGTTATTGCATCCCGGTCCGTTTTATGACATTTATTGGTGTATTATTATCACCTCATTTGAATCCAATAAAATCAAATATTCATATGAAAATCATTTTATATTATTAAAAATATACGAAGGTTATAAAATATTGATTGGTATTTAGTTTTTACATAGTTGAATTGCATAAATTTTATTAGACAATCATAAGTAAATCCATATAGTACACTTCTTTAGAAATATTTTTTAAAAGATAAACTTTTAATATATATAATTTAAATTGGCTTTAGATGAAAATAAATTATTTAAAACTATTTTAGAATTATAATTGTATGAAATTACAATAGTTTGTTTAAATTTTTAGAAAATAATAATAATATAATATCTTAAAAATGTAAGTATATTTGATATTCAATAACATTTTCCAGTAGAATGAACAATCATTTATTTATAGTAATATTAAAATTACTATAGATTTTTAATGCATAAATATTTATAATTCATTTATTTATAGTAATATTAAAATTACTTACGTTTGAATCATAAATATTTATAATTCATTTATTTATAGTAATATTAAAATTACTATAGATTTTTAATGCATAAATATTTATAATTAATTTATTTCAATCAATGACTTTATATAATCAATAAAGCCAAATAATAAAATATATGAAAAATTAGTTGGTTGATTAATCAAGATAAACATTTTCTATTAATGTTGTTTTAGTAATATATATAGATGCTAAAATAGTTTATTATTGCTTCTTCAATCAGAAAATCAAGTCTATTAATTTGGTTATTACCTTCACCAAAAGTATTTATTTTATCCTTTGACCTAAAGTTCATGTGTTTTTCTTTAGGGATATTAGGAAAAAACCATCGAGTTGAACCATTTTTGTAATTAAAACACCCAATCATTTTTTCATAGCACAAAAACCCCAATAGACAAAATTTCATAGAATCGGGATATTACCGGTTGTAACCGAATGAAAGTCACACACCACCGTCAACAAGTCATCAGTGACCACCAGAATTTCATCGAAAAAGTAATTTTTAATAGAAAAACACAGATTTGAACAAATAAATCAACAAGAACTGTGAATTTGAATCATAAAACATAGACAACTGAGTTCGCTGGAATGAAGGTTCGTTAAAGACGAAAGGTAGTCAGTAGATTACAACTGGTTCATCAGGTTACAAGTTATTATTTTTGAAAAAAACCTCATGTTGAAAAATTTTAGTTAGTTGGGGGTTTTTTGTGCAATGAAAAATGATTGTGGTTTTAATCACAAAAATGGTTCAACTTTAGAGTTTTTTTTTTTGTGCAAATACCCCTTTTCTTTATCTATTTACGTTATAAACCAAACGAATATGTTTCTTTTTTCATCAAGTAAACTTCATACGATTATATGGTAGATATGTGTGTATCACCATATTAACCAATTCAATTATGCAATTTTCTTCAAACTTAAAAAAAATGAAAAAAAGGATAATTGCACAAAAAGCTCCAAACTTGTCAGCCTTTTGTGATTAAAACCCTAAACCATTTTTCGTTGCATAGAAAACCCTGAACTAGCTAAAAGTCAGTAAATCAAGGTTTTACTAGTGAGTAACTGGTTGAAACCGGTTATTAATCCTACTGGACCGGTAAATAACCTACGTGGAATTGTTGAAACCGGTTTCAATAATTAAAATTTATTTTACGTAGGTTATTTACCGGTCCACGTAGTATTAATAACCAGTTTCAACCGGTTACCTATTGAAAAACCTTGATTTACTGATTTTTAGTTAGTTCGGAGTTTTCTATTCAACGAAAAATGGTTTGGGGTTTTAATCACAAAAAACTGACAAATTAAAGGTTTTTTTGCGCAATTATCCAAAAAAAAAAGAGAAGTAAACTAATGAGCGTTTGGTTCGCGGATTTCCTAGGATTCCCTGGGATTTGCATTTAAAATCATGTATTTGGTTCCCAGATTTCAGTAAGGATTCGAAATCGTAGGATTTCTGAAATCCTTTCCTTATTTGTTATTTTAAAAACTCAACCTCCCCCTAGGATTTTAAATCTCAGTTACCTTGCATTTTTCAGATTAACAAATTTTTCCTAAAAGATAATGTAGATTCTTTGACAAAATCCTGATAAATGCAAATGCTACATAATGCAAATCCTTTGACAAAATGCAAATTCCAAGACAAATATGCAAAGTAGTTTGTTAAACCATTGAATTTAAAAAAAAATACCAACTTTTCCAACCTAGATCACCCTATAGATCGATGGTTTTCAGGGCAAAAAATTATTTATAAAAACCAATAATTTGGCTAAGTAATATTCTTTACATTATAACAAGTTGAAATAAAAAAATATAGAAACTTTTCAAAGGATTATTTGTATTCAAAGGATGCCAAATGGCTAAGTGATAATATCAAGCATGAGGGGAGGCAACCCTTGTTGCTGATTTACCTATAAACACCCATATTTCAATGGGCTTACTTCTTCAAAATTAAAGTTTTGAAAAACACAAAGGAAAATTGCCAAACCAATCGGATTTACAAAATACAAAGCAATCAAGTTATCAACTAATCAAGTCTTGCATGCTTTGTACTCTACGAGTGCCCGAATGGCGAAGCAACGTTGATAGTTCACGCGTCTTTGACCATAATAAGTTATGATGTAATCCGTCATGGAATGGATAGAGCTCGGTATAAATTTCGTATGCATGTTCTTCTAGTCAAATAACTAACCTTATTGTTGAAACATACTCATCTCTTTACTACGATACTTTATTTATAATAGTTTGTAGGATTATGACGAATTACAGATTGTTATAAGGTCATACAATATTAAGAGCTTGGTTCATGTCGATCATCGTTATGATGCCCACCGTGGTACCACCAAAGTAATAATTGTTTCTTTTTTTAGAGAGCACGTGTGTTTGGGGTTGAGTTATGAGGGTGTTTATGTACTTCTTTGAGTGTTTAAAACTCAAAAATCTCAAAACTGATATTTGAATGAAAATACACAAAAACATTTTATTTTTGTGTCTGGAAAAGTTAAAATTGCAAATTTTTGAAAAAGTATCAATGTACATACATTTTGAGGAAACAAAGGTAAGTCTTCATTTAGCAAATCCAAACATTAAAAATGTGTACTTATTAAGTTTTCAAAAGACACTATGTTTCAATAACAACCATTACTTTTCAAAATAAAATCCTTTTTGACAACTTTAACATACATAAAACTTTTTGTGTTTCATACCCTTTGTTAGGGTGTAAATGAGATGAGATAGCTTGTGAGTTACTTGAGATTGACTTGAAAATAAACTCAAACACGACTTGTAGCTGATCAAGTCGAGCTCGAGCTACTCCAGTATGAACTGAGCCAAGTTCAAGTATCAATTTAACTGGCTCGATGGGCTCGTGAACATATAAGTTTATATTTTTTACTCTTAAACTTTATACACAATAAAATTTTATCACTGTTATATAAGTCACACTTTACAGCTTGTATGTTTTTTTTTTTTTAACTTTTATAGTCTATATGAATAATGAAATAGCCATGGTCATTATGAGTTATGTATGAATTTCTGTTTCGTATATATCGTGTTAGGCAAATCAAATTGTTGAGATGTTATGTTAACTCGTTGATTTATAATTTGTTTTTTCTTTTCTAAAAATTTATCGAGCCAAGCCTAGCTCAAAAATGTCAAGTAACTTATCGAGCCAAGCTCGAACTTGAAAATGACGTTTGATATAGCTCGAGCTAAGTTTTGAGCTTGAGTTTTCTCGATTAGTTCGAGATTGGTGATACAGTTTGACTCAGCTAAATTACACTGCTACCCTCTGTCGTGATTGGAAAGAGATCTAGATAATGAGGTGGTATGTGTATGTGTGTATATAAGAACCTCTTGAAAAAAATAGAAATGTAATACCTTAAACCTAAATAAATGATTATACATGCTAGAATGAGAATATTAACAATAATTATGATATTAAATAAATAAATTTATTTTTTTGTTGGAAAATAATAATAGTAATAAAATATTTTAAACATAAAAAAATGATATATGGATTATTATTATTTATTAATAATAATGCTAATTCTATAGAGATCACTTAGTGGTTAACTTAGTAGCCATGGTTTTTATAAAAGATCTTTAAGGGCAGTGCCGGTCCAATCATATTTGGGGCTCCGGACAAAAACTTAAAAGAGGCCCTATAAATATATATGTATATTTAAAATAAGCAAAATTCAAGTAAAAATGATAAATTAAAAACTAAAACTTATAATTATATAACATAAACTAAAAACTTTGGCAAGTCGATAATCTTGTTTAGTCGTTAATAGACCTAAGTATATATAATAATTTTGTTGAGAATAGGCCCCTGTGATGAATGGGCCCTGGGCGGTTGCCCGTGTTGACCTTGCTTAGGACCGACTCTGTTTAAGGGTATATTTGTCATTACATAATTTTTTATAATTATTAACAAACTTTCTCTTCAAATCTTTTCATATTTGAAAAGAAAGCCTAGAAGAGAAAATTAGTTAAATTTTCTCTTCAAATCATTTCTCTTTAACATATATAAAATTTTTTCGTACCCTTTGTTGGGAATGTAAACAAAAAAAAAGACCCCTTAAAGACTTTGTCACCGGAGATGTTAACACGAGGACAATACCAGGGCTGTCCCATGGATTGGGGGCCATGTGCTTGTGATTACAACATACACTCTTAAATATTTTAAAGAATAAATTAGTTATTTTGAGACTTAATTTTAATAGGTAAACTGAAAGTTGTTAACGACAAAAGAAATTATTAGTCAGCAATTGACATGAACAATACGAATCAAATTAAATTTGACATAAATTCCATTTTAATTACGCACCTACGTACAACGTATATGCATTAAATGCTGAAGATTTTTATTGGCTCGAACTTATATCTTTATTATTACCGTGATACCCTACGAAATCGGGAGCACTGTACGATCGAGCATCCTGCATACCATAAAAGACACCCCTGGACAATACAAAGAACAAAATAGCCGTCAACGAATGGTCATTTAAGTTTAATGATTCAAGGATAAAAAACCGAACAAATTAACAAAATAAGTAAGACATATAAAATTATTAAAATTGAGGGATTCAATTCAAGTATATCAAACTACATGAAAGAAAAATGTCCATCACTATAAAAATATCAAATACTTGTAACTAAAAATTTGGTTTTATATTAAGAGTTTAGAATTTTATATACCTATATATGTTTATGTATGTTGAAGCCATATTAATATATAGGGTTTATTATCATGTTTTCACGTTTTTTGCGTTTTCATCATTCCATGTTATTTTTTCAAAAAAAATTCTCAAATTAATTTTTTCTTTTTGGTTTAGTGAAAAATGAATATTGAAAACCTGTTTTTCAGTCTCTAAACCTCCCGCTTTGATAATTAAAACGGGGTCTAATAGTCAAATTTCACAAAACTAAAAAAAAACATTGAGGGACTAATAAAAAGTAAATGTATAAATATTATTTATTTAAACAAAAAATATATAAGAATGATATTATTATTTATTATGACCTATTAGTTTTATATATTTCTAAATATATACGAATAACAATTATTTTCTTATATATTTTTTTAAACTTATTATTATATTATATTATAATTAATAAGTTTGTATAGTATTAGATTTTATTTGATTTGAATTCAAAAGTAGATTTTATATTAGATTTGTATAGATATAATTTAAATTTCTTTATTATTTTTAAAACCTATACATGCCACGTGTCGATTCATGGTGATGACACGTGGCTTCACCTAATTGAGTATAGTTACTCTTTTAATAGTATAGATGGATGGATTGAAGGGTACATGTGGCAATCTCAGGTGAAGCCAAGTGACGCTCTATCTAGGTGCCATGTGGCATCTAGTTACTCTTATAATAGAATAGATAGATAAATATATATGTAATAATGAGATGTTGATGTTGATGTTATCCTAAAGTCAAAACGGTCCTAATGTTAGTTAAGTTTGCTAGACAAATAATGTCACATGCAATTGCCACAATATTATTGTACAGTGTTTGGTGGGTCTGAAAACTCTGAGTTATGATTGATCCATCATGCATGTTTCGAATGAGGAAAACAAGCCCACATGTTAATTTCAAAAGATTAACTTACAGCCAAACACCCACACAAATATCATCGATCTTTTCTCTCTCTCTCTCTCTCTCTCTATATATATATATATATCACTGTTCCCAACCAAGAGACTAAAATTAACACACACACAAAACACACACACTTAAACACACACAAATAGTTCTTGTTATTACATGCAATTATAACCATGCAAGTTCTTCACATGAACAAAGGAGAAGGGGAGACTAGCTATGCCAAAAACTCTTTACTCCAGGTATCTAATTATCTTTAACCATCCATGCATGCATATATCTATTATATATATATATGTGTGTGTGTATATATATAATCAATTTATTTACCCCATATATATAGCATAAAAAAAGGTATATATATATAACCCATCCACATACAACCGATATGAAGAAGGTAAATTATGTAACATATAGCTAATAAGATACATGTATCGGGAACCGATAGGCATGACAAAAAAACCCATCCCCGACAGGGAACCCGTAACTCGACCCCGATTTGACCGGGGAATCCCCGAGTTGACCGGGGATGGGGAATCCCCGATTTAAAATAATGGGGATGGGGCGGGGATGAGAGACACTTTAATCCCCGACCCCGACCCCGGTTATAAAATATGTTTTAATATAAATTATTACATATATTTAACTTTACAATGTAAATTATTTATTACATTCTATATAATATATTAAATGTAATTGTATATGACTTTACTATAGTTTAAAATACTATTTTTATTTTTCATTTTATTGGTTTTATAAATGTTTTGCATCTATTCTTTGTTTTAGTTTTATTATAAATTATACATTATATATGTAACACCTCAAATATGTTTGAATTAATTTTTTTAAAGTTTATTTACATATATTTTTCCTACTAAATTACTATATATAGCTTAAACTTAAATAATCTTTATGAAATTGAAAAACCCGATTCCCCGACGGGGATCCCCGATCCCCGATTGGGACGGGGATGGGAATAGAAACTCATTCCCCGACGGGGATGGGGTCGGGGATAGGGGAGAGGATTATGAAGCGGGGATGGGGATGGGAAGTGAGATCCCCGCCCCGCCCCGCCCCATTGCCATCCCTAGGAACCGACCAGCACACTATAGGTTTCATGTCTAGCGCCAACCACTAATTACTTAAAAAAACGACTTCTTGTCTTCAGTTTTTCCGTCTAACATGAAAAATGTTTGTTTTTCTTTTTAATTTGAGTTGCCCGTAACTTTCATACAAACATAATGTCATTTAGTGACATACCAAAAGTGTCATTAAAAGTAAAAAATTAAAAGTCTAGGTGTCAAGTTTTTTTACCTATACAACAAAAAGAATAAGTAAAAGTGAAGTGCGTATGGATAGATAGTGACTGAAAATGTATGTGAGTATAAGCCTCAAGTATTTTTCTAAAAGAATTTTTGTGTCACTTTTTTAAAAAAAATTATGAACTAAACGACGCATGAGGGTATTATCCTACATGTAAATTTGTAGAATGGATAATAGTTATTTTAATATATAAAATATAAATACTAGAAATATGATACGAATATGCAAATAAATTAAATATATGTATTGGAAGTTCAAATAATAGTACAGCAAAGGGTTAGTCGATCGTACCAAAAGTTGAATAAAGTTAAAGATTTCTATTTCTGTGGGGTGAAAACTGAAAAGATATATATATGACAAATCTTAGGTGAGAAAACTCCATAAATGCATGCATGGTTATATATGTTACTTAATTAATTAATACTTAATTATGCAAAATTTTTAATAATTTATAACACAAATTAATGAATTTTCTGATCATATATTTGATTTACAGAAGAAGATAATATCGGTTGCTAGTTCAATGATGGAATCTGCGATTATAAACATCTTGTGGGAGGTGGAACCCGAGAGCATGGGAATCGCAGACCTCGGGTGTTCATCTGGACCGAACGCGTTGACAGTGGTGTCTCGGATAATCGAAACAGTGCATGTGGCTAGCAATCACATGGGTCGATCTGTGCCTGAACTAAGAGTATCGTTAAACGATCTCCCGTCCAACGACTTCAACCTTTTGTTCGAGTTGTTGCCAGCCTTTTACGACAAACTAAAGCATGATTACGGTATCGAAGGTTGTTATGTTTCGGGTTTGCCGGGTTCCTTTTACGGCAGGTTGTTTCCGGCTAGTAGTCTTCACTTTGTGCATTCTTCTTCGAGCCTCCATTGGCTTTCTCAGGTTTGTATTTTAACAACAAACTTAACGTATAAATAATATTTTTCAGTATTTTTTGGGTGAAAATTAAAACAACACAACTCCTTTTGTCAATTCAATATAATTATTTTTGTTTTTTATCGGGTGGGACCCACCATTATTATCATTATCATTACATTTGTATATTAAAAATAAGTTAAATGAATCAAGTCATTCAATGATTACTTAAATGATTAAGGTAATTACGGGTGTATAATTAGATTAGATGTAAGGCTAAGTATAAAAAGTGGGATTTTGACGGCACGCAAAGACTTTATAGAAGAGAATACATTGTAAAGTTGTAAAGATTAATAAAAAAAAAACTTCCAAAAAGATTATAAATAATGAATTGATAGAAATTTTGACTATAATCGTTGGAGGCATAATAAAATTAAGTTAAGGAAATACTACCACAAGTACTGTGTTGTTTAGTTACCGAAAATTTACAAAATTTCTATTTCATTTTTAAAAAAAGATAAAAATTTGTTACTTAACAACAATTTCATAAATTTTCATTTCATTTTTTAAAATACTACTCTTCATATTCTCTCTTACTTTTCTATTACATATCCTATATTTCATTATAATACTCTATTTTTCAATCACCTGTCTTATTTTTCTTAAAACTAAAACTTTTCATAATCTAAGATTAGATGATGAAAAGTTTTAGTTTTAAGAAAAATAAGATGGATGATTATAGAATAAGAAAAATAGGATATGTGGTAGAAAAGTAAGAGCGAGAAAAAGAATATTATAAAGAAATATAGGGTAGGTAATAGAAAAGTAAGAGAGAAAATATTAAAAATAGTATTTTTTAAAAAGTGAAATGAAAATTTGTTATGTAACAAGTTATCATTTTTTAAAAATTGAGATGAAAATTTTAGAATTTTTCGGTAACTAGACACACCCAGCTTTTTTTTATAGAAGTCATTGTTTTTTTTCTTCTAAAAACTGAAACTTGAAAACTAAAAATGAAAAGTGTCTAGTTTTCGTTCGTACATACGTACATATATATAGACACACATATTCAAGATCAATCATGTACCATATTAAAATGTGATACCCGAGTATCATATTAAAATGAACATGTTTATTACGATAAAATATTAAAAAATTATGCAAAACTGCAATATACACGTATTCAAACATGCAATATTATTTATTAGAGTTCACATAATTTACATCTTATTTTAAGTAAAACAACAATATACATATGTTCAAAGTTGCAATATGCATATGCATGAATATATGCATATTGCATTTTTGCATGAAATCAAGCATTTAAACATTTTTATCGTAATGAGTACGGAAATGATGTAAAACTGTCAATTGTAACACAATTTTGTCGCCTCTATTGCCCTAAAACCTTGTAGTGTAAATGCGATTAATTTATGGAACCCAATTAAACAGGTACCATTCGGTTTAGAACCGAATGTTGGAACCCATTTGAACAAAGAAAAGATATACATATCGAAGAATAGCTCACCGATTGTCATAGAAGCATACCAACAACAGTTCCACAAAGATTTCTCGTTATTTCTGAGGTTGCGTTCCAAGGAAATGACTACCAACGGACGGATGGTGTTGTCGTTTATGGGCCGACTGTCTCCTGACCCTCGTGCTAACGAAGCTTGCTATCAATGGGAACTTTTAGGTTGTGCTTTAATGAGCCTCGCTTTCGACGTATGTTTACTCTCTCTTGAACACTCGTAAACAACTTTTATGTTTTCATGTTTTTTCTAGTTTTATAAATGTCAACATGTTAATTTTCAAATTTTAGAAGAGAAATGTTATAAAAGTTATTGGTAAAGCAACACATTTTCATTTTGTTACCACTGTTATCATAACATACATTTCTTTTTTAGTAAATTATAAAAATTGTCCACGTGGTTTGCATAAAATTTTGGATTCAATCATTGTGGTTTCAATTTTGCATAAACAATCATTATTTGCATAGTTTATTTGCAGAAATGGTTCAACTGTCTCATTTATTTTCCTAAATGACAATTATATCTTTTTTCTTAATAACAATTTTGGTATCTTTCTTTTCATTATTTATAAAAATGAAAGAGTAAATTACGATATTGATATTGTTTTAATGATCCCTTCTATCTCATTTTTTTCCTTAATGACAATTACTTAGACTAATAACAATTTTGGTCCCTTTATTTTCATTGTATTACTTAGATAAATATGAAAAGTATCACTACAAACAACATGTCATTTAGTGACACACAAAAAGTATCATTAAAGATTAAAAAAAAAGTGTCGCTAGGTGTTATAAGTTTTTACATACACAACAAAAAAAATGGGTAAAAGTGGAGTGTGTATAGATTTATATACTGACTGAAAATGTATATGGGTATAGGCTTCAAGTATTTTTGTTAATAAAAGTATGGGTAAAAGATGACTCTATATCTACTCTTTTTCAAAAACGACACTAAAAGTATGATATAGTGACACTTTCTTTTGTATCACTAAAAGCGTGTGTCATTAAATGACACTTTTCTTGTAGTGTATCATCTATTTTTTTATAATTATATAATTTTGTTAAAGAAATAGAAGTATGTTTCTATGATTAATAATTATCCTGTCATGTTACTATATATTAAATTCAAAGGAATTGAAAGAGTCTTCATTATTTATGCATTATTAATTAATCCAAGTTTAAGTTGCAGAAAAGTCAAGAAATTAAGGGGTTGTTTGTTTGTTCCTTTTATTAACATCTGTTTAGATTAAATAGTCTGTCTAGATTAATTAGTGTAAAAGAACTTCTCCTTATTGAATTGTACTTAATTAGATATTATATAATTTGTTATAGGGACTTGTGGAAAAGACATTGATCGACTCATTTAACGCACCTTATTATGCACCAAGCCCGGAAGAAGTGCAACATGAAGTTGAAGACGAAGGATCCTTTGTGGTTGATGGTGTTGACGCGTTTGAGATTGAATGGGATGGTGGTACCGACTCAAGTAATGGTCCTAAGGATTCTAGTGGGAATCGTGTGGCTAAAACCATTCGAGCCGTTGTGGAGCCAATGTTATCGAGTCATTTTCAACTCGAGCCTAAAACGATGGATGAGTTGTTTATAAGATATGCTAAACTCATCGATGAATGCTTCTCCATTTCAAGACTCAAGTACATTAATTTGGTTATTTCTTTCTCCAAAAAGACTTGATCATGTCCCTTAAACCCAAAGTTCATGTGTTTGTCTTTGCCATATTGTATTTTTTTTTCTAATCTAAACTATAATGTTTACTTTTTTTAAAATGGAAAATTTATATGATTGTGTGTAAGATATGCATCTATTGCCATGTAAACCAAATCAATTTGCTATTGGTGTACAATGTTGCTTATTTAGGTACATTATAAAGAAAATTAATATCTTCAAATTAAAAAACGAAAAAAAAAAAACAAACAAACAAAGGAAATTGTCAAACCAAGTCATGCATTCTCAATATAACCAATAGTTGGAGCGATGTTTTACACATACATTTATTAAGTGGTGACACAAAAATTCTGTTACAAAAATATTTGATGCATATACTCACGTACATTTCCAGTCATTATATATCTATACTCACTCCATTTTTATCTACTGTTTTTGTTGTGTAGGTAAAAAGTTTTAACATATATAGTGACACTTTTTGACATTTAATGACTTATAATTCTTGTATGATCGAGAACAACTAGCAACATTTTGTGAGACATTTAGATTAGTAAGCATTTGAATTTTTAATTGTATGAGAAATAATTGACTAAGATGTAAAATTATTTAAAATACAAGTAATCAAAGAATTAGGTATAACTATTTTGTGCATACTTTTAAAAATTATAAGCTAGCTAAGAGGAAAGGACCAGGGCAAAGGAGATGTATGTTGACGCAAATAGGCCGGCAAAGAAATCAATAGCAATAGTTAAGGCCGCAATATCTATACAAATTAATAATGTAGTGAAACGAGAATTATATATAAGCTCGTTAAAATCAGCGAGAGAAGGTGTTGGGACATAGAAAACGTCATGTACAATAAAGACGATCATAGACAACAAGACCCAGTTCTCTTTGTCAGGCTGCCTCCGTATCCCATCTCTATCTCTCTCGCTAATGAAGAGCAAACGGATATACCTCGTTGCCGACTTCACTTCAGAAAGATGAGGGACTGATCCAAGAAGCCAATGCCAACAAGTGGTTCCATAGCTCCCCCAACCACATCAGGAAAGGGACCTCACGCTTCCCTTCTATCTTAGGTTCTAGCCTGAAAGAAGACGACATTAAGAGAGGACGGGGTACATATTTCCACAAGTTGTACTACAAAGGATATGTGGTTGAAAGTAGCAGGGACATGGTAGGGTCTACCGATGGATCCTTAGCACAGGAGGACGGACAAAATCCGAGGATTGGTAAGGAGGAAATTAAATTTGCCTTAGAAAATGGGAGGAATAAAGTAGTAGGGTCGAGTGAAATAAAATTACGATGTGGGAGTTTTTTTGGAAAAGGTTAGGCGAAATGGTTAACACTATGCTCCGCTGAATTCAAGGCTCGGGTGTAATGCAAAGGCCAAGGGGTTGTGTACCATTGGGTCCTAAGGGTAGCGCCCCTAATGGGTCCAAGGCGCATAGCCCATGGCAGTGGTTCCGCCTACCGGTCGGCAGATGGGATCGTGGTCTAGATATACATATAATGATATGAAGTGATTTGATGTATGAAATATCTACTTGTGCTGATGTTCTTGACTCGTTGAGGCTGAGTCGCTGATGCTAGTCTGCTACTGATATTAAAGCTTTTAAACAATCACCGTGAAGCAGTTGCTGATGTTATGTTATCAACAAGTGACACTTGCTAATGTTGTTATCAGTCTATTAGCAAGTTGCTCATAAAGTGACAGTTTTCGTTAGCGGTTATTTTGAGAAGTTACTTTTTGTTGTTATCACTCCCATAACAAAATTTGAATACCCGTTAAGACAAATTGTTGTTATCAGAATTTGTTCATATACCATCTCACGATCATCGAGGTCTTGATCGATTCCATAGTTCATTTTGTTTTTATCCAGTTTTCTAACATATGTAATCATAATTTCTAATATCAATTCACTATAAAATTTGTCTATTAATTGCTAGTCCAATCGGAATGGTGTCGTGGAGCCTCAACCACCACATTTCACGCTCCAGCCACACCACCCTCCATTGGGTTCATAGTCCCCACCGCGCCATGCACACCCCCTCCCAGTCTTTGAACCACGACATCCTTATGTCCTTTTGAATCATTTATAAACGGGTTTTGACCTTTTTTTGGAGGGAAAAATGATTTTATATAATAATTTTATCCTATAAGTACCACTATTTTACTACTCAACCATTTTTACACCTAAATCTACAAACTATTCTGTATCTCTCGATCTATATTTTCTTATCACACACAATGAATCCAAGAGAATTCAACATTGACGAAAACAAGCTTTCAAGTTTGTGGGGTTTGATTTAGCCAATGTATAAATGAGTTGGACGAGTTACTAAGTAGGTCGGGTTATTTGCAAATGTTATAATAAACATCTTTGATTGTATTTATAAGCTAAACTAACAAAATAGGAACGAAAATGATATTATTAAATTTTAATTGAATCTAAGTAAATCATCAAGACGAAAATCGTCCTTAGGTGCATCTTTCAAAAAAGGGAAAATTATTGAAAAAAAACCATCAACTTATAAATTTTTTTCGATTAAGTACCCATTTCATTTTTTAATCCTTAATTAAGTCCCCAAACTGCTTAAACTTTTTAAATTGGTCCGTTAACATGTATAACAGGTTAACATGCTTAAACCTATTTTGCAAAAACCATCAAAGTATAAATTTTTTCCGATTAAGTCCCCATTTCATTTTTTTTTCCTGATAAGTCTCCGGATTACTTAAACCTTTCAACTTTTCGATAAAATAAAATGAATTTTTTAAACTTTTAAAAATGACGATGTTTATTTCAATGACAGAGTATGTCGTATTTGTCTAGACCAAAATAAGTTGGTTTAATAATAATATTTTTTCAAAACGACGAAGGTTGTTTGAAAATAATAAATTTTTTTAAATTTACGTTATTACATATAACATAAGTTGGTTTGATATAAAAACATAAATGATGATTATTTCGATCCTATGTTTGTGAAACACCCATACAACAATAATATATATTTAAGTGTAATTAACAATAAATAGTACAATAATACTTGCGGAATTAGGGTAAAATTAAAACTTTTACAACTAACGCATCACAAGTGATGCATCCGATTAACAACTATTAATTCTACGAGGTTACAGGTCATGATCCTGCGAACGAATAGTTAAGGCCGGGAAGTCGGCTACCCAAAAACCCATCACAACCAACCAAAGCTTTACCGTTAGTCTCGAGTCTACACTTTGAATAATGAGGAAGAATATACGCTTCCCGCTCGATAGCTCAAACCTGCAAAAGGTTAACAACTAAAGGGGTAAACAACAAAAGTTGTTTAGTGAATTCTAATATTAATATAAATAACAGTTACACGCTAACCATGCCTATCCAACACATATTTTCTATCAACCAAAGATATAAGGGCCAATGATAGCCAATGCCGAGCTAGAATGGGATCACCTCATCCTCGTTGAGGATTATCGGTGTCCCACATCAATTATTTACCTATTCGAATTCACAACAAGATGCCTCATCTCACTAAGGACTATTAGCATTCTCGACATTTATTAATGTCACATGTTCCACCGTCCCGCCCGGCCTAGTCGAGTCAAGGTGGGGAACCAACTCAACTCTTGGAATCCACTACACCGCTAGACATAGTCGAGCCGAAGTGGGGATTCCAACGCGTGTCATAGTAGCACTGTGAATAATAGTTTCTAACAATTCAATCAACTATATGCAATTAATAAGAACACAGAATTTAATCAACACTAACCAAATGATTCGATTGATGATTTTGTTGATTACAAAATGTATCTTGATTTCCTCGTGTACTGTGCTTCCTATTCTGATTACAAACTTTCCAAAAGAATATTTAGACAAGTCTATCTATTTGGAAAGTCAAAAAGACTATTTATACATATTTACAAACTATAAGGAAATTACACAAACAGTCCCTAGACTTTGATATTTCATCAATCAAAAACATATTCTAACATTCTCCCCCTTTGATGAAAGTAGCAAAGTCTTCAAATTGACAAGCCCAGCTTCTGTTCAAATCTTCTAATACTTTTCCGATCCGACAGCCTCCATTCAATTTTAGAAATAAACTCGACCATGAGTCTTCGATCGTTAACAGACAAGGCTCCTTTCTTTGTCTTCCTCTTTTGATCTGCAGCCAGCTTGCCTTTCAAACCATTCAACACCTTAATCAACGTACCATCAGAAAACTTGTTCAGCTCAACACTCCTCATAGCTCTCAACCTTTTATTCCTATCTTTATACATGACAGCTGGATGCTTCACCATTATAACTTGAAACTCTTTAAGCTCACCAGCAAATTTAATATCTCTGTGAGGTGCAGTCATGTTTATCTTCCTCATGCCTCTCTCAACTCCAATTTGTAGATCTTGCACTGACATTAATACCAGTTTGGTATGCATAAAGTGAAACAATGTCTTCAGCGCAAATCTACAATGTTCATTCCTTTTATTTCTGCACAATTCATCAAAGAGATCTTCAATATCGACCAAGTGCATGTTAAACATGTCAGCTTCCGTGAAAACATACGTATTTCCATCAGACCTAGTTACAGTAAACTTCGGATAGAAAACCTTAACAAATCTTTCCTTTTCAATCTGCACCAGATCCACTATCCTGAAATCGCTATTCACCTTCTCAACCTCTTGTGTCTTATTTCTCAGGAAACTGGCATAGTTAACCAGATTGGGCATATTCGATTCTAGAACTCGGAATAACTTTTGAAAAGAACATGGAGCTTGCTTTTTACAAAAGATCCTTTTCTCCAGTATGTCTTCAATATACGGCATCTTGTTTCTTTTCCTTATAAACTCAGCAGACCTATTTTCTGGCAGTTCAAGCCTTTTCACCTTTTTCTTGCTTATTTCATCTTTATTCAATAGAGTTAACATATCTTGAATCTCCCTCTGCACCACTTGTTAAGCCTGAAACCTTAGTCTGTGTTGCTTCTTTGATTCATCAACAAGTACAAATTCATTAAAGAATCTATCCATCACTTCCACTTCATTTAAAACAACTGTTTCTTGAGCCATACTGCTCTCAACAGGAAACTCTTCAAACTCTTCTTTAACCTGTACAACCACCTCAGGCTTTTCAACCGTTGGTGTTGATTCAACATCTTTCATTATTTCTTCAACTAACACCTCCTCTTCTTCTATCCTTTCAGCCCTAGAGTCTACATCTGTCAACGCAATTATGTCATCATCTTCAGACAATTCAATAAACTGATAGATATCGGGCTGAGTGTTCAAAGGAACTGGAACATCTTCATAAAGAATCAATCCCAGTTCTCTCTGTTCACCAGCTGACTGTTTAGATCCTCCGGCTTCTTTCTCCTGAGTTTCCGGCTCCTTCTCTGGATATGTCAGCATTAAAATCCCAGGCGTTGATTGATCAAGTTTTCTCCTCTTCTCCCCCTCATGAGGAGCATCATCGGAGTCTTCGTCGTGCTCATCATGTTTCCTCTTTGACGAGGAAGCTTGAGCCTTGCAGGTCTCTTCCACTGCCGCCACTCGTTCAGAAAGATTACCTAACGCCGTTACTACTGTATTCTCCAAACTTATCATACGTTCCCGCATTTCGTCAAACTGCTCAAACACAAAATCTTTCAATTCCTCCTTCAACTCTTCAATTGCTTGTTTTGACTCATTTTTCTTAACGGACTCCTCCGCAACATCCTTTCCCTTCAAGAACTTCTGAATATTGGTCATTTGAGCCATTACCTCAGCCAGTTGATTCGAAACATGCGTGTTTACTCCAGAAACAACTTCATTCAATGTTGTTGTCAAGGTTGATTCAGTCACAAACGGGGATAAACTCACTACTGGGTCACGAAGACTTCCAGTTGACACAACAGTTGAACTTGTATAAAGAACTTCTGTGTGGCCAGTGCTCAGAGTTAATATTGGCATTTCTCTGACTGGACTTCCACCCTCTTCAAGTGACGGAGCAACAAATGCTTCCGTTACTAAGGATGTTCCAGTGGGAACACTCAGTTCAACCACACTAACTTCAATAGATGAAGTTGACGCAAGTGTCCTAAAGTGTATGTCAGCTAGACTCAGTGATTCAAACGAAGTCGTACACACGGGCAATTGTGTACTAGTTTCAATATCCATCAAGTCCAAGTGACTTTCGGATAGATCATGTGGCTCATCCCTGTGTGCAATTGAAACAGTCTCCTGTTGAGAGGAGACTGAGTGGATAGTTGGGCGTGCAATCATCAGTGAGATACTGACTTGTTCAATGCTAACTCCCATAGGAGAGCTAACAGTGGATGTAGGTAATTCCCGGCTTTCTGAGCTTAGGGTCTCCCTCACACTCTCTACAGCCATTTGCACAACATCAATCATCATTCCCCCTCCTTCATGATGATCACCACCATCATCACCATCATCATCATCACCATCTCCCTCTTCTTCTTGAATATCAGATAATGTTCTCTCAGAATCAGATTTCTCTTCTTCTTCCTCACCACCCCTCACACTTCCTTCACCCTCACTCTCAGAACGGGCAACCTGAACTTCAGCTCCTTGCTGAGGTTCCGCTATCCTTAAAGCTCCTGGGCTAAGAGATCCCGGTTCTTGGGTCTCTATCGGAGCATGATCTATTCTATACAATTTCACATGTTCACTTTCTTGATCAGCATATTTGAGCAACGACTCTGGAATTGGCATTATGTTGGCATTTGGTGAGTCCGGCACTTCATGCAAACTCATCATGACATAGTCTGGGCATCTCTGAGAATTGGCTCTCTTTGGAATATTTTCATTAGCCCTTAAGATCCCTCGGATAAGAATCTGGATAAACCTTTGAAGTGGAACGAACTTCCTTGCTCTGTTTGTGGTTTTAGCAAGCACAATCTCCTTTAAATCTTCCCATATACACTGAGCAAAGTCATAATGCTTGTTGAATGCAATCCCATGAAATATCCTCAGGCAATGAATGCTGCATCGGTCAATTCCAGTATGCTTTGAAGTCATGCAACGATTTATGATACCAAACAGTGTGTACCATTCACCATTTAAACCATTTCTGTGAAATTTGGAGCTCTTTGGAAGTGGCTTTGAGTAGCCTAGACAAATCAAATCATGGACAAGCTCTTCGTCTGAAACAAAATCTTCAAAATCTGCTAACTCTGGAAAGTTCACAGTGTCTATTCGTCGTGGAAGAAATAAATTGTGACGTAGCCTTGCAAGAGTGATCTTCGTCTTGAATTGATCAATCGTCACTTTGAAATGGTGATTACCGTCCGCAGGAACAAATTTGACAGTGTGCCAAAATTGTTGTAAGTATACTTGTGGAATAGACGGTTTATACTGAAGCAGATAACCAAGTGGATGGCCTTTTAGAATGTCCACAATTATAGGATGGCTTACTTTAATGACTTTGGAATCTAAACGGTGGTTATTGTCCCGGAAAGGAAGGCAATGTTTTGGTTTGACGAGTTGATTGTCTGGGATAATATGTGTTTGTGAAGAACGAGCCACTGAGGTTGATCTTACTGGGGTAGATAGAAGGGTATGATTTGACGATGAATGAGAATCAGAGGAATTTGAATTTTGGGATTGAACTGGGGATGCCATTTGAACACCTGTAATAAAAAAATAACATCATGTTAGTCATATCATATACTCAAATAACATCTGTTAAAAATGTAGAAAAATTGTAACATTTTAATAGAAATTGTAAAAACTTGTGATTTTCTATTTCAAGCATCGGGATTCCTGACAATAATTGAAAATTATTGAAAGAACTCCAGAGTCAATCGTTTAGAGACCAATGTTAGAAAAACACAAATTTATAACAAGTTCTTAAAAAATGTGACATTTTTCTTAAAACAAAAAAAATTCCACACTTGGAAAAATTTTCTTATGTAACTCGAATGAAATAGAAATTTTCTCGAATCATACTTGAAGTATGGAGGATGACACATGCAACAACTCGAATGAGCCTAGATACAACTCGAATGATAAGTATATGAAACTCGAATAAGTGTCAGTAAAACTCGAATGATGAGTCTATAAAACTCGAATATGTCTATATGCTCCTCGAATGAAGTTTGACTCAACTCGAATCAGTCTTGAGTTTTCTCGAATGATGATATGTAAAACTCGATTTATATATGTCCTAATTTATGTGCTGAAAATTTTCTAAGTGTTAGATACACTAGACAACTCGCATAAAGCACACATCAACTCGAATGATATTTCCATGCAACTCGAATGACTCTGTCATTCAACTCGCATGACTCTTTGACACAACTCGAATGACTCTGTCATTCAACTTGAATGACTCTTTGACACAACTCGAATGACTCTGTCATTCAACTCGAATGACTCTTTCATTCAACTCGAATGAAGCTTTATTCGAGAAATATCTTTGTTCTTTTCTTACAAGTCCAGAACACTGTGATTTTATGAATTTGAGTTCAGAGCTGTGTTTCAGTGTTTTAAAACTTGTACCCCCCTCGAAAATGTGTTTTAAACACATTTGTTTTACTGAACTTTAAACAAAAACAACTTTAAAGTTGTTAAAAATTCAAATTTCAGTTTATTAAAAAAAATCGAAACTGTTCCATTCACAAATCAATGATTCTGTTTTTGTTAGGTAAAAATGACTTAGAAAATTTCAGATTCATAGTCATAATACCCACACAAACATCATTACACAATTAATTTCAGTTTCAAATAAGAATTCAACAAATTACCATTAACGGCCATGAACATGAAAACTAAAAAGACGATGAAAACTGAAAATATGAACACATACTTACATTCAAACAAATATACTGAAAATATGCTCATACTAACTGAAATATTAAAGAAAAATAAAGTTTTACTCACAATTTTGATGATATGAACTTTGTCGGTTGTTGGGTTTTAGCTTTCTTGAAAGTGAAGGAAGCTTTTTGGAGAAGATGAAAGAGAAATGAATATTCGAAAAAGTAAATTTGAATATGAAAATTCAAATTTATAATCAACTTTCACCCGGCCCAAGTTTTTAAATTTTCAAAATTTTGAAAATTCCGGCCCATTAACTAAACCAACTTAGCCCATATTTCCATTTTTCAACAAAATTGTGACTAAAAAAAATAACAACAAAAAAAAAATTAAAATGAACTAGATAGGAAAAAAAAAATTATACTTGAGAGAAAAATTCACATACACATCACACAAAAAAATGAAAAACACACACAAAAAATAAAAAAAATTAAAAGTATTAACAAAATGTATTTGCTCCCCCTTGAATTTCTGAAAGTTGCTCCCCCTCAACTTATTATTCCATTTTTCAGTTCTGCTCCCCCTACAAAATAACAGATAATTTTTTTATCAGATTTATGCAAAATCAGATAAATTTCTTTTCTGCTCCCCCTGCACATGACAATCCAGATCTTGTTAAATTCCAAAGAATATAAACTTTTATAATTCATGAATTCAACATCAGATAAAAATCACTTAAAAATGAAATTTTAAAATTATAATTTTGAAACTACTGAATTATTAAATCTTAACGATTCAACATAACTAATTTGTATACCAAAAGATTAAACCGCTTTTCATCTAACGCTTTGGTAAACAAATCAGCTAGTTGATATTCAGTAGGAACAAAATATAATTCTATATTTCCATTTTCTACATGATCTTTTATAAAATGATACCGAATGTCGATGTGTTTCGTTTTTGAATGTTGCACCGGATTTGATGCAATGGCTATTGCGCTCTGAGAATCACAGTATATTGGAATTTTCTTTGGTGTAAACCCGTAATCATGCAGTTGGCTCTTCATCCACAACACTTGAGAGCAGCAGGAAGATACAGCAACATACTCTGCCTCAGCTGTAGACAATGAAACACAATGTTGTTTCTTGGATGACCAACATACGGGTTTGTCACCTAAGAATTGTACTGCTCCTGACGTACTTTTTCTGTCCATCTTATCACCTGCGTGATCAGCGTCAGAAACAGCAGTCAGATGAAATGAAGACTCCCTAGGATACCACAAACCAAGATTTGGAGTTCCTTTGAGATATATCTTAAAATTCGTTTTGCAGCTGTTAAGTGTGATTCTTTTGGATTTGCCTGATATCTAGCACAGACACATGTAGCAAACATAATATCTGGTCTACTGGCTGTTAAGTACATTAATGACCCAATTATACCTCGATAATGGGTTACATCTACAGGTTTCCCTGAGATGTCCGCATCGAGTTTTGATTTTGAATCCGGAGCCATGGGAGTTTTCATAGGAGTACTATTGACCATGTTAAATTTCTTTAACATGTCTTGTATGTATTTTGACTGATTGATAAAAATACCATCAGTTAATTGTTTTACTTGTAATCCTAAGAAAAAATTTATTTCCCCCATCATGCTCATTTCGAATTTCTGGGACATTAAAAATGCGAATTTCTTACAAAATTCTGGATTTGTAGACCCAAATATTATATCATCTACATATATCTGTATAACTATGATATCTGACCCCTGACGTTTTATAAACAAGGTTGTGTCAACTGCACCTTTTGTAAATCCGCATTTCAACAGATATGTTGAAAGTGCATCATACCAAGCTCGAGGTGCTTGTTTAAGGCCATACAGTGACTTATCCAAAATATATACATGATCAGGTTTCGAAGGATCAGTAAACCCTTCGGGCTGATATGTATATACTTCATCTGTTAGCTCCCCGTTTAAAAACGCAGTTTTGACATCCATTTGATATACTGTAAAATTTTTATGTGCGGCAAAAGCTAAAAACATCCTTATAGCTTCAATGCGTGCAACTGGTGCGAATGTTTCATCATAATCAATCCCTTCTTGTTGACTGTATCCTTTGGCCACGAGACGAGCTTTATTCCGAATAATGACACCGTGTTCATCTTTCTTGTTCTTGAAGATCCATTTCGTGCCTATTATGGATTTGTCTTTTGGGCGCTCAACAAGTCTCCAGACCTTTAACCGTTCGAACTGGTTGAGTTCTTCTTGCATCGCCACAATCCAATCAGCATCCAGAAGGGCTTCTTTTACATTTTTAGGCTCAATCTTACTCAAAAAATTTGAAAATAAGCATTCATTTATTGTAGCCCTTCTGGTTTGGACTGATGAAGATGGATCACCAATGATGTTCTCTATTGGGTGATTTCTTGTCCACTTAACTGTATGTGGAAACGGTTCTATTGGGTCTTGGTTGGGATTGAGATCTAAATATGGTTCAGGAGTTACTGCAGATGTTGTAGGTGGAACATCTGAAGTAGGAGCTTCTGACTGTTCAGAAGTAATAGGGGTTTCAGAAGCATGTGGAGGTTCAATTGGTTGTACAATCTCAGTAGTTGACTGCACATTTGCTGTTGAAGCTTCTCCAGTTTCTTCTGAACTTTGTTGTTGAGAAAGATCTGAAACTACGACTGGATCTTCAGTGATCCTGTCAGGTACCAAATTTTGAACATTAGATTTTGGCGTTTCAAAATAGTCGTCATAAAAGTTCTCAAACAACTTATTTAATTCATTATGTTCAGTATTTTGTCTATTTGACTCCAATGAAGTCTGCATGTTAGGTTCGGGTCCTGAACTGGTGTGTTCAGAAGCCATTACCACTCGTTCGTCGAATTTAACATTTACGCTCTCGTTGACTGTCTTGGTTCTCTTGTTGTACACACGGAAAGCAACCGACTCCTTTGAATACCCGATGAAGATTCCTTCATCCGCCTTTTGATTAAACTTTCCCAGATTGTCTTTATTATTCAATATAAAGCATCTGCAACCAAAGACATGGAAAAATTTAATATTAGGTATTCGTTTATTAATCAGTTCATACGGAGTCTTTCCGAATCTTTTATTTATTATTGAACGGTTTTGTGTGAAACACGCTGTTGCAACCGCTTCTGCCCACAAGAACAATGGTAAATTGGAGTAGGCCAACATCGTCCTAGCTGATTCCACTAGTGTCCTATTTCTTCTTTCAACGACACCATTTTGTTGTGGAGTTTCAGCAGCTGAGAACTGATGTGTAATTCCTACTGAATTCAAGAACGAGTCTAATGATTTGTTCTTGAACTCTGTTCCATTGTCTGAGCGGATTGTCTGAATAGTGAGTTGTAACTTTACTTGTATTTTTCGGATGAAGTCTATGATGGTTTCGGTTGCATCTGATTTGGATCTCAGGAAAAACACCCATGTGTATCGTGAATAGTCATCAACTATCACCAATACATATCGTTTCTTATTTATACTTTGTACTCTCATTGGTCCACACAAATCCATATGCAGTAACTCTAGTGCTCTTGTGGATGAGTGTTCTGTTTTGGATTTGTGTGTGGCTCTTGTCATCTTTCCTTTTTCACATGTCGCGCATAGTTGCTCTTTTTGAAATTTGAGCGCCGGCAGCCCTTTAACTAACCCTCCTTTTGCTAGGTTGGTCAGCTCATTGAAATTCAGATGTGAAAGGCGACGATGCCACAGCCATGCTGTTTTAGATGTTGCTTTTGACAGTAAGCAGACATCTTTCTTCAGATTGATCGAGGCTAAATCAATTGAGTACAAATTTGTTTTCCTGTTTCCTGCTAGAATTTCTTTTCCTTCTGCGGATCTGATGCTGCACCGATTGGCTTTGAAGTTGACTTCTAACCCCTTATCACACAGTTGTCCAATACTAAATAGATTGTGACCAAGACCGTCAACATAAAAGACCTTTTGGATGGTGATTTTGTCATACTTCAGACTTCCGTATCCCTTGATCGGACAAAACTGATCGTTTCCAAATCTTACCGTCCCACAGAACTTTTCTACAAAGTCCGTGAGTGTGTCTCGTTGTCCGGTCATATGTTTGGAGCATCCGGAGTCAAGGTACCAGACATGGTTTACCTATAAAACGTAATAGCACATGAGGTACCCACTTGTAGTTGGGTACTTTTGTTTTAGGTAAATCATGCATAGTATCTTTTGTTTTTCTAACTGATATGGCTTTTAGCTTATCGTTTGAATTTATTTTAGGTACCCATTTTTGAACTGTTCTTTTGGGTATCCACTTTTGTACAATTCGCGGTGGAATTGTTTTTGAAATATTTTTCTGTGGAACCTTTTTCTGTTCATAAAATGGGTCCTTTTTCTTTGGTTGCCATACGAGCTTATTATATTTCACAGATTCAGGCTTACAAACATAAGAATTCAATGCAATTAATTTCGTTCTTGAAAATTTAATACAAGAATTATTAACAAGTTTATCATTATTACAGACAGAATGTTCAATTTTGCTAATTCTATCTGTAACAATTTTTTCTTTCACGCGGCATTCTTGTTTTATAATCTTGTTTTTCTCTTCTCTTTTCTTCTTTCGCCATACTTGTTTTCTCGATCCTTTCACAATGATATCTGGCATAAAAGAAGTATGAGAATTAGTGGATTTAGAAACTCGTTTCTTCTGTAAGTTTTTCATACCTGTTGAAGATTTGACTTTACGTGCAATAGAGTCCGTTGATGAAGATGATTCACCCTTTTCAAAACTAGGAGACTGAACAAAAAATTTTGTTTTCTCCTTCTTTTGTTGTATTGATGTTGAATTTACAGATGGTTTTAAAGACTCTGTAGCCATTCTTTGTAGAATTTTAACAGGTGCTTTATTACCATTTGATTGTTTATTAGTCAAAGGTTTGATAAATTCACCAATTTTACCAAACATTTGATCTAATGAATTATTATCAGAGTGCATGTACAGATCAAATTCTTTCTCTGAATTAATAGAGTCTAGAGAAGTAGTTGATTGTGGATCAGACACATTTATGTGTTTAGGTTTATTTTGCAACATTTGTTCCATTTTATTTAATTCTTCCTTGAGAGTTCCATTCTCTGTCTCAAAATTCTTAATTTTCAATTCTAAATCAGAATTTATCTGTTCTAAAATTGAATTTGGTAAATATAATTTTTGAGACTGAGATGGTAATTCAGACAAATTCTTTTCAGAATAAGTTTGAATTAACTCTTCTTTAGTATCAATAATGTTGCTTGTTTCATTTATCTTTGTATAATCAACATAATTTTGCATTTTGTCTGATCTTAATCTTTTTATTTCTTCGCTAGATTCTACTTCTTCAGATGCTTTCATGAATGTCATTTTTAATCCTAAATTCATGTATCTGACATCGTATAGTGTTGGTGAATTTGATATAGCTTTTGTCAGATACTTAGGATTTTCCCAACCAATACCAGATTTAGAGTTGTAAAACTCTGTATCTTTTGGTTGATTTAAATATATTGTTTGATCTGTTTGCCCTCTTTTAATAAATTCATCCTCCATCTGTTTTATTTTCTCATAAAGTTTAGTTCTCTCTTCAAATATGGCATGATATTTTACAGAAAAGTTTGAGGCTTCTAACTCAGCTATTCGCAGACTTTCTTGTATATCAGATATTTTGTGATTCAGATTAAGTATATTGCTTTGAAGTTCTTTTTCCTTATCTTGTAAGTCTGAGACAGATCGTAAAGCTAAGGCTTTATCTTTGGAAAAATCTAGAACTAAATTGTGTTCATTTAGAAGTTTGTTTTCCAAAGAATGAACCTTTTTCTTTTCTGCTTTTAAGGATTTTTCAAACTTTTTAAGCATGAAAGCCATATTAGTTAGTTTTTCTTCTAAGATGCATGAGTCATCAATATCAGAATCTGAATTAGAATTTACCTCCGGTCCGTCTGAATCATCTGAGTTTTCAGACTCTGAATCTTCCTCATTTTCAGCTTCATTTTGGCCAGATGCCATTAATGCAACTTCTTCTGTTGTTTCTTCTTCATCAGACTCAGATTCTCTCCTATCTGCATCCTCTTCATCTGTCAGTCCAACCCACACCTCATCTTCAGCTATCATAGCTGATTCACTTAGTTCAGATTCATTGAATATTTCTGACTTTAGACAAATATGGGCATCTTCATCCAATATGTCATCGTCTTCTGATAACTGTAACCAATGATCGTCCTCTGCCATCAGAGCTTTGCCTGACTCTTTCTCTTTGGCCAAGAGTGCCTTTCTTGTATAGTAGTCTGAATTTTTGACTACAGGTGATCTGCATTCCCTGGCATAGTGACCTGGTTTTTCACAGTTATAGCATTTCTGCTCCGACTCCTTCTTGGCTGATTTATCTGACTTCTCATATTTGTCAGACTTTCGTGTACTACTTTCTCCAGCTTTCTCATATTTATCCTTTTTCTCAACTTTTCTTGAACCTGTTTTGTAGCGCATTTTGTTGTTTGTTGGCTTCCTGTAAAATTTCTTCTGAAATGCCTTCGTAAGCAGTGCCATCTGCTTTTTCATCTCTTCTATTTCTGGATCTGCAGATGAATCTGATGATTCTGATTCAGAAGATGTGCTGCTGATTACTGCTCTCTTTTCCTTTTTCAGCTTGTATTTATACTTTTTCTCCGCCAGTAGAGCTAGTGGATCAGCAGTTTCTTTTTCCGCTTTCTTCTTTCCAGATATTTTCCTCAAAACAACTTCTTGGTAGTTGTTGAGGTTTTCAAATAGCATATGAAAATCCATCTCCTCTATATCTTTCGTTTGTTGGATGATCATAGCATATTTTTCCCATTCTGGATTTAGCACATTTAAAAATTTGACATTGATGTCCAAGTTGGACTTTGTCACTCCGTTTCTTTTTACTTCACTTACCAGATTCACAAATCTGAGGTAAGTGTTTTCCAAAAGCTCACCTTCACGAGCTCTGAAGTTCTCAAACGTCATTAGACTATTCCTAGCCCTATTAGTAGCAGCTCTGTCTGATCCCCTCATGATTTTGCATACTTCATCCCAGATGGACTTAGCAGTCTTTGTATTTGTCAGACAAGTGTATATATCATTGGGGATTGAAATCAACAATAGTTTTCTTGCAGTCTTGTCCCCTAACTTTCTCTTTTTCTGGGCCTCTGTTAGGTTTGTGACCTCAACAGTTCTCGGTGGTATTGGGGGATTGCCAGTTGGTACTCCTGGGATCGTTTCCATAAAAATTGCTGGTCCGTCATTTAATGATTTCAGCATTTCTTCAGACAAATCATGGAAACTTATAAATTCAAGAAACCGCTCCCGCCATTGGACATATTCTCCCCTGTATAAGATTGGGGGTTTGGTTTCTGATCCCATAGCAAGTGCATCTTTAGACATGTTGATTGATCGTTGGGAAACTTTTACCAAGATCAAATGAACTCCGAATGAGATTGAAAAGTTTGATCACACCTTGAAACACAGATTAGTACTGAAATCTACAACACAATGACTTGTTAGTAGCAATAAGCAGTTTAACTGAGACAGTGAATTGTGTTTGGATTAATGTGTGTGACAAACTTGAATGATTCTTGTATTATGAGTGAAACTTGAATGAATGTAGTGTAAAACTCGATTGTGTCTTTTACCAAACTCGATTGATTCTTTGATCAAACTCGAATGTGTGTTTGATCAAACTCGAATGTGTGTTTGATCAAACTCGAATCTGTTTCTGATAAAACTCGAATCAAGTATATGACAACTTGTCTTATACACAAACTCGAATGAGTCTTCTGTAAAACTCGAATCAATGTTATACAAAACTCGAATGAGTCTTTTACAAAACTCGAGTGAGTCTTGCACAACTCGAATGGGTCTTATATAAAACTCGAATGAGTCTTATATAAAACACGAATGATGTTGTTCTGAAATTCAAGTTTGTTCAGATTGTTGTCAACTCGAATATTACAGTTTGTCAACTTGAGTAATAGTAAGACACAACTCGAATAACTAAGATAACCAACTCGATTAACTAAGCTAACCGACTCGATTAACTAAGGTACCCGACTCGATTAACTGTTATACTCAACTCGATTTACACACAGGATGTGTATAATTCGAGTTTCTTAGTATTTTCAGCTTTTTCAAGTCTGAAATTCAGATTAAATCCAAATTTTACCCAATTTCATTCAAATTGTAATCGAAGGTAAGGTTTTTTAATACAAACACTTTGTGTTAAGCACTTTTATGCAAAAATGGATCTAAACCAGACTTTTTCAATGAAACAGTACCGGTTTTTGAACTTTTCAAAATTTCAGAAAATTGCTTAGATCTTTTTCTGTGTTTTGAAAATCAAAACAAGTTTATATTCAATTGATTCGTCTTTGAAACCTTAACCTTCGATCCAATTAACACTGAGAATGATCAACAGAATCAAAACCCCTAGTGATTTTAGGGTTTTTCCGAAAAAAATACTCAAGAACACGAAGAAAAAAAATTCAATCTCAATCAGAATGATTCATCCCTAAGTCTCTGATACCAATTGTGAATAATAGTTTCTAACAATTCAATCAACTATATGCAATTAATAAGAACACATAATTTAATCAACACTAACCAAATGATTCGATTGATGATTTTGTTGATTACAAAATGTATCTTGATTTCCTCGTGTACTGTGCTTCCTATTCTGATTACAAACTTTCCAAAACAAATATTCTGACAAGTCTATCTATTTGGAAAGTCAAAAAGACTATTTATACATATTTACAAACTATAAGGAAATTACACAAACAGTCCCTAGACTTTGATATTTCATCAATCAAAAACATATTCTAACAAGCACGTTATAACGCTTTTACAAAGATGCCTTACCATATCGGCACGTTACATTACCACAGTACGTACTACTAATGACTCCAATCCAAAGGTGAGAACAAACATGCTTGCGGCCCAACGTGTCATAATCATCGCCACGAAGGCGGCCCGTTGCCGTCCTCACATGATGTCAACACCGCCACTAGGATATAACTCATGCTTGCAGCCCAACGTGTCATAATCATCGCCCGCAGGCGGCCCGTTGCCGTCCTCACATGAGATAATCTCATCCCAATCCAATAACCACATACCTCATGGTCGTCTAGGGTTCCCTGTCAAAGTCGGGAGTGGTATTGCCTCTAGCAAGTACGAGGCTATCCCTAGCAAGTACGGGACTTCCGACATCGGCATCCGGCATCCAAAGAGGCCAGGAATAATCCATGGACATCCAAAGGGTGTCCAAAACGCATTCCACAACAATTTAGGGTTCAAGATGACTCATGAGAGTCTATAATGGTCCATAAGACCAATTAAAGAAACCATCTATGTAATTCTATTAACCCTTCTTTATTAGCAATTCTAATACATCATCGGGACCGAATGATTATTCTAATAAACTTACCGATTAAATAGCCCCTTATCGCCACCCATAATTGATTAGGTTGTCACGGAGGGTGACCCAATATATAACTTAAGATGCATCATGCTTACAACTCAACTATTATTAATCAATTACAAAAAAATGAGTAGTCCAACCTACTAGGTCAACCAACATGAATTGCCATCTTCCAATCATTATTATTCATACATATAAGCAGTTAAGCATACTATATGAGATGCACGACAAACCAATCCACAACAATGTCAACTAGCATGGCAATTCACTTTCCATTCATAATGCATGACAACATGTTTAATAAGGCTACAATGAATCCATTTATAGCATGTGAAAATGCATGATCAAGTAGCATGTTATCAACAAAGGCATAAACAACAATTAACATGTAATCATACATCTACATTAGTCCTAGAACTCACAGTGATCGGTTTAGAAG
Source organism: Centrapalus pauciflorus (assembly GCA_020465985.1). Classification (NCBI taxonomy): domain Eukaryota; kingdom Viridiplantae; phylum Streptophyta; class Magnoliopsida; order Asterales; family Asteraceae; genus Centrapalus; species Centrapalus pauciflorus. The sequence goes on along the minus strand of JAANYP010002780.1, from coordinate 175,226 downwards.
ATTCCAAAGCCTTCCAATAAAGCCACAATAGCCTGGAGAACGGCTAAAGCTTGCAATCAAGCTCCTTTCGACTCAATTCTCCTAGAAGCATTCACAACGCGTACACGTAAGCCCCCAAACACAAGATAAGCCCCCAAGAGTAGGCTAAGGGCATTGGTTTACCAAACCGAAAGTATCAAGTTCATATGAGGCCTTAGGAGTTCCGGACTCGATCCAAGGCCCTCAAACCCTTTAAACACTTAATTTAGAAGTGCAACGAACGTATAAGACCCAAGCACCGACCCCCGACCAACCAAAATGATTTTCAAGGGCAGCAAGGTGGTCATGGCGCGACCCACGGAAGGGTAGCGCCGCGACCATGCTTCTGATTTGGTCCAACTGCACAATTCAAGTCCCCAATGCTCACCAAAGTCCCTAAAACCTTCGTAAATGATTTTGTAACTTTGGAGGGACTTTACCAACTATATTACTAGCATAATAAGGTCACTTAGACACCTCTAAACATATTAGAATAATTTCATAACATTCCATGATTCCATGGAGCTCATACGGACTCCGAACGAGTCCGAAAATGACCGAAAACTCCAACCGGCAACACAAAGCTCCAATTGAGCTTGAATTCAATTCTAATCAATTCTATAACAATATATAACATATTTAGGCTATGTTTAGACGTTCATAATATATTCAAACACTAAACCCAACTAACAATGATTAAGAACTCATTGTGGCATTTCACCGAACACTTGGCGTGCGGTTTCGACTTAAAACACCAACTTGAGCCTTTGCTCGATTTTACCCCCAACCAATACTTGAAATCAATAATATAACATCTTTAGACCATTTTACACCCTTCACACATATTTAAATCATGAAAGACCATTCATTCATTCGTATGAACTCTTTTGAGTTCGCAAATGGGTTAAAACCCAAATCACCACTTTAAAGCTCCAAATGAGCATCTATTAACTTCCATTCGATTCCATATCGATATTTAACATATCCAAATCAAGACTTTAGCATATTTATCCTACTAAAATATCAAACTCAAATCCATAACCCATTAAAGCTCATTTGAGCCCTAGATTGGGTTCCAACCAAAACTAACTCAAACTACCAATGTAATTACATATTATGGCTACATTTTGATCATATAACAACATACTAAAAGATTGGAGTCTTTACAAAACATTTCAACCAATACCCATTTAGGGTTTCATCTCCAAAAATAGAGGAAATGAAAGAAAATGAAGAAGAAGAACAAAGGAGGTGTTTATACCTTCAATAACCGGCGAAATGAGCAAGATTTGAGCTCCAAAACACTTCAATCTTCAAAATCTATCCACAACTCTACTCTCTTTTCTCTCTTTCTCTCAAAAGAACAAGAACACACACACACACCATTGTGTGTGTGTGTTGGACGGCTTCAAGGGGGAGCCTCCTACTTTCAATAAATTTCCAATCACACCCCACCTACACATTTTTTTCATTTAATAAAATGCAACTATAATTTCCATTATTTGAGAAATATAACAACTTCAATATTCAAGTAAATTCCTCAAAATATTTATGCTAATAAAAATAACAAAGTATTACATTAAATAACTCTAATATTATAATTGGCTGCTATTTAATTGTTTTAGAAATTTTGGGGTGTTACAGTTTGTCTAGACCAAAATTTTTAAATATATTTAACTAGTAAATCCCGACTAAATTTTAAACAATAAAAATGATCGTTTTGATTTATCATTTAGTTTCATTTTTTTTTTTTTTGCATCCACGTATGTGTGACGTGAGTGTCAATTGAACAATAACTTAAATTATAAAACAACAAATAACATGAGTTTTATCAAGATAATGGATTTATGTGGCAAAATAATTAGTTGAGGGATTTATAAGACAAAATAATTTAGTTAAAGGATTTATAAGAAAAAATAATTTAGTTGGGGGACTTAATCGAAAAAAACATAGATTTGTAAAATCCACGTCAGCAATTGCAACCCGCACAACAGGTCACCGGTAACGTTTTTTTGAAAAAAAACACCAAATTCGTGACTTTTATATAGTTAAGGGACTTATCAGACAAAAAAATTGATTGATTGACTTAATCGAAAAAAACTTATAGTTTGATGGTTTTTGCGAAATTTTCCCTTCAAAAAAACTAAGTAATATCCATAATTTTAGAAAAATGTAAGCTCGAATTTTTAAACTTTAATATTATTAAAATCGTATAAGAAAATTGATAAAGGAATATATTCATCATTTATACTTTTATTTTTTGTTTTATCCCAACATTATTTGTTACTATATATTTATTAGAGCTGAAGATATTTTTAAAAATTCAAGTGGAGTAATGTAATAATCTTGAAACAGGTTGCACATATACACTTTTTTTTAACAAAATACTGGCATTTTAAAAGCATCTTATATTTATTAATTTCATCTTCTATACATAATATAAACATTCGTTTTCTAGTTAAATCGTTAACGTCAATAAACATGTACTTTATTGTTTAGTTAAAGATGATCATTTGGTCAAAAAAAAAAACTCGAAACCGGCCCGGACCAAACCGTTATTAATGAAGTTGGTCTGGTTTTGGTATCTTTAAAATCACTAATTTCGGTTTAAAGTTTTTCAGGTTTGGTCCACCGGTTTTCGGTTTTTAACCCGGCGGTCCAAACCGAAATTTAAAAGGTTATTAGATTTATAACAAAATTATAAAGTATTTTAAAACACTACAAAAAAAATGTCATTTAGTGACACACACTTTTAGTGATACAAAAAAAAGTGTCACTATATCTTACTTTTAGTGACACTTATAAAAAAGTGTAGGTATAGAGCAATCTTTTACCTACACTTTTTTTAAATTAGTGACACAAACACATACATTTTTAGTCACTATATATTTATACCCGCTCCACATTTACCCACATTTTTTGTTGTGTAGGTAAAAGATTATGATACCTATAGTGACACTTAGTTCAAGAAAGAGTCGTCTCATTTCCTTACTTCTTCGTTCTTTCTAACTAGCTGAATACCCGTGCGTTGCTCGGGTATGTGCGATGAAATTAATACTTATAATTAATTTTTTTTGAACGGTAAATTAACCTACTCCTATTCATAAACTATCATTTTACCCCAAACGGGGAATTCAGAAGTTACTTCCACTACCTAAATTCCAACTTGTCTCTGACGGGAGTCGAACCCGTGACCCAATACTTACACGTCACCTCTCATATCAAATGGGCTAAACCTCATTGGTATTTATAATTATTTGATGACACAAAAAAATTATTTTTTTAAGAAAACTATACATTGTTTGCGAAGAAAATGTTACTTATATTAATCATGAATATTAATCATTATATTTGAAGTCTATATATATCTAGTTTAATACATGTGAGTTGATCAAAAGTCTGATTTTAGTTTAAAAAAATCGTGTATAAGAATGAAATATATAGGAAAAAAAAAATTTTACAATAAAATGAAAACACATCATTTTCCATCAACTAATATACAAACATGTATTTGCAAAGTATTACTTACAATATCGTCTAATATAATATTATAATAACAATTAATTAATAAAATGTTATCAAACAAAACCAGTTATCATAAAAAATTTAATAAATCTTAATAAAATCACATCGAACAATTTAAACGGCAAATGACATATCTCATTGGCTAAAGATTTGTTTAAAACATTATCGCTTCATTATTAAAGGAGATCTTCATTGTTATTCATGGTATACTGAAAAATATTAAAACATGTGTTGATTTTGAAACATTAACACATAAAAAACACAAAATAATGAGAAGTTTTAAATGTAAAAAAAAGTATATCAATGTGACGTTTTTTCTGAGGTTTGAATTAGGGATGACACAATTTTGACTCAACGGATGGGACGATAAAAGTGGCTCGTAATAAAAAAAAGTAAGCTAGCATATAATGTTTTCTAAATAATAAATGACATCTGTTTAGCTATTTTATAATATATGCTGATTAAAAAAATACTTTTATATGTTTATCTGTCGTATTTATATGTTTATTAAACTGAATCATCAATAAAATTTTAATCTAAATGTAAATGTTATCCCATCAATACTTATCTATATATTTAATAATTTTTTCCATTTGCTTATAAATTTATTAAAAATAAATAAACATTATATAAAATTATTAAATTTTAAAAGAGTAAACAAACGATATATAAAAATATATTTCATAATATTTTGTTTATTATAATAAAATATAAAATATTGTTTTATCTATAAACTAAAATTTTAATCTATATTAATTAAAACATATATATTTATAAGTGAAAATTTTAGAATAATCAACTATGCATATCTATTTTATAAAACTATAAAAATAATAATTTTAAATAATTAATGTTTAATTGTAATTTGTATACGTAAATAAATATCTCATTATTTTATGCAGGTTTATTAGTATTGATAGAATTGCTGATGTTATCCCATTATTTTCTGAATTTAACAAATTATATCTCGCCAAATCAGCGTCCTTAATTTTCTGAATTTTAACCAATCATATTGTGCCAAATCAACCTTAATTTTCTGAATTATAAACACTAATATTGCGTCACGTGAGCATTTTTCTCTCTGTTTCGTCGACAATATATATATATATATATATAATCTGATATGCATGGATGTTGTGGAGACGAAGTGAAATAGAAGTCGAATTCTTTGTTAATGAGAATTGCGTCGCTTGAGAAGCTCGTGGAGGTACGGTCATATTTGCAGGTAGATTTATTTTTTTCTACAGGAAGACGTACTTTTTCTGCATTTATATACATGACTGAAATTTGTTGAAATACATGTCGAGCACTTGACTTGTGTCATTATTTTTCTTTTTTGTTGTTTTCTTGTTAGGTAGTTATTGATTTAGTCATTCTTATCCCAATTTTTTTGGAGTAGTTAGGTTTTTTCAGTTTAAATCTATGAATACACATGCTTTTTATTGACTAAAGTTGTGTCATAAATTTTCCAGATTTTTTTGCCGTGAACTTTTTTTCCAGAATCTGTTGTGATATAATTAGCTATAATATTTAAAGATATTTAAATAATTACCGGAAAAGTTGATTTCTATGCTTTATTAGTCAAATATTATCCCTATTATTTCTGCAATGTTTGTTTGTTTGAATCATGTTGTGTAGTAGCCTTAAAAATCTGAATTATAGTCAATCATTTCTTGCCAAATAAGCCTTAAAAATCTGAATTTCTACAAATTATACAACGCCATGTCATCTTTTTTCTCCCTGCTCCGTCGGCAATATATATATATATAATTCATTCACTTCAAGATTTTTTTACTACAAAAAGAGTGGGTAAAAGTGGAGTGGGTATAAATATATAGTGACTAAAAATTTATTGCTTTCTGTCACTAATTTAGAAAAAGTGTGGGTAAAAGATTGCTCTATACCTACACTTTTTCATAAGTGTCACTAAAAGTAAGATATAGTGACACTTTTTTTGTGTCACTAAAAGCGTGTGTCACTAAATGACACTTTTCTTGTAGTGAAACTTAAATGAAACTTTGGGTATACATACATACATACATACATACATACATACATACAGACATACATACATACATACATACATATATATGTATATATATATATATGTGTATATATATATATATATATATATATATATATATATATATATATATATATTCCATTATTTGATTATGAAAATACTAACAATATTTTTCGTTTTGGGTTTATATAGAGATTGCACAAACGTTGAGCAAACTGGACGACAAAACATTTGAGGATTAGAGTTTTGGTTTTTGAACTCAATTAATGATTTTCCTTTTGGGTTTATATATAATCTTACTTACATTGTTAAGCAAACTGGACGCCAAATTGATTTTCATTTGTGTTTATATATAACATTTAGTTCTAATATCGATTAGCAAAGTTCACGATAATGTAACGATATTTTCGTTGTGGTTTTATATATAAACTACTCTCTTTATGTTATCAATTTTAAACTTTATGTTATATTAATTATTTTTTTGTAGTCCAGAGAGGAACAACATTTTCAAACATTGTTTCTAAACCATATAGAAAATCCATGGAACAGCCATTGGACTCTTTCGTAAATATATAGTCATTTAAAAGTCTTTTTAACAGTGTAAATAATTTTTTTTTGTTATAATACTAGAGAGATATGTAACATTAGGCCAAACCCATATTACAAACATTTGGCTGGTTTTCAGTTTTCTCATTTCCTTAATTTTGGTATTTGGTTCTTTTCGGCTTGGGCTGGTTTTGTCCAAGGTTATGTTTGGTAGAAAACTTTTAAGAGCTTTTAGGAGCTTTTGTTTTTAATAATCTCTACCAAAAATCTAAAAGCTTTGTTTGAAAGTAAACATAGAGCTTTCATTTTCTAAAAATAACCTATTTAATAAAACGCTAGTAGAAGTAGCGTTTGAAAAACAGTGGAGCTTTTAGTGAATCATATTTACTTTTTTACCCTCCTATTAATCATAATCTACCACTTTTAATTAATACTATTGTCCTTTTACATAATTTAATACTAAAAACTAAAGCTACAGCTACTTTTACCAAACACATTTATAAAACTAAAAGCTTCAACTCTTTTAAAAAGCTTCAGCTCTTAAAAGTTTAGCTACTAAGGTGTCATTTGTTTTTTAAGAGGTTAAATATCTGAAGTCTGAAAACCACGTCTGAAATTAAGAGGAAGTCTTAAGATCTGAAATTAAGAGGCTCTTAATTTAGTTCAGACAACTCTTAAACTCTTAGGTGCTATTGTTTTTTAAGAGGTTAAATGTCTGAAGTCTGAAAACCACTTCTGAAATTAAGAGGTAGTCTTAAGATCTGAAATCTGAAATTAAGATGTGGTTTTAAGATTGTTTGTTTCATAATATGAAACATCTGAAAAATATTACTTTAGAATATTATATCTAATTAATTATATATTATAATTGATTTATTTATAAAAAATAAAATAAAATTATAATAATTAATATGACGAATATTTTTAAATTAAAATTAACTGAACTTATATTTTAATAAACACCTCAAAAATAGACAATTAAAATTATAATAATTAATATAATAAATAGTTTTAGGGTTTGTAAACTAAAAATAAAAAAAGAATCCTCTTAATTTTTTTCAGACCCAAACATTCCTCTTAAAATTAAGAGGTAAATTCAGAGGTTTGAACCTCTTAACTCTGAAACTAAACAAACAGTCTTAATTCATTCTAGATCTGAAGTTTAGACTTCAGACCTTTTTAAGAGGGTCTTAATGAAAAAACAAACAAGGTCTAAAAGTTCTATCTCTACTAAAAACACAAAGCTAAAGCTAGTTTTGACAGACATAAGCCAAATGTTCATCCCTGGTTGTACTTGATTAGAAAAGGCATTAAACTATATATATAATTTCATTCAAGTAATTATAAAAACAACGTGTATCATACATGTTTTTAGTTGTCCTTAAATATCATCATAAATAATAAATATATATATATATTATATATATATATATATATATATATATATATATATAGATACAGGTTCATCAGCGTACCTATGAGATTCCAGCGTACCCAGCGTACCCTAATGTGAATGATCATTCACATATATTTTTTTTGAATAGACATGTATAAGACAACATTATAAGACTTTTTTTCAAAAGAAGCAACATCATAAATCTTGTGAATGGTAAAAAAAGATCATGTGAATGGTCATTCACACCATTCACATGGATGACCATTCACATAAATATGCATTGAGCATTCACATAATTTTTAAGGACATAGAAAGTGTGAATGTATGTGAAATTCATATATCATGTGTATAACATTAATTTAAACATGGTTATGAGAAAAAAAATTTAAAAAAAGTTTTTTAAGGTTGGTACCTTCGGGTGCACTTGATTTCGAGAGGTACTTTTTTGAACCTGACTCTATATATATATATATATATATATATATATATATATATATATATATATATATATATATATATATATATATATATATATATATATATATATATATATATATATATATATGGGATCATTGCAGAACCTAAATTTAGTGTAGAACTGTAGAACCAATATCGTCCATAGATTACAATAATCTAATGGTCTTGATTAAAAGAGTTAAGTTTGGAATTAGTGAAAAAAAAGATTGGTAATAGTGATATTTTAATTCTTGGAGGGGTAAAAAATGAAAAGATTGGAAATAGCAAAAAGATTGACATTAGCAAAATAAATATCTTTTTTCTTTAAATTAAAATAACATTAATATTATTAATTTTTAAATCAAAAAAATTATACCATAAAAACGAGAATTTTTATACTCTTTAAAACGAGACCGGTCATGATATATTTTTTTCGAAAACATTTTACGTATTTATACGCTCATTATTAACAGAGCTAAAATAATAATCACAATTAGTAGTCAAAGTTGGTGAATTTAACGAGAACGGTTATGATATATATTTTTTATTTTTCGTAAAAAAAAGTTTACCCAGACCACGATGCAATATATCATGTTGAGATCATTAGATCATTCGATATCGAATGAACACTTTAATATCGTATATTTAACGTCAATGCAACACTGCATATACGCTCATTATTAACAGAGCCAAAATAATAGTCACAATTAGTAGTCAAAGTTGGTGGATTTAACGAGAACGGTTATGATATATATTTTTTTATTTTTCGTAAAAAAAATTTTACCCAGACCACGATGCAATATATCATGATGAGATCATGAGATCATTTGATATCGAATGAACATTTTGATACTGTATATTTAACGTCGATGCAACACTGCATATACGTTCATTATTAACAGAGATAAATAATAGTCAAAATTAGTAGTCAAAGTTGGTGGATTTAAAGAGAACGGTCATGAATATATTTTTTTGAAAAAAAATTTACATGTTTATTTTTCGTAAATTTTTATTACCCATACGACCATTCGATGTCGAATGAACACTTTGATATCGTATATTTAACGTCGATGCAACACTGCATGTCCATTATATATTAAAATAGTAAAAAAAAAAAGTCAAAGTGGACAGTCAAACTTGGTAGGCTGCTATTAATTCAATGTTAATTGTATAATTACCATCTTATCCCTAGTGTTATATTATAATTTAATGGTTTAGATTGGTTCTATGGTTCTGCACTAAATTAAGGTTCTGCAATGATCCCAACCCTATATATATATATATATATATATATATATATATATATATATATATATATATATATATATATATATATAGGGAGTGGATCAAATGATGACCGTCTTTAAAATGAAGACGGTAAGAACCAATAAGAATATGACATGTCATAAATTTTATGTTTTTCCCCTCAAGGGCAATTTAGACATTTTGTAATTTGAAGATTAATTAAAAAAAGGTAAGGACTTTAATTATTCCCTCATTTCAAATCATCACAATTTTAGCAACTCTCATTCTATTCTACAATTCCATAATTACCTCACATATCAAACAACCCTATTTATCATTTCTCTATTTCCGGCTGGTTTAGAAGACCGGCCACTGTGACCGACGATCTCACCCTTCATTGGAGCGTACTCTTCTTCGACGGTCCTTCACCCTCATGGGCTCTTCCTTTTTCCTATGACATCTCACGACGGGTGAAAAGGCCAGGCCACCGAGATCCTCCACCTACACTCTCTCTTCTTTGTAGCGCAAACAGATGCGAAGAAATCGACCATCGTGATTGGCGACCAACTACTACATTTACTCTCTTTCTCCACTGTCGTGAATCGTCTATGGTGACCCTCAACCATCGTGAATCAAACTGTAGTAAATCAACCATCATGATCGATCATCGACTATTCCATTTACTATCCTTCTCTCCTCTCGTCTATTGTAACAATATTTTTGTTTTTTTATTTTACGGTTTGTAACGAATCGTTCATAGTGAATCATCATCGTTGATGCTATTTTGTATAATGATTGTTAGATTTTGTATCAATTTATATGTGTTACGATGTATAGATTTGTATAAAATGATTTACATAAATCACTATGTAATCAATCATAGAAAAATCGTGAATTATAGTGTAATCATCGATAAATCGTTTGTGTCATGAATCACACACGTAAGTCGTGAACCATCGATTGCATCGAATATGAATTATTGGTGGTGTCATGAATACTGGTGGAGTTGTGAATCGTCGATGGTGTTTGTGAACCATGGTCATGTCGTGAACAATCAATGTTATATCATGGTTGTCGGTGTTTGTGAACAGCAGTGTTGTTAACTATGTCGGTGTTGTAAATCGTCGATGCTATTACTAACCAATTTGATGAATGAATTGTCAACATTATGAATCATCGGTAGTGATGTGAATCGTTAGCGGTGTGTGAATCGTCAACGTTATGAATCAACTGTTCGAGATATTCGAACTGTGAATCTTGCCGCCGTGAATCAACTCCCGCCGTTAGACGCACACATCGTGAACCATCAACTGTCTTCGTGAATCGCACCACCTCACTATTCGTTTTTATATAATCCCCAATTTGGTTTTAAAAAATCGAATCCCTCCTCATTAAAATCGTATATTAGTTAAAAATAGAGAGGGTGCACAAATTACAATTTTACCCTTGAAGGCTTGTCCAAGGTGTACAAATGTCTATTTAATTACAAAATTGTCACCTTGCATTTCATTGGTTGATTCACAATTTCAAGCAATTTCATTGGTTCTTATTGTCCTCATTTTAAGCACGGTCCTCATTTTATCCTCACCCTATATATATATATATATATATATATATATATATATATATATATATATATATATATATATATATATATATATATATATATGATGATGATGATGATGAAGAAACTTAACACGTGAAATTTTGCTTTTTAACGTCACTCTCACTCATATTTAAGTTTGCATGAAAGACGTTTGAAAAATAATTTTAGAAATAAATATAAAACGCACATGTGTTAATTCCTTACGCGTCGTAAATACAAAGTCAATAATCCAACAAACATGTGCGTGTTATATATTGACGAGTAAATTAGAAAAATAATCAACGCGGTTTTGTCGAAATTACGGATATGGTCTCTGGTTTTTAGAAATTGGATTAAATATTTACTCAAAACACTATTTAATTGCAAAGATATCCTTTTTTCACTTAAAATTTTTTAAATCACTGTACTATATAATTTATTTTCAGTTTTAGTTGTTGGTATAAATTTTTAGTTTTGTTTAAATTTTTAAATGTTATTTTAAAAATTCATTATTATTATTATTATTACAAATTTATTTTATAAAATGTATTTATTCTTTATTTATTAAAAATTATCTCCGTTAGAATATTTAATTTATTTATTTCACGTTTCTTTTATATACAGAATTTTATTATTAAACAATTATTAATCTTATGATTCACATGATAAAATATTTATACATTTTTATTTTTTATATTTTTCAACTAACTATTTTATTACGTTAATATGCTTTGATTTAATTCTACTTTTTAAGAAAATATATAAACTAAGGGTTTCATTCATTTTGATTTAATGTATTTTTTGTAAATATGTTTGGACTCAAATTTAGTATTTATCTATTTTTATTACAATATTTTGATATGTTAATACGTTTCAATTAAAATTTAGTGTTTTATTCTTTTTGTGTTAACTATTTCGTTACTTACTATATTTCGATTTAATTATAATTTCTAATCATGATATATAATTTTAACATTTTATTCCTTTTTATTAAAATATTGTATACTTTGTTAAATACATTTTGGTTTCTATAATTTGTAACTGAATAAAACATTTTAGTGTAACTAAATAATCCGTATAAAAATCAAATTATATTAATGTTACAAAATAATCAGAATAAAACGAATAAACATTAAAATGTATCACAATTAAAAAAATATTTAAATAAAAATGAATAAAATTCCAAAATAATTAGAAGAAAAACGATAGCATGAGCGTCACTATAAGTAACAAAATAGTTAAATTAAATTGTCCTTAGGTTTATATTTTTTTCATAGAAATTATAGTCAAATAAAAAATATCAAAATAATTAAATAGTTAGACGCAAACCTATAAATAAATAAAAAATGTATAAATATTTTACAAATAAATTGTGAGATAAATAAAGTTTTATTAATAAATTGTATATATTAAAGAGACGTAAATTAAATAAATTCAAATATACAAATAAGGATAAATTTAATGATAAAATAAATATATTTTATAAATAAAAATGTATAAATAATAATAATAAATGTTTTAAATTAACATTTGCTATTTAAACAAAAGTAAAAATTTATGATAAGAACTAAAACTGAAAATAAATTACATAGTTGAGAAACTAAAATTGTTGTTGAGAAAAAGAATAAAACGGTCATTTAAAAAAATTTATGACATATAAAGATCATGTTTGCAGGTAAATGATGTTTGTAGGGACCATTTATGTAATTTTTAAAAATTAGTGACCAAATCCATAATTTCGACCGAATTATAGGTATCATTTTTGTAATTTACTCTATATTGACACACAATGAATTGAAAGTTTGGTGCATATTTTTTATGTTTTGATATAAATGAGTGATACTAATGTCAAAATCAGTCAAATGTTTCATTAATTTCATATTATGATAGTAACGTACTATATATTATTAGGGTCGGTTTGATAATGGAGGAATAGTGCTAGAATAATGACCTAATGGGATTCCATCTTTTTGATACTTCTTGACTTTGCAATGAAAATTCAACCATTTATGTTTTCATTGAAAATTTAGGAAAAATAATCCTAACTGTCATTCAATTATCAAAATCAAAAAGGCCAAATTGATGATACATAAATGTATATAGAAATGGTTGAGTTTCATTGAGTCTTATATTAGAATGGAGTCCTGGAATACTCTATGTTAAATGTATACATTCATTATGAAAAAATATTTTATTTCATGTAAAAGTTTAATATACACATGTTTAAATGTGTAATATTGTTGACCAATTCACAATGCCGTCTCTTAGATTTCGGAGGCCTTGTGCAATAACTATAAAAGATGCCATATAAACTTAAAATTAGTATTAGCATCATCAACATTAGTCTTATTTTTAAAATACTTATCAAGAGCCTCAATTTGAGACTTAACAAGCTCTTCAATTCGTTTTTTCTTTTTATGTTTTTTCTTTTATTTAATGTTATACGCATGATATATGAATTTCACATAGATACACACTTTCCGTGCCCTTAAAAATTATGTGAATGCTCAATGCATATTTATGTGAATGACCATCCATGTGAATGATCATTTCACACCATGTGAATGGTGTGAATGACCATTCACATGATCTTTTTTTACCATTCACAATATTTATGATGTTGCTCCTTTTGAAAAAAGTCTTATAATGTTGTCTTATACATGTCTATTCAAAAAAAATATATATGTGAATGATCATTCACATTTGGGTACGCTGGAATCTCATAGGTACGCGCTGATGAACCTGATTATATATATATATATATATATATATATATATATATATATATATATATATATATATATATATATATATATATATATATATATATATATATATATATAGGTGGGTTCAATGGAGAACCTCCATGCATCGAAGAACCTTGAAGAACCTTCATGCACCACCACAAATGCATCACAATTCCCCGTAATGCATCATTATCTTCACGTGATGCATCAAATTCTCGCTTGATGCATCGATTTCTACATTATTTCCACGTGATGCATCAAATTCCCGCGTGATGCATCAATTTCTACGTGATGCATTTCAGTTTTTCTAGCGATGCATTGTGGTTCTCCAAGGTTCTTCGATGCATAAGGTTCTCCATTGAACCCACCCCTATATATATATATATATATATATATATATATATATATATATATATATATATATATATATATATATATATATATATATATATATATATATATATATATATATATATATATATATAGGGGTGGGTTCAATGGAGAACCTTATGCATCGAAGAACCTTGAAGAATCACAATGCATCGCTAGAAAAACTGGAATGCATCACATAGAAATCGATGCATCACGCGGGAATTTGATGCATCACATGGAAATAATGTAGAAATCGATGCATCACACGGGGATTTGATGCATCACATGGAAATAATGATGCATTACGGAGGAATTGTGATGCATTTGTGGTGGTGCATGGAGGTTCTTCAAGGTTCTTCGATACATGGAGGTTCTCCATTGAACCCACCTATATATATATATATATATATATATATATATATATATATATATATATATATATATATATATATATATATATATATATATATATATATATCACAGTGGAAAAAAATGTTTTATGTTTTTATAATTATATTTAAGAAAAAACATAAGTTACATATAAAGTCATATATGCATATGTTGAAAAATATATGTTTCACATTGGTTTTCTTGTAAGTACCACAATAAATTTGTTGGGTTCCCATTCAAACTTGAGATTATAGGACCACTAGATTCAAAACTTACAAAACAATAGTTATTTAGTTTGAATATATGTTTCAATAATTGAACCTATTAATAATTGAATTTGGGAATATAAAAGAGGTACTTATAAGATAAGAATTAATAAATGAGTAATGACTTGTATAAGAAAAATAATTAAATCGGTTTTATAAAGAACGATGTTAGGGATTACTCTGTATATCAGTTAGAGAACTAAAATGAGCTGAATGATGTTATCTCGCATGAGAAGATAACAAATTCTTTTAGACTTTATGATATTCTACATATTTTATCAGATTCTCATATTTAATAGTTTATATTTAAATAAATATTGTTAAAATGAACTTATCTAATTAATAATGAAACAATTATTAGAATCGCCTCCACTAACGTGTACAGGAGATAATATAATAAATGCTATTCACAACTTGACTACACTTACGTGCATTAAAAGATTTTGGAAAACACTATTCAAATATGGCTATTTAATATGTGTCTTTCACTAATAACATACATACACACACGTGTATTTACGTTGACATTTAAATATATATTAAACTTGCACCGATGTACAAATACACATACGAATGATTAATTTTGTTTATCGGTTTTAATATTAACTTTGGTTATTGATATTGATGGTTATAATCATTATTTGTTTTAACATTAACTTTATTTTTTTTATTTTAACTTCATTTATTTTCTCTAATATTAATTTTTTCATTGGTTTTATGTATTTTTTATATTATATTTGTGTGATAAATTAAAAAATCGGTAATAACCGGTCCGATACCGAAAATACAGGTACCGGTATCGATACCGAACAGATACCGAAATTCTATAACCGGTCCGGTATTCGGTACTAAAATTATGCTTCAAAAAAGTAGGGTATCATCTGGTTCGGTACCGGTACATTACCGATCTCACCCCTATTTGTATATGTATTATACTTAATAACATATGGCCCAATCCTTTGGGGGAGTCTAAATGGACCCCTAATGATCTCAATAAACCATCTATTTCATTTTTTATATATCATCATTACACAATGATTCTATGTTTTTTATAATGATGCATTATTTTTTTAATGATACACTATTTTTATACATAATTATTATGTAAAGGGTGTCCAAAAAGTAGGACCCAATCCTTAACAGTTGTGGGTTATACTCTTTGGACACATTGCCCCACACACATTTTTTGAACAACCACCACACACATCCATAGGGGTCCAATGAAATTTTAGGGGGTCCAATTAGACCACCCCTTTGTTAATAAGTGAAAATTTTTTCTATTTATTTTCAATATTTTTCATGCTTAAATTTAGTTAACTTATTACCTAATTTTTAATTTTAATCGATCATCTTATATTTCATATATAGTTGTTAAGATACAGATTTTTATGTTAAGATCTTAAAATTTTACGATTATGATTAACAGAAATGCTCATTCTACTTTTACTTAAATTAAAATTTTAAAACTTTATAAATTACCAACTTTGTTAAATAAAAATGGATAAATGTATGTATTAATTATTTAATTTATGTATAACAATAATATTAATATAATTCAAATGCTCTAAAATATAATGTGATTACATTATCAAAACTCTAAATAGTTGTATTGAATTATCGTTGTAATGATAGAATTTTAAATGTTTCATTAGTTTGACATAAAATTAATCTTTGATGTCAATTATAACACATAAATAAGACAATGTTATTTTAGTAGAATCTTAAAATCACGTTCTTCATTTTGCAAAAACCAAAATAATCTTAAATAATTAAGTATGATATCGATATTGACAACCTTGGTTTTATATTTCAAAATTTATTTCTAATTTATTTATAAAAGTACATGGTTTAACACCATACTCAATTTCGAGTAAAAAAATTATTAAACTAATATCTTAATATAAGGTTAGCGTTAATAAATTCTAATTTTAGCTCAATGAATTTTTCCTTTTTTTCATATATTTTGATTATTTAATATTGTTAAATTTAGTTCATTTTTAACAGTAACAAAAAGCATTGGAGATTTCAATGATATCAAATCAAAAATATATTATCTTTATCGTTAATTGTGATAAAAAATAATTATCTTCTTTGTTGTTGCATATATACATTTCTTTTTATATGTGTGAGTGATTTTAGTGTTATTAAAGGATTTTGATTTCTGTTAGAACAAATTTATAGGTGCGAGGTGCATACTTGTATAAGCTACACCGTCATCTCGACCCTTAAATTATAATGGGGTCAAAGATCTTTGCAGGATTGACCGATTTTGATGTGTAGAGACATGAATTTCATGTTTTGAGTTTACATTGTCATGTGTTAGATTTTCCATGGTCATGTTTTATTTCCCATGACCATGGAACAATCTGTTCACTTACGCATCAATTGGTTATATTCTATGACCTGCATGTTTAATTTAATTTCATGGCCATGGTTTTTAACATTTTGGCAGTTACTTCCAGGGAAGACCATAAATTGATGATTATATACATGACCATGTTTTCATATGAAAAGATATATGTACATAGAAATGAGAGGGTTTTTTCTATGTTCATCTTTTTTCAAGAAACACATACAATCTTTTTCAAAATTCATATTCTTGATCAACATTCGTTAGATTATCCCGAAACAAAATTCGTGTAACCCGATGGGGATCGAATTGTTGTTTACGGAAAGTGATTCTCGTTCACGATCCTTCAATTATCCAAGTGATTCCTATCTAATTGAATTCTACACGAATGCTTCCTCCCGATTTCTAACAATATGAATATAGATATTTATTCTTTTTTTGGGTTTCAAACTAATTTCCATATTGATGTTTGTTATTTGAAATTTTCTTAATCATATAATATGGGATTTTGGTTATTTTTTATACTAATTTCTGCTCCTTCCAATGTTTTGATAGCCAGCAGTGTTATTTGAAAATCATCAAATCTATTTTGTCATTTTTAATAATTTTCAAATTATAGATATATAGTCTAAACAAGATTTCTAGATAATAATTTTGTATGTCAAACTTCTTGTATGACTTAGATGTTATTCAATTGACATAATAGGCAACTTGGCCTTCTTTTTCAGCTTTCGACCTTTCGCTTTGTTCGTCTTAAGAAAACGGTTCCAAACACTTAAAAAGTTAGTGTATTTTTGTTTAAGATGAGACATTTTTTTCAATTGTTTCGCTCTGGGCATTAAAAACCTTAAGACCGGTCCTGTCCCTATGCCTCTATTTTGTATAGTTATTTAGGACATTGTTTATATTGGTAAAAACATTTGTAATTTTGTATTGGGTTTGATTTAACATTTGATTAATGATCATCTTATTTTGATTAAAAATGTTTAATATAATATACCTGTTATTTATAATTTTGTATTATCAAGTAACCGATCATCTAAGTGTTTGAATGGTGTTTGAAGATTTCTGAAATTTTTGCAAGAAATCTTGTTCATTTGGTGTAAAAGTTTGAGGTATAATGCTTCATCTTTACTCTTCTTTTCTATTTTTCTATTTTGGATGATTAAAAAAAACCCATATGGGGTTTTTCTTTTTTTTTTTTTTCTTTTTTTTTCCATTTGGTTTGGAAATGACTTTTGTATCAAATGAAGGTTGTCATATGTTGCAAAGCTACATTTAAGTAATGAATATGTAAGTCTTTTGGTTGGTTGTATGGTTGAGTTGAACCCAATTTAGGGCTCAAATTAGTCTTGGATTGAATTATGGGTTGAATGTGTTGTTATAATGTGTTTTAAATGCTCATAAAATGTATTGGAAGTGATTCCAAATTCCAAGTATTTTGTTTTGAGTTATGTTGATTTTTGGAAAATCAGATGCAAAACATATAGCTTTAATGTACAGATTTGATGGTGACTAGACGAGTCGTTGGATCAGCAACAAAAAAATTTGATAGAATATATTGACTCGTTGAGTCAAAGCATTTCCACCAAAGCTGAAACCCAAATTCAAGTTTCACAGAGCATCCAAACGACTTAAAACTCTTGTTTTAATGGCCAAAATCCCGATAGATTAATTTTATTAGAGTGTTGAACATGAAGACCTTACTATGTCCTATGATATGGTCTCCTTGTTTTACAGTTGACACGTGGCCTTGTTTGTTTTTTGATAGAAGATCTTCGAACCTCTTATGTCTGCTAACTCGAAGACGCGGGAAGACGTTTTATATAAAAGTGCGTTTGTTTTTTGCGTCTGTCCGCGTCTGCGGACGTCTTCCGCAGCGTCTGCGGACGTCTTCCGGCGTCTGCGAACGTCTTCCCGCGTCTTCGGACGTCTGCAGACCTTTAGGCCACCTCTTCTGACCGTAGATTTCTACAGCTAAGTTCGCAGATCGCAGACATCAACCTCTTAAAAAACAAACAGCACCTAAAACTTGATTTTGGGTATGTGAGCAAATAGTAGATCAACACTTATCATATGAATACTTATTGAACCGAAGTAATGAAGCCTTTTCGGCAAGACTTAAGTCTTACGTGGCTATTTTGAATCGGTTTGAGGAGCCCAAAATCTTGTCGTTCCGATCACTCTGAGTTTTGATATTAGTGTTTGCAATAATGTATGTGTATGAAATTTTTTACTTATATGATACTTGAATTATCATCGAAACGTTATATTATTATGTACGAGTGTTTTAGTCTTCATTTTAGTTTCTTCAATATGTTTAGTATCTATATCTATAAATACTATTAAATGAGTAACTATTTTGCCACTTGTCATCCTCTCATGATGCCAAATGACATGTTCTACATCTGACATTTGTCATTTAGTATTCCTAAATTAACATTTAATTTTAAATTAATTATAGAAATTTAGGAGTGAATCCCACTAAAGTCTCAACAATCAAGACCAAATTTACAATCAATATTTTTTAAACATATTATTTTCAGATTTTTATTTTACAAAAAAATTAATATATATAACTTTAGATGTATATTATTTTAATAAAAATAAGTTGCTAAAAGTAACCTTGTAACACATGGGTTAATCTATCTATTTTTAACTACATGTCATTTAGCGATTAAATAAACTGACATTTGGATTAACGAGGATATGACATTTGTATCCTTCAATTTTTCATCAATAAAATATAAGATGAAAGTAATTTATTTATAAAAAAATCTTCTAATTATGGTTTTCATTTTGAAAACTCATAAATATCTATTCTTATCTTTCAATCTACTTGGTCACTTATCCAACCGTGTTATCCCACTTTTAGCTTCTTAACGAAGCTTTTAATCCTCAACTACCGAAGTTTAAACTCAAGTATTTAACTATCCCGTGTAATACACGGGTAATAAACTAGTATTTTAATACTTAACTTTCACTTAAATTGTAATTCTAATTTACTATTCATAGAATAACAATTTTTATATTCATTTGTTAATTAAAAATATACAACTTTATTATGTATTTATGTCTCGATATGTCATCAATTACCAGTGCAACCACGGCCCAAAAAAATCTAAATAACTTTGAATACGAAAAAAGAACTAAACTTCTTCAGAGTTCTTCTTTATGTGATCGATAAGGCTGGTAAACAAGTAATCAGGATGTGTATCATTAATCTCATCCCCGTCTCTGTCCTGATTAAAATATTTGATTTTTCTCAAACTCACCCGTTAAGACCAATTTTCGGTTTTCTTTATAGATTCTTTTATCATCCCTAAATACATTTAATCCACCAAATACATCGTGGGCCAAAACGGTATTATTGTCACTAGGGGTGAGGATTTAACGATCCAAACTGAAACCGACAAACTGGTTCAGTTGAATACGATTTCGCTCTTGATCCATGTATTTATAAAAATTGATTCTTGCTTCACTTTACTCCAGTCCGCTTTTTCTTTTTTAAATTGTAAAAGTCGGAAAAAAAAATATTGGGACCAGATCGAAACTGAACTGGTACCCTACTATCCGCTTCTTGGTTTTAATTTTATTTTTTAGTTTTATGTTCGGTCGGTTTTGAACCGATGCACACCCTGACTAATCAAGGCCGATATGTAAGTTTTAATCAAATTCTATTGGAAAGAACGTTTATAGATTTTAATTAAAACAATAAGAAACTTGACGCACGTCATTCATGGGCCATAAATACTATTTGACTAAGCAAATATATTATGGGCCAAATAGTTATAAATAAAGCCCTGTTTCATTTTCTTTCACATTTCCCTTACAAGAAAGCATAAGCCCATTTAGATTCACTCTTGAAGCCCAATAAATGAAAGTCGAAAATGAATTAACCCCAAATGCTCCATCTTAATTCTTAAGCAAGAAAATATTTGATTTTATAAAAAAATATACGTTGACTTTTATATATATTTTTTGAATTCGTAGTTTTTTAATAATGAATTTGATACTCAAAGTGTTTTATATTTATTTCATAATTTTTCTTTACTAAAAATTATATGTGAGAAGAAATGTTAGATTTTTAGGGTCCCCAAATTATGGATCCATACATTCATCAAGTATTTAGAGGTGTTTGGATATGCTACAAACCAAAGTTATCAAAATAAAGATCTTACTCAAGATCATCTTTGTCTTCATAAGAACAAGATTGAATCCGGGTCGTAAGATCCTAAAAGAATAACATTGTTATAGTATATCATGAAAGCAATGCGTTGAAATTGTTTTCATTTTACTTTTTTTTTTTGCAAGATCGAGACCATCATCATCATTTTCATCTTCAAAACGATTGGATAGGATTGTAGTTTATATCAAAGACTAATTATATGAAAATTTCATAAAAGGTTCAAGCTTAAAAAAATGCCAATTAATAAACCAAATAAGTTGGAATGTGGATTCACAAGAATGACGATGCAAATCATCCATATATATATATATATATATATATATATATATATATATATATAGAGGGAGGTTCAATGGAAAACCACAACGCACCTGAAAACTTGTGAAAACCGCACTGCACCACCACAAATGCATCAAATTCCCGGCGTGATGCATCAAAATCTCGCGTGATGCATCAAATTTCCCGCGTGATTCATCAAAATCTCGCGTGATGCATCACCTTATTTACGATCATGCCACCGCGTTTTTCATGAAATGCACCAAATCGGACGGTATGCGTAGATTTCCATAGTTTTCACGTGCATAGTGGTTTTCCATTGAACTCACCCCTATATATATATATGTATCTATATATATATATGTATATGTATGTATATATATATATATATGTATGTATATATATATATGTATGTATATATATATATGTATGTATATATATATATATGTATGTATATATATATATGTATGTATATATATATATACATACATATACATATATATATATATATATATATATATATATATATATATATATATATATATATATATATATATATATATATATATATATATATATATATATATATATATATATATATATATATATATATATATATATATATGTGGTTCGAGAGAGTACCATCTTTATGTAGTGCACCAGAGGGTACCACCTTTAAAAAAAAAATTTTAATTTTTTTTTCATAAACATGTTTTAATTAACATTATGAAGATCATATGTAAATTTCACATACATTCACATCTCCTAGCTCCTAAAAAATGATGTAAACACACACTTACATCATTTTGAAGACATGTGAACATGCATTTATGTGATGCGTGTTTTCATGCACTTAGAGTGTTCGGATTTCCGTGAAATTTACATATGATCTGTGTAATGTTAATTAAGAACATGTTCATGAAAAAAATTTTCAAAAAAATTACTTTTAAGGATGGTACCTTCTGGTGCGCTGCATTAGAGGTGGTACTCACTTGAACCTAAATCTATATATATATATATATATATATATATATATATATATATATATATAAAGGAAAATAATTTTGGAGAAGTGTCACTCTCTAAGGATATTAGTTTTTCATTTTCCCGCTCTTTTTCTTAATTTATCACAACACTACAATTAATTTAATTCAATAAAATGTAAATAAAAATTTGTTTTTGATTTGTTTCCTAATTTTGCAACTCAATTAATCAACCAAATTAATTACACTAATGATAATTTAATTAATAATTTTCTTGACGAAATACCTATATTTATATATATGTAAATTAATAAAAAGATTATAATCACATGTAGTCATAATATTCCAGAATAATCTTTTCGCCTCCATATTTTCTTATTAAATGAACCAATATTAGGTTAATGAAACATGTATACACATATTCATTTTTTCAAAGGCTAATTTTGTTTATTCTTGTATCATTATTTTCAATTGCATATTTTATATATTCAATAATTGTTGTTAAGTCAATTTAATATTATTTCGTTATTAATATATTTTTGACATATTTATAATAAAGTTTGATAGTTATATATATTTTAAGATAATAATCATTCATAAAATATACTCAGGTAATACATGGGTTAACAGACTAGTTAACGAATAAAATCAGAAAACATATAAGTTTAAAGATGGAAAGTGTAGATTGAATCAAGTAACGATCGCATAATCTTGTTGCCAATCTTACAATCTTATAACAATCACAACCATGTACCGATCAATTTCATTTTTTTAAGGTAGGATCTTAGGTCGTATGAGACCTTACAATCTTGATCGCGATCTTAATAACACTAAACACAAGGGGTTGATTTGCAAATAAAAAAGATCTATTCAATAACGATGAGCGAAAATTGACTCATGTTAACCAGAACATATATGATGAATACATGTTCATGATCAAACGGTTCAAGTTAGACGTTAATTGGTTTATAGTTACAATCTAGACCTCTACCATAATTCTACGTATTAGGCAGGGCCGTTCCACGGATTTTAGAGGCCTTGTGCTTGTTTCAAATGTAGACTCTTAAACTTTTAAAAGTAAATTAATCATTTTCAGAATAAATTTTAATAGGTAAACTGGAAGTCATGAATGACAAAAAAATGATTAGTGAGATATTAATATGAATAATATGAATCAAATTAAATTTGACATGAATTCCATTTTAACGACATATGCACAACGTGTATGTGTCAAATGTAGGAAATTTCATTGGTCTAAACTTAAATCTTTATTATGATTGTGAGACGCTACGAACTTGGGAGCTCTATGCGGTCAAGCCTCCCGCACACCCTAAAAGACGCCCCTGGTATTAGGTCATGTCACAATACATTTTCATGTTTTGTGTACAACATATTGGTCATGCAACTCAAACCTCCATACATACAAGAGTTGATGCTATTGTAACAAGAAATAAAAAAAACCAAAACATTTTACATTCACTGTATTACTGACGGAGAAAAAAGTCAGTTAACGAGAGACATGGTATAATTTAAATAAAGAAGTAGAAAATAATAAAACCCGACTATTTAATTAGTATTTTTCAATGACCAAATTAAAGATTAATTGGTTAGGATGAGTAGTACGTAGCAACCCTAAAATCAAGATTCTGTGTTGGGAGTATTATATTATGTTATGTCACATAAAACAAACACACATGTATCTAATTCTACAATATCTACAGACAACTCCAATAATAGAAGTTGCTCACCAAACAATTAATCATATGAGTTGCCAATGCACTTCACCAATCATTTCTCTAACGTTTGGTATTCATTTATGTATGTATGTAAGTCAGTTTCCTATTGAAAATGTCGGAAACCCGAATGAGAAACAACTCGACAATAGATATATACACGAATATAAGTTTTGTACGTTTTTCAGATTTCTTGATTATCCACGATAGAAATGTTAACCTTCCAAAAAGGGATCAAACCCCACATGATTTGTTATGTAATGACTTGGTGATTTAGATTTATATATCTAGAAATGTGTCCGATTATATATACATTTGTCTCGAACGAGTACACTAATTAACTTGGTTAAAAATGAATGCGATCAAATGAGTTAAAAGTTGTACAAAGTGACCAAAAGGTCTTCTGTCTAGTAAAGTAATTTTCAACGGATTGTGTGTTCGAGTCTTATTGAAAATATAGGTGGTAATGTAGAATACATACATACGTATCTGTGTGTACGTTCAAGTATCACTTATTATGCAGCTCACTAAAAGTTACTACTCTTAATAATAAATTTTTTGAAAAATTTTTTCATAACATATAATTAACATTACAAAGACGATATATAAATTTCACGCACATGCACATAAAGTGCATGAAATCATACATCACATAAATGTACGTTCACATATACGTAAATTTGTGTAAGTGTACGTTTACATCATTTTTAAGAAGTTAGGAGAGTTGAATGTATGTGAAATTTACATGTCATCTTTATAATGTTAATTAAAATATATTTATGAAAAAATTTTAAAATGTGGTATCTTCTGGTGGGCTACACAATGAGTACTACTCTTTCGAATCTTGTTATACAAATACGTGTGTGTGTTAGTAGTATAGGTTGTTCATTGAAATAAAGTTGTAGAGAAGCATTCAAAGACATGTTATTTTATAATTTTATTTATCAAAAAACAAAAATTATGAATTTAAAAATAAAAATACTAAGAAATTAAAAGAGGAATCTATTATCCAATATCCATACATGCATAATTCTTTAATTAGAAAATTCCCTAGAATTCTTGAAGTTGGTCCTCCCTTTAATTTGATGTTTTGATTAAATTAATCATCACTCATTCATTGTGTCTTCAATAATTCCACAAATAATTTTGGCTTCTTATATCCATCTTTCTTTTTTCTTGCAACCAAACTCTCTTTTCATCATATTTTTATTTCATTTTAAAGCAAGACCCCTTGACTAAATGTACGGTGCCCGTTCTCTAAAATCATACCGACCAATCACACGGCCAATATGAAGTAATATTTTTAATCTTTTATAGAATATATATATTAAATAATATTAATTGCATCCTGGCCCACCTTGGACGGATTGACTAACGGGAACAAACTCTATAATCACATAAGTTCAAATTGGGTTAAGTTCTTTCAAAGAAAAACTGACGTGATCACACAAATGTTACCTAAGTTTTCTTTCGGTATTCAATATTTTCAAAGCTTGTAGTTTATAATTGATATCAATATATTCCAAGCTTGTACTTTATAATTGATATTTTGTTAATAAGTGGGCTTGAATTTAAAATAAAAGTAACACAAGAGGTATCATATGCATACCAATATTTTTATAAAAATCTATCAAAATACAAATGGCCTAGCATGAAACAAGGAAGGGAAGGACCTACATGAAAGTTATATATATATATATATATATATATATATATATATATATATATATATATATATATATATATATATATATATATATATATATATATATATATATATATATATATATATATATATATATATATATATATATATATATATATATATGGTCGGATCAATAAGATACCATGTTAGACTGGGGAACCGGAGTTCATCCATGTTCGGTTATAAGATTAAAAGGATAATATATTTAATTAGGTTCATCTAAAATAAAAGATGACAACTAATAAATTAATAGATCCCTTAATTATAAGGATTTACTTTCATAACATATCCATAATAAATTTAAAAATGGGTTTTAATGAACATGTTCAATTAGATTCGACAATGGGTTTTAGTGAACATGTTCAATCGGATTCGACAATAGGTTTTATTGAACATGTTCAATCGGATTCGACAATGGGTTTTTAATGAACATGTTCAATCGGATCAACAATGAGTTTTAGTGAACATGTTCAATCGGATTCGACAATGGGTTTCTTAGTGAACATGTTCAATCGGATTCGACAATGGGTTTCTTAGTGAACATGTTCAATCAGATTCGACAATGGGTTTCTTAGTGAACATGTTCAATTAGATTCGACATGAGTTTTAGTGAACATGTTCAACCGGATGTGTTAAATAAAGGAATTTATTATTTTCATCAAACTGTTCGTGAATGTACAATTTCATATACATGTTATGTACATGTGCAATCGGAGTTTATTGTGTTTTTAGTCGCTGTTAACCGTTTTGGTGATAAACCAATATTGACGGTATTGAACATGTTCAATCGTGGTTTATGGTGTTTGTAATTGATGGGTTCCATTTTAGTGATAAACCAAGATTTATAGTATGTTATTGTTGCAAATGTTCAGTATGAGTGTAATGAATGTAACTAACTGAAACGAAGATTTTCATGGAATACACAAAATCTTCGATTCTATTTTAAAATTTCAATATCAATTTTACCCCAAACACTAATTAACGTGGGAAAGAATTTTAATCAATTATATTTTATTTGATGATTTTAATTATAAATGATTGGCTATAAATTGTTTCCGGGTACCCCAATCTAACATAGTATCCCATTGATATTGAATATATATATATATATATATATATATATATATATATATATATATATATATATATATATATATATATGCAATGGGGAACTTGATGCATTGTGAACCACTGAGAACCAAAAATGCATAAAGGGCAATTTAGGAATGACAAATATATTTTAATAACCTTCATAATTAGGAGTAATTGATTTAGGAAATAAAATCCCTAAATTAACTATCATTCCATTAATTCTCCCCATTTCTCTCAACCTATTTCTTTCTCTCTCTATCACACACACACACATTGGCCGCCCTCTCTCTCTCCCTCTTCCATGGTTGGTGACCACCCCGCCGCCCTCTCTCTCCCTCTCACATGGCCAGCGACCACCCCCTCTCTTGGCCGGCGAACACAATATGATGTAGATGAAGCCGAGGACGAACAAGATGATGCAAACGGTGTTGATGAACATGCAAACGATGAAGATGTAAAAGATAAAGATGAAGATGCATCGTGTTCAAGCTGAAGATGCTAACGATCAAGATCAAGTCATCAAGATGCATCGTGTTTGAAGATGAATCCGATTAAGATGCATAGTGTTTGAAGATAAATCAAATGAAATGCATCATGTTTGAAGATAAATCCGATGAAATGTATCATGTTTGAAAAAGAATTGGATGAATCCGATGAAGATGCATCGTGTTTTAAAATTGTGTTTGACAACGACGATGATGATGTCGAACAAGAAGATGGCCTAAAGTTGTTGGTGACGACGATGAAGAATATGCATCATTAATTTAAACGGTTAATTTAGATACATTACGTATTGTTTAGATTTTGTAATTTTGAAGTTGTTTAGATTTTGTAATTTTGGAAGTATATTAATTTAATTTATTTTAACATTTATTGTTTGATTATTTGATTAAATATTCAATTGATATAAAATTAAAATTTAATTGACTAAGTATATTATTTTTGCCAAAAATATCCTTATGCCTACCAAAGACGTGTATCGTGTGATGCACATTGATCATTTAATTTAAGGGTTGTGGTTGGTTCTTTTTTAGATTCTTGATGCATATGGTTCCCATAAAACCTAACCACACACACACACACACACACACACACACACACACACACACACACACATATATATATATATATATATATATATATATATATATATATATATATATATATATATATATATATATATATATAGTTTAACCAAAAAAATAATTAACATACGCATAATATTTTTGATATGAATATAAAATATTTACAATTTCATTTTATTTATTGTTTACGATAAAATTTTATAATCGATGTATAGAACTATGGATACGTAGCCTTTGTGTGTGTGTTTTTGAATAAAACATAGGGTTTATTATGAAAAAAACCAACATGTTTTCGCGTTTTTTGCGTTTTCGTCCCTCCATATTATTTTTTTTCATAAAACACCTCAAGTTATTCTTTTTCTTATTGGTTTAGTGAAATTTGGACATTAGAACCCGGTTTTTCAAGTTTTTAAATCCCAGTTCACAAATTACAACTGGGGTCTAATGTCTAAAATTTCACTAAACCAATAAGAAAAGAATAACTTGAGGTTTTTTATGAGAAAAAATAACATGGAGGGACGAAAACGCAAAAAACATGAAAACATATTGATTTTTTTTCATAATAAACCCTAAAACATACGACTAAATATGCTTTGAATTGGTTGTTTTAAAATTCAATAAGATAAAATAAAAGTCAAATTTCAGACAATATTAAAAAAAAGAATCGTTTTTCTTTTTAAAATCATATTTTATTTTATTTTATTTTTTGGCGTATTAGATACGAGATACCAACATTTCCTGGTTTTTTATACTACAAGTCTACAACTACCATGTATTTGCTTCTTTTATGAAAGCACTTCAATCCTGACAATAATATTATGAATTTTTGAAAAATCCCATCAACTTTAATACGTTTTCGCGATTAAATTCATACTCTTTTTTTTATTATTATTATTTTAGTCTCTAAATTCTAGATTATTTTTTTTATTCAAAATATATAATTCAATTGACTACCAAATTAACTAGTAAAACACCACTAGTTTAACCAAAAGTTCAGTAGGTTTAACTTTTAAATCAACAAGAATAAATATTAACAATTACGTATTTTAACAATAAATTAAACAAAAAAATAAAAAAAATTAATTTAACTTTTTTAAAAGAAACAGAAAAATTATTGAGATTAAAAACTATAATTGTACCTATCTATTACCCGAGCAAGTGAGAGAAGATCTTCTCCCCGCTAACTGTCAGCCGTCCGATCTTGCTCTGTTTAATCCTGACCGCTTTAATTCATTTACTTCTGATACTGCATAAGTTACAACTTCATACAGCAATAATACGACGGTTATTCAGAGGTGGCCCTACATTGTTGCAAACACTACACCCATTATCTCCACAATTTAAGGGTCATTTGGGAAAATGCGAGACATACAGTTTTTTTTTTTTTTTTTTTGCTATATAATGCCTCTATTTGTCATGAACCCATTTTGTTATAAAATTCTATCCACCACAAGCATTCCATCGTTTGTTCACCCAGCTTTAATGGAAAACCGGGTAAGCCGATTATACAATTTGGATTTTAATTTTTTCTGGTTTTATTCTGGTTTTCAACAGTACACGTACTGTTCATGCAGGAGATGAAAATTAAGATAAAGGTTGAAGCTGGAGAAGATGACAAACTCATGGTTGGTCTTTACTTTTACGACGGATGGTCAAAAGTTCATTGTTAGTTCGTTATGAGCTATTTTTTTTTTAATTTCATTTGTTTTCGGTCACAGCAACCAGAGACTGTGCACATTGAAAAGCCACCCGACAGGGACGTATCAAACTCTACAGGACCAGATGAAGCCATTAGCGAAAAACCATGGTCGCCGGTATGCGCTGTTTTTTAATCTATGAATTACATTATTTAATATGATCACCTGATACGTTATATACAAATGCAGACTATCAGGTTACAAATTCCATTTTTCACCTATGATGATGAGGTAATACATTTGAATTGACGTGTGTTACGACATACTGAAAAGTTGTTATTTTCTAATTACTGCTCATGTACTCCAGGTTGATATTGAGTGGGAAGAAGCAATCTTACGACATGTTGAACGCTATGAACAGAGGCTGGCCGAGGAGGAAAAAAAGGCCAAGGAGGTAACCATACTGTATACCGTGAAACATTGAATTTCTGTTTCTCTACCTTATTGTTTACTTATTTACAGGAAGCCGCCAAACTAGCTGTCAAACAAGATGATGCGGGGGAAAAAACTGAGAAACCACAGGTGCATACCTCACAATGGCGCGCTACATTGTATCCAAGCCACCAATTGTTTGTTTACTTACGTTTGCGGTTTTTTTAAAATAGTCATGCGAGCCTTTAGCAAAAGACAAACTAGAGAGTCATACAGATAAAACGCAAGAAGAAAACGAGGTATTTCATTTATTATACTTAAAATTAACATGGCATTATTCAAAAATTTTAACTTTTGTAATCTACCAGGTTGTGTGCATGCAAACTGTGAAGAGGAAAAGTCTACGAAAGAGAAAGAAATGTTCGAGATTAATTGAAGATGATGAAGACGATGTTTAACATGGAAAAAGAGGATCTACATTTCATTATGTTACTTTGCTTTCTGTTTCCCAGTTTCAGTTTCCTGTTGTTTATTGGTTCGATAAGTATGGTATTGTGATATGCTTTTGGTTTTCCTTTATATCTAACCACCATTGTATGCACGATACTGCATTAACGCAGATTAAAATGTTCTTGTGGGTTTTTATTACAAGTGTATTCATTTTAAACATAAAAAACTATATTATAAATACTCTGTTCCACGTAGACTCAGATTGATTATAGTAAAATCACGCAAGTCAACATAACACGTTCTATAACACGTACTGGCTGCAATAATTACATATAAACATGTACATATGCCACGCCAGCATACAAGTTATGCCAACAAGTCATCGATTCTCTCATGCAAGTAATATAGTCATCATCATCGTCTTGGAACAAAGTATGTGTGGTATTACATTGGGCAGTGGATATACAATAAAACCTTTATAAATAAGCAGACATTGGTTAAGCCACGTTAAAAAGTTTATTTTGAATATGGAGGCTACCGCAGCCCCACATGAGTTTTCACCAACAATGTACATGTCCCCAACTATGGGTTTCAAAATAAGTAAATGACATTACGAAAAACAAATTTAAACTCTAGCCTGAATCCATATATGTACGCTGCATAATTCGATGTATGTCAGGCTAAGTTACTACATTTGATTGACCTCCTTAATATATTTGTTTGAAACCTTAGTCGATAAATATGTGCAAGTGTATGGTAAGTAGGAGCATTTTTTATTATAAAACGATGCTTTGCATCATATTTTATAACAGAGAAAATGTGACGTTAAAATGGAATATTATTTCAAATATTTATATATTTGCAATAAACTATTTCTAAAGTGATGGACGAAGTCATATATATATGCAGCATTCTGCAGTGTATGTTAGGTTAACTTATTTCCCTTAATTTATCTCCTTAATATATTTTAAAACATTACACAATAAATATGGCAAAGTTTATGCTATGTAGCAGAAAGTATATTATATAACGTCGCTTTCCATTGTAGCTTATAACAGTTAAAATGCGACATTAAAATGAAATCATACCTGACATATTAATGTGTGTTCAGAGAATGATGTTTGGCTTCTAATGTTTGTACGTGTAGAGGAAAACCACCCACATTTCCATTACAAACCCACGATTTGTAATTCGGTTACTTGAAGGGTTGTTTTGTCAATTCAGAAATATAAACCGTCATTGGAAGTTTATAAATACCAGACAAATCACCAAATGTATGTTGTCGTAATTCACTACAACACCCAAAAGGAAAATGACTCTACCCAACTCAAGCAGCGCACCAACAGCGGATGGTCATTTACAACCATCACCGGCTGTCGACAACGATAATGCAGTTGCAGCGCCTACCTCCGTTGATGATCTTCCCCAAAACCAAGTCATCGTAAGTCATGCTAGGTTTAATTTACTTAAATTCTTATGAACTTGTGTATGTCTGATATGTTAATCGTCATTTTGTTTCTACAATTTCATGAAGGGGCGAGAAACCCCATCGCCAACGACAAGTGCTGCCATGGAGTTTATTGACCAGCATTGTAACGTGTTCAGTGACTCCGATGACGATCAGGTGACCCAGGAAGCGTATTTAGATAACGTAAGTACTAATGTAATTGTGCAATCGTAAATACCACGTGTTGTTATGATTTTTCGTATAACTTATTCTGTGTTCACAGCTAAGTCAAGATATAGAAGATACGCTTTTGGCAGCAATACTTTACCTTGAAAAGCGCCAAAAGAGAATCAATAATCGCCGTCAGTTATTGTCAATTGACCCATCTGATATAATCATAGTATCCAGTGACGATGAAGAAATTGGAGCCATGCCAACGGAAGACCAGCCAGATGAACCCCCGGGTCAGTCGACTATGTTCAAACGCCGCAGGGTGTCGGTTTTCAATGGAACGAAAACATACAACTTAAAGACCAACAAAGATGACAATGATGGACCAGATGCACCAACAGTTTGACTGCCGCTACCCTTATTTTCCACTGTCTATGTTTACTTTGATCTTTTCTATGCAGTTTTTTTCATTCTATGTACTGACTACAATTGGCGGGTTCATTCGAGTATAATGTTTCATGGTTTACTTTAATTAGTATTCACTTGCTCGTACATAGATTTTTGGGAAATATAGTATTCACGTCTTGGTAATACGAACCAGTGTGCAATTTTTATCACAAAAACATGTTCAGGCTCAGAATAGTAGGATCCGTATCAAGCAACATTCGATAGCTGCCATGGCTGCAATTTGCATCATGCCAACAACTATGGTATTACTAATAACCATCTGCAATTGCCCCGCCAAGATACAGCTACTCTAGCATGCTACTCGATTTACTCATTCCAATAAAGTGTATTTCATCACAGCCTTCTTTTTTCCATCGTTGGCATACGCTTTTCATTTATCTATTTGATCTACCTTTATTTGGAGATCATGTGTAGTAACAAAACCATTTACTGTTAAATTTAATGTCTTTTATTGTTGTTTCTGTAAAACAACAGGCCAATCAAGGAATTATTTCGTATATCCATTTTAACAACTAACATTAAACAAATTCTCATTTATATATATATATATATATATATATATATATATATATATATATATATATATATATATATATATATATATATATATATATATATATATATATATATATATACATACATGTTGTGACGAATTTTTCGTTGTCCATAAAGATTCAGCTATATTTTCTGTAAACATAAAGCCTTTAAAGTACCACCTAATTTACTCAAATAACACATCTACATGGATATTAAAAAAAGGTGTGCAACACGTATTACCATCAAAACAGTATTCCATGATATAATTCAGTTTATTTAGTAACTTTATCTCATTCTATGACTTAATTTATTAACGTTGCGTTTTTATACATTCAATTTCATTAGTAAACATATATCTTACGTTTCGTTTTTTTACATAGTTATACACTATTATGTATGATATATTTTCATCTAAGCATTTCATTAAATTAATACTCTTTTAAGAAATTGTAGTTGATTCAAAATTATGTACACCAACGGTTGTATAAAATTTTATTTAAATAGATTAATTATACCACCTGCATGAGGCTATCGTGGAATCATGCATTTTATCATGCATGCTACACTAAAGTGATGGTTATGTTGAGACCCTACATGGCCACTACCATCCTATAAACCAGGGTTATAGCCATTACATGGCCACGATTTAACAAGACACACACCAGTTTTGGAAACTAACAATTTCCTGCTATTATATAAAGGCCATTAGATTCGTTCACAACACCCAAAAGGCTGACACAAACAAATTCAAATGGCAAACAAGCAGAGTCGGGAGCCTAACGAGCAAGCCAACCAAGTGCCATTCGGGCAGGTCCCTTCGGACCAATTGGCTGTATGTGCTATTCACGTGTTTTAATTTGTTAATCTCTCAGTTTCATATATCCTATAACCTAAACTGTGGTGTAGGCGGATATGGATTCAGCCGGTTGGATAGGTGTAATTACAGCGGCGTACATATTTCATCTCGGTGAAGAGCTGCTATTCTGGGTAAGTAAATTTGAACTTCTTTAACATTTGTCATGTATATTCGATCGTTATTGTTTCCTTTTATTTGATCAGCAAAGGCAATGCGCCAAACTTCGCAAACGACTGAATAATTTGCAACACTGGAAATGGGATGAAGTGATAGAACTGTCCTCTGATGATGACACAGATGCATCAGGATCAGAATGTTCGACGGCTAGATCGATACAAATCAATGGGTCACACTGATGGGTTGAAGCATTTGACTTACGGATATCTATGGTTTTTAATAATGTAATCGGCGTTCGTATTAGTTTCTGTAAAGTGTAGTTATGTTAGTACTATAATTTCTGTTATGTTTGTCTGTATGCTGCCTTTGTTTTTGTTATAACACAAGTATGTTGTTGTCGTACTTACTTCGTTTACAATTTTATTGTTTACTATGTTGCTGTCTTGACAACACATATCATGGCTTCTGATTTGCTTACGCAACAACTTGGAAGTTTTATGTGTATTGGAAGTGAGTTGTTATTGGTAAAAGTTTTTTTTTTTTGGTGTTTTTCAAATTATTAACACGTTACATATAAATGTATAAAGTACTTACAATCGTGGTCGGTCCGCCTGCTTTTATGGTTTAGTGACGAATGTAAACTATTTGTTTCTAAAATTCTAAGATTCTACAAACATTTGTGTTTTGTAAATGACGATCTTAAATTACCATTTACATTTCATTATGATATTCTTATGTAACATGTCATACTAAAAAGATGGACTATGCAACTCCGGTTTGCCAGTTACCCACCCGGAAAAATTAACTACACGACTATTTAATGTATTTTAATTTACACGGATGCACAATATTTAGATATGTTCAGGGTGTTTGCAAATAACTATTTTTACTTCGTAAGGTTAATCAGTTTTGGGTAAAATCATTATTAATATCTATTACAGATAAGCATTACAATTGTTTTTTATAATACTTCGGTTACAATTTTGTAATATGATTTCAGGATATATTGTTTATAATTGTACAGCTAAAAACGTGTTTAAGTATATTACTGGATCTAAATTTAAAATATATTTACACAAAAACCAGTAATGATATATGTACTTGGTATGCTCGTGAGTTAATATTGGGAAGATTATGATATAAGAAAGTTACAACAAGCAGTTACAAATTGATTTTTTTTATATTGTATGCACATTGAAAGCAGTTACTACATTCGGTTATACAGAAGTTTTTGCCCAATACCCAACTATATATATATCTTATTTGTTAACAGTACTCTACCTTTTTTGCTCCAACATTTGCACTCCCATTTAATGAAACTTTCTAACTATTACACTTTATGATCCAGATGCTGAAGTCATAGATCATTTCAATTTCATTATAGGTAAGTATGTATTATTTTATCTTAATTTTTTTCATTATCATTATCGGAGGATACATACCCTGCATTCGTAGAGTATTTCAGATTTACTATACGTTTGTCTGTATTATCTCATCTCAGTCTTCTTAATTATGATTATCGAAGTTTACATACATCAGGAGTATAGTTTATCAATGTCATTTACAATGTTTGATGTGCATGTGCAGTCACTGCGTTTATCTTTGTTGGGTAAATCTTTCTGATAAAGGGTAAGTACTTTAAATCATGTTATTTGTGCAGTTCAGGCTGTTAGATTTCATTTATTACCATATACCTTACAATCTTATCATTCTAATTTTTGTTTGGCAGCACTGTTGCGTTTCAGTATATTTGAAGAAAAATTTAAATAAAACACAGGTATGTCTTCTCATGTTTGATGTTGCATTATGTACGAATGTGTTAGTTATTAAATAATTTCACAATTGGCTGTGTTTGTTTACGATTAGTCAGTTTGGTTATGATTTTTAAGGTATTATAGGTTTTATACCCCCAACCAGTTTGATTGTTTACATTTATTTTTTCACATTGCAAAAGTTTATCTTAATTTCGTTTGCCAATTTTCCATTGTTGAAACAAATTTTGTTTTGTTGCCATTTATTACTCACATTTATCCTTCCTATATGAAAAGACAATGTCTTTCGAGTTAGTATTGTTGTCTATTATGGATTCCGATATGCTTTATGGTCTAATTTATATGTGACTTCAATAACAAAATCTGGTCAGGGTCTACTTTAAATGTGACTTCACAAAGAAACTATGGTCAGGATTCCAGTACTATTAAATAGTACGGTCAAGACCGAGTACTTGAATTATTTCATACTTATAATTAAACATGCATAAATACAGAACAATAAAAGAGATAGGCAAGAAACTTACGTAGCACCATGAGTCCACATGGTGTGTGATTTGCAGGCGGATGTTGGTGCCGGTCGTTGTCGACGATTACAAATTAAATAGAGGTCTTATTACATGCATTAACTGAATGAAAACATATAATCTATTCTAAATACATGAAAACCCAGTATACTACAGCTGATCATAAATATTTAACCTGCAAGAAAAGTTCATGTATGTTAAGACTTTATTTGGCCTTTATTAACACTAATATTTGGTATATACTATGTGTCAAGTGTCATTACCGTTTTCATTGTTGCTTTTAAATGCCCAGCAAATCTGCTTATGAAACAGCAACGCTGTTTCAACATGTGTTGTGTTCCCAAATATTTCCATCAAAAGTGAGTTTATGTAATAAACTGAGGGTTTGATTGGAAAATTGTTACTACAGCCATCTTTTTGTTCCTTTGATAAGTAATATGCTTATTAAAAATAAATGTTATTTCCCAAATGTAATAACCTGAGATCCAAAAGTATAATGAATTGTATATATGGCTTATGCATCTTTAAATCACCAGATTCTAATACTTATGTTATTCGAAAATAAAGTTTATATGTACTTTATACTTTTAAGAATACAAGGGAAACCACGGTAAAATATACATTCACACAGATATTTTGCAAATGTAAAAAAACGAAACCCAAATCTATAGCTACTCGTATTTAACCTTTTTGTTAATCATATCGGCACATTGTATTAAATATATTCAGCCGCAAACAATAATTATACGTATTGTTTTTTTAAGTAATAAAGGTTCACAAATGTAAAAACGACACACACCGTATGCACCGATTTGATATCATACATATCCGTCATCGATTTTTGCCATCGACGTGCAGTATCGATCTGTAAACTTACTATATAATCCAACTAATCTGGATTTTTAGTTACCAACCATTTTGTTCAGTTTTCTGCCATTGTTTTCAAACAAAGCGTAAGGATTTCGTTTCCAATATCGACTACAATTTACCGGATAGCCATATGTAACGACTTCCGTTGTAAATAGTATTTATTGATCATCGTCGATTATAACGTATATGTTAAACGTTTAAACAATGGCTGGTGCGGTTTTAGTACATGTACATCAAACAATACAGACATGCATCTGTGAAGTCACTTCGTGATTTGTCCGTCCTAGGCAAAGATATTGCCTCTGGCAAACCCCTTCTTTTAAACCAAACTGTTGAAAGGAAAATATATACAACTACGGATCCATCACGGATGGTGCTTCATCGATGTACCGCAAAAAATACATCTCAGCTTTTAGCTACAATAAGATGTTAACATCTAAACGTAAACCAAATAACAGATCTGCGCATTTTTATGTCAGATCTACTTTTTTATAGACAACAAAACATGAATGGCGACACACACAATCGATGGCATCGTCGTTGTGTATCCACAACTCGACGTCGCCTTGGACGTTGTGGTTCCACCATATGTATACATGTACCTATGCCGCTTACGATGCGCTGTCATCATCGCCGAACGACGAAGGCATTGAACGTCGGCCGTCGGCTAGACATGGGCTGCTATCGGTGGCATTATACAGTCAATGTGATGCACCTAAGTGTATTTACTTACCGTAGATGGCATTGACGGTGGCAGCTGTCTGATCCGAAAAAAGGTTCGCATCGCCGTTAGGCGAAATCGACTGCGAAACCCTCCATCTTCAGCTGCGGCGCTAGGGTTTTGGGTGGCCAAAAAAAATGACTGACTTACTCCAGCTGCGCGTGAAGGTTCTTATATATACAACCGGGTCGACTACGGATCCGGATCCAGCCAGGATCCGCGTGTTTCATTTTGTTGTTACATATCTATTTTTAGTGATAGAGTAAGCATTAGCAATATATACTTTGATTGTAGTATTTATTAATAAGTGATGATACTACATATTGAATACCAAATCATTAATATTGATTTTTTTGTGTATGTCAGATCATAATTAAAATTTTACTAAAACATTACTAATTGATACTCCCTCCGTCTCAAAATAATCGTCCACGTTTGACTTTTGAAGTCTTTCTTTTTCAACTTTGACCTCAAATATATTAGTTTGTGTTATATAATACTTGATGAAAATTATACCCAATGAAAATTCATTTAAAACCAAATCCTTTCATATATTTTGCATCACATATTATATAACACAAACAAAAATATTTAATGTCAAACTTGAGAAAAAAAATACTTCAAATGTCAAATGTGGACAATTATTTTGGGACGGAAGGAGTATATGATAAAAATGTGATAAATTACAGAATTCTACACTTTACCACATGTTTAGTGAAACTAATTAATTTTTTTAGTTTTATATGAAATTGATACCATGTAATTTGTTTCATGTGACCAAGTT
This sequence comes from Centrapalus pauciflorus, assembly GCA_020465985.1. NCBI lineage: Eukaryota > Viridiplantae > Streptophyta > Magnoliopsida > Asterales > Asteraceae > Centrapalus > Centrapalus pauciflorus. Next base: position 136,458 of record JAANYP010002780.1, on the reverse strand, counting down.
TCTATTTATAAGAAATATTGCCTTTTGAAAAAAGTTTTATTAATTGAATGATATTTTCTTGATTATGTGAGTTACTAAATATGTTTAATAATCTCGTAATTGCAACCAATAAACTTCCTGTTTACTGGTGGTCTCATTTGGAAAAACTTATATGCACACAATATCAGTTGGACTTTAGCAATTTTATCATGTCCTCTTATCTAAGGGTGTAAATAAGCTGAGTTGATTGTTATTCAATTCAATTGATATCTTCTTATTACTGATTCAAAAATGTTGAACCTTCACTCTATTTTATTTGTTGTTGTGTTATCATCAATCTCATAAAAATCAACAAAATACTTTTAAATGGTAAGTATTTTATCTTTTTAATTTTTTATGAAGTATATTAATCTAAATTGTATACATTTTTAGAGACTATTAAATTAAACTATTGATAAATTTACTTATTGAAGGTGTTTTAAATAATAATAAATATATATTGATTAACTGATTAAAACTTGATATCACAATTCTAGCGTGAACTTAAAATATAATCAAGATTAATCGAAATTAAGTTATCTTAAAATATAAAATTTGCAACTTTAGTTTTAAAGTTTTAGAAACTATTAATACACAACTCTAATTAAGACAATACATTTGAAAAATTGAATGATTGTTTACTTATGATGTGTCATAAAGATTTGAAAATAATTGTTTTTTTTTCAAAATTATTGTATACTAACGTTTGTAGTTCTTATTTCATACAATTTTTTTTCTTTCGGACATTTAAATTTGAAGTTTATTATTTCATAGATCTCTTAAAAAAATTTATTTTAAATTTTAAGTTTTTATTTTATTATTTATAAAGATTTATTTATTTTTTTTGGGACATTTAAACTTGAAGTTCATTAATTTTATTGATTTTTTACACTTTTTTATTTTACATTGTTAATTTTAAAAACTTTTAATAAGTATTAATTATAGTTTCAATTAGTCTATGAAACACAAATAATATGTTTAAATCATACAGTCTAATTAAATCATTTAAATGAAATGCATGTTACTTAAATTCTATTAATTTTGTTTTTGGAAAAACAGCGGGAAAATGAAAAAGTAGCGTATTAGGAGAATGACACGTGCCAACAGTTGTTCTCATCTATTATAATATATAGATAGATACAAAAGTAAATATATTGTCCACGTGTAAATGCAGTTTCCTTATATGTTGTGCTTTCATTTTATGTTACATTTCCTTCACATATAATCTTCCTATCATCCTATTTACCTTCGTGTTTTCACATTAAATTGAAATTGGTTATGAGATAAAAATTGTAATCAAAGTTTGTTAAGCTAGGTGCCTTCGGGTGCACTTGATTTCGAGAGGCACTTTTTTTAATATATATATATATATATATATATATATATATATATATATATATATATATATATATATATATATATATATATAAATCAAAATGTTTAAAATCGTTACTATATACATTTGCTTATATAGTATAATTAATTCAGAGTTGATTAATGTCATCAAATAATTAGATGAAAATATATCAAGGATAAAATTATGTAAGTATGTAAAAAATGAAATATAAGTTAAATAATAGTTTGATAATAAAATTGGATATATACATTTATGTAAAATACATAAATTAACTAACTTAATCTTAGTAAATAAACATAAATACACTGTATAAAATATTGATATTTTCAAAACTACCAACGTATACTTAATACTAATATAGAATTTGTGCAAGTAATCTTTAAGAGTTTAACAAAACACAAAATATATAGAGAGGCCTAAAACCAAAAATAAATTACCTACTTGTGGGACAAAAAATGTTATTGATACGAAATTTCAAAACTGTCGGTTACCAACAGTTAAGAGAAATATGGAACATTTATGCAACTAAATTGTGTACTACTTGACTACGTATGGACTTCTTATAGATCGGGTCCCTATCCATAATTTTTTCCAAACTACAGCCACTACCTCTGTAATTTAGTCTTGCCATAAAAATAAAATATTAGGACTGTAGATCATTTATAAATATTTTGGATTTGCAATACGTTTGTTGTGTTTTTTTTTGTTCTGTTATTGAATCATAGTAACTACACTTCTTAACTTTTATCATAGGTAATTTGTTATATGATGTTGTAGTTCATTACGATGGCATACGAGTGGACTGAAATTGTAAATCAATCGCATAACATGTCATTACCGTGGCCTCTGGTGTCCAGTTCGATGTCTCCTGTTGTTACACCTACTTCGTCTGCTTTGACCCACAATGCATCTTCACCCCCATCTAATGTACCACTTTTGAGCTCCAGTATTAGTCTTCGTCGTTCTGTGCAATATATGCAACAATCAGAAATTGTTAGCGCATTTTGCTCAACTACGACCTTATCAACTTCTATGTGTCAGTTTCGTACATCCAATTCATATTCTTTAAATCAATTTCCATCTTTATCCACACATACCTGTCAACCATTCACCGACATAACAAATGCCGTTGATATTGCGGGTCAACCGCATCGGTCGGTTTTGCCGTCTATGCAACAATGTACAATGTCTTCTTCTGTGGTTGCTGAACGTACAAGACACTCGGGTCGACCACCTTTAAGAACGCGTTCGGTTAATAGTGTCGTTAATCGATCGGGAAACTCTTCTGCCCGCCTTCTCAACAGGTCGGCTACTCAAATGGTGCAGCCTGCACGACGTCCAGGTAGACCTCGGTGATCACCCAACGGTTCATCTGTTGATCGCACTGTTGTACCTTCTGCGTCTCAGGTTGTATTTGACTCTACGAACACATTGCCTACAACAAATGTTGATAGCACTCCTTCAAGTTAGTTTTATACACTTTGATCTCTATTACATATGACCAACTAAATGTTGGTGTTAGTATGTTTATGTGTTTTGTTTCGTATTTCTGTAACCGTAGGTGTGCCTGCATCTATGGACCATGCGAGACTGTCAATCCTCCCAACCCCTTCTGTCATGCTTTCATCAACAACTTTTGTCGATGCTAATGGTACACCGGTTACTGTTACTACATCTGAACGTACTTCAACTATATCAACCACCCCTGTGGTTGCTGCAGTTTCTTCCATCAATATTTATGGTGAACTACAGCCGGAACGGGTCATGTTCAACATCAATAATGAGCATATTAATTGTACGTCCTCCAGTACTCCAGCCGAAGATGTGTGTATGCATCGTAAGTGAACATGGCCATATTTGTTTACTTTTTTTAATGTCAGCTAATACTATTGGTCACTGATGGTTGTCGTATTGAATCCGTCGGTGTAGGTCGTTTCTTGGTTTATTGGGATGCTGGGGATGCATCCTATTATTGTGTGCATTGTAATGCTATGTTATGGTATGGTGAGCGCACGATAAAGAGTGGGAATCCAAGAAACCCAAAGTTCTCATTATGTTGTAGTGAAGGAAAGGTGCGTCTCTCGTATTTATTCAATGGTCCAACATTGTTAGAAGAACTTATGGATTATCGTGGTGGGCGGCGTGCCACTGTTTTTCGTGCTAACATAAAGGTATTGAATGCGATGTTTGCGCTCACGTCGACTGGTGGCATTGTACACAGAGAGATCAATGATGGCAGAGCCCCTTATACATTCAGATTGAATGGCCATAATCATCATCGGATTGGGTCTTTGTTGCCAACGCACCCTGATGGCCGACCTCGATTTGCGCAGTTATATATATATGATACTGAGAATGAGGTTGAGAATCGTTTATATGCTTTGAATCAACGATTATCTTCCAATGCTGACGATACTATATTTCGTACATTGGTTCATGAACTGATTTCATTACTTAATGGTTGTAACGCGTTGGTTCAGGCTTTTAGGATGGTTAAGGAGAGATTTGATGAATCGTTGATGCATCCAGTTAGGCTGCGTCTGCTTGGTACCCGCCAAAAGGATGGAAGACAATATAACTTACCGACTGCTTCAGAAGTGGCGGCTTTGATCCCTGGTGATGGCAACCCTACAGACCAGCGTGATGTCATCATTGAGGAGCGTAGTGGTGTTGTTAAGAGAATATCAGAGTTGCATCCAAGCTTCATGTCGATGCAGTATCCGTTGTTGTTCCCATATGGCGAAGATGGGTTTAGTGTTGACATACCTTTGAATGCTCCCCAAACGACAAAGCGAAAGTTTGTTAGTCTTCGAGAATATTATTGTTTTCGCTTACAACATAGACTTAATGAAGGAAAAACGTTACACAAAGGAGGTCGTTTGTTTCATACATTCGTAGTTGATGCATATGCGGCCGTTCTTGAACATGAGTTAGATTGGTATAAGCGCAACCAAAATACCATCCGATCTGAGCTTTATAACGGTTTGCATGATCATATTGTTAACGGTGAGACCAATTGTGAGTTTGTAGGCCGAAGGGTTATACTGCCATCCTCATTCACTGGTGGTCCTAGGCATATGGTGCAACAATATCAAGATGCGATGGCAATTTGTCGTTGGGCCGGGCCACCTGATTTACTTGTGACGATGACATGTAACCCACAATGGCCTGAAATTAAACGCCATGTGGATACAGCGATTCCTGGTCAACCAACTTGTGATCGACCAGATATCATTGCACGTGTGTTTAAGATTAAACTTGACGAATTGATGCGAGATATAAAAAAGAATAACCATTTCGGCCGTGTGAAAGCAGGTACGTGTGTTATGTGATGTTACATAGATGTTTTGATATTATGTTGTTTATATGACTTCAATTTGTGATTTGCAGTTATGTATACAATTGAGTTTCAGAAACGCGGTCTGCCGCATTGTCATTGCCTTATATTCCTACACTCAGATGATAAGATCTTGTCCCCAGAAAAGATTGATGAATTCATATCTGCTGAGTTGCCTTCTGAATTAGCTGACCCGCTTGCATTTGACGTTGTCCGTACCCATATGATGCACGGGCCATGTGGACTTTTGAATCCGTCGAACCCTTGTATGTCTAAGGATCGTTGTACCAAAAGCTATCCAAAATCTTTTTGTGCAGAAACTTGTATTCAACGGGATGGATGGCCACGATACAAACGATCAGATAACGGACGTAGTGCAAAAGTTGGTCGACAAGAAATTAGGCTTGATAATCGATGGGTCGTTCCACATAATATTGATTTGGTTGTCAAATATGGCTGCCACATAAATGTTGAATGGTGTAGCCATGGCACGTTGGTGAAATATCTTTTCAGTTATCTTAATAAGGGACCTGATCGTGCGACTGTTGTTGTTGAAGGTGAATCCAATCGAACACCTTTCCAATCCCTTGTGCATGCTAATAATGAAATTGAGGCATACCTAAATTGTCGTTACATATCAGCATCAGAATCGTGCTGGAAGTTGTTTGGGTTTGAAATGCATTATCGGTCGGTTGCTGTCGAAAGGCTTCCGTTTCATGAAGAGGGTTGTAATAGGGTATACTTTGGTGATCAGGATAATGTAATGGCTGTTGCTGATCGGGAAACGTCTGCGAAGTCAAAATTTACAGAATGGATGACGGCAAACCAAATTTATCCAGATGCACGCAGTCTTACGTATGTAGAGTTTCCTACATACTTTACATGGCATGAAAACGAAAAAGCATGGTCCCCTCGTAAAAGTGGCATCACAATTGGCCGCATATACTATGTTAGTCCGTCTATGGGCCAACGGTATTACTTGCGAATGTTGTTAAACGTTGTACGTGGACCGAAATGCTTCAAAGATATACGCACGGTTTCTGGTGTTGAGTACCCGACGTACATGGCTGCATGTAAGGCATTAAATTTGTTAGGCGATGACACTGAATGGGTTGATTCTATACGACAGGCTTCACAGTGGCAGTTAGGGCATCAACTTCGCGAATTGTTTGTTGCAATATTGTTGTTTTGTGAGGTATCTGACCATGAACGGCTATTTACGGACGTTTTACCTTACTTGTCAGAAGATGTGGTTTATTCTCAACGTAGATTGTTAGGAAATAATGATGTGGTATTTACTGATGTTGAGATTCAAAATTACACGTTGTTAGAAATTGAAAAGATTCTAAATGGTAGCAATAGATCGTTGGTTGAGTTTCCAAGTATTCCCCAAATTGATTGTGCTTTGTTACGAGGGACAATGAACTCCTTACTTGCTGCTGAGAGAACATATGATTTACGTTTCGAACGATCTCGGTTTGAACTTTTGCATCGTGGGTTAACTCATCAGCAGAATGAGGTCTTTGATTATGTCATGACGTGTATTGAAAAGCGTGCGGGTGGAGTTATATTTGTATATGGTTGTGGTGGTACGGGCAAAACATATCTATGGTCTACTCTTATTGCGTGCATCCGTTCCATTGGCAAAGTAGTTTTATCTGTTGCTTCATCTGGGATTGCGTCGTTATTGCTGCCTGGAGGTCGTACTGCTCACTCACGATTTCGTATTCCGGTTGATGTTGATAGTGATTCGTGTTGTGGAATTGATGTTGTCTCAGAACTTGCCGACCTGATTAGAGAGTCAGATTTGATCATTTGGGATGAGGCGCCGTTGCAACATCGACATGTGTTTGAAGCTGTTGATAGAACATTACGGGATTTGTGTAAATATGAGCGACCTGGTGCGGAGAATCAAGTTTTTGGTGGAAAGGTTGTTGTATTAGGTGGTGACTTTCGACAAGTACTGCCTGTTATTCCTAATGCAAGTCGCAGTGAGGTCGTTTCATCGGTTATCAACAAGTCTGCACGGATATGGGAAATGTGTAAAATATTTGTGTTGACGATCAACATGCGACTTCGTGATCCATCGCTTTCCGCTTTAGATATGAATCAGATGATGGATTTTAACAAATGGCTATTACAACTAGGTGATGGGACCCTTTCGACAACTGCGCTACCTGATGAATCTGATTCTGAATGGATTTGTATGCCTGATGATCTTTTGATACCTGCGTCTGATAACCCGATTGATTCCATTGTAACTGCTACGTATCCAGATCTGCTAAGTCGCATTGGTGACTTTGAATATTTGAAAGAACGTTGCATACTCTGTCCAACTAATGACTCTGTTGATGAAGTCAACACACATATCCTTGGCCAAATGGTTGGTGACATGCATGTACTGTTAAGTGCTGATGACATATGTCCAACGACAACTAATCTTGACGAGATGCGTATTATGTACCCACTTGAATTTCTTAACACACTGAAGTTTTCAGGGATCCCAAACCACGATCTTGAGTTAAAGGTCGGGACACCGGTCATGTTGTTACGTAATATAAATTTGCAACGGGGACTTTGTAATGGCACACGTTTGATCATTACACAAATAAGTCGTATGGTAATTGAGGCTTTGATAATCACCGGAAGTCACGTTGGTGAAAAAACATTTATTGGTAGGATCGATATGACGCCGACTGATACTTGCTGGCCTTTTCGTTTTAAACGAAGACAATTTCCTTTAAAAGTTTGCTTTGCAATGACTATTAATAAGAGTCAGGGCCAAACATTTAAATCTGTTTGTGGCTATCTAAAGCATCCGGTATTTAGTCATGGTCAATTGTATGTCGTTGCATCTCGAGTTACGGCGCGCAACGACCTACGTTTTTATATAGACAATGGAGGCAAGTGTCCTGACAATTTAACAAAAAATGTTGTTTATAAAGAAGTATTCTATAACCTACCCCAAGGTATTACTTATGTTTATGCGTTTACTTTTCGGTTACCATTAGAATGAACAAACCTTTCGACTGCTAATGTTCTTTGTTGTTTATTGTTTGTGTTTTATGTGTAGTTATTGTGGAGTGATGATGCGGGGAACCAAATCATACATTTCTGACCTGATTCCGTATGTTACTGATAAGTGGTCCTTGACTGTAATGGTGTCACGTGTTTGGACTGCTTACAATCCTCGTAACGATCAGAAACTATCTCTAAACATGATTTTAATTGATGAGAGGGTATGTTTCTTCATATATTTTATGTTCGAGATGCATAACCAATATATTGGAGCTTACGTACAACGTTTGATTGTTCTTTAGGGGTCAATGATTCATGCTTTGGTCCCGAAGTTTATTATCGACAAGTTCAACACTTCCATTGTCGAAGGACGTGTATATAAACTTAGTCGTGTCAGTGTTGTGAATTACACGTCTAAATATAGACCTCTACAACGTGATTTCTTAATTCAATTTGCTGCCTGTACGACCGTCTCATTACATTCGGGTATCGATGATGATGTGTTTGCCCGATATGCATTCGAGTTTGTCCCGTTCCATGACATTAGCAAGCGCGTTAACGATGATACTTACTTGACAAGTGTTGTTATTGTTTAACCTATCTGATGTATCATTTACCTCTTTGGAAATCTTTTATGCCTTACTTCATAGTATTTTAGATGTCATAGGGGTTCTTCGTATATGGAATCCTATAGAAAAAAAAGTTGGAACGATTACAAGCCCTGCCTCTGCTCTTCGTAAAATTGTCATTGCGGATATGAGGTATTGAAATCGTTTGCTATATTCATGTGATTATACATGTATACATTGTCTCATTTGGTAGTTTGTTTATCGTTTTCGCTTTCAGTGATACAATGTTGGATGTATCATTATGGGGGTCATCAGCGTCCAAATATACAGATGACATGATTCGTGCTATACAACATCGCAATATCGTTTTTGTCATTACGTGTTGTACTGTTCGTGCATTCAAACGTATGTTTCTTTTACAACATGATTTTGATTTCATTTGATCAATTTCATTTGTACGTAATATCAACCTTATTTTTATTGTATTCTTAAGGGGTCCCACATTTGAGTACGACATCGGCAAGCCATTTATACGCAGACCTACAACTTCCAGAAGTTATCCGTTATCAGGACGGGTGATTTAAATACCTTTACTGTTGTCTGTAGTTTTCGCTTTCTGTATTTTTTAGTATCTTTATAATTTCCAATTTTAATATTATAGCCCTGTTCGATCTGTTACATTTGGAGCTCCTGTACCAATCACAGAGAAACTTTCTATTGTACCGGTTGAAGTCGTATACGCCCGGTTAGACGAGGGAGTTGATGAGGTACTATAAGAAATTTACTTTCTATGAAGGCTGTCTTTTGGGTAATGATGGTGCATGGTATTTGTTGTAGGGGACAGTTTTTACTGTCGCTGGAACATTGATTGACATCGATATGTCCAATGATTGGAAGTTCATTCAGTGTACAAGGTGTTATAAGAAGGCAACTTTAAGCGGACGGCGTTACTATTGTGACTTTTGTAAACAGAATGTCCTTAATCCTCGACAAGCGTAAGTTTTATGTTCTTCCCATTCGTTATGTGATAAGTGTGTTGTCTTAAGATATTATGTATGTTGTAGATATAAACTGGTAATTCGGCTAAAGAATGACACAAATGAGATGAGTTGTGTTCTATTTAATGCTGATGCAACGAAGATGGTTGGACTTACTGCAAGTGAGTTGATTGTAAAAAGTTTAGAAGAGGTCAGTTAGTCGTATATCAAAAGTTTCCTTCTTTTTTTGCACTACTTTCACGCGTTACTCTGACTTACTTATGTGTGTCAGGCCGGCGATGACCGTGATTGGATTTATTGGTTTTTGGTTGAGGCATTGTGTGCACGTCATGTTGTACTTGATATTAAAGTGGATAAATACAATATGGTCCCCCACTGCATTCGTCGATTTACAGTTGCTCGGTTTCATGGTGACTATGAATCTATTGTGGCCATTCATTCAAGCCAAACATCTTTTTTATCACCGCTTGCATCTACGTCAAGTGCCAAGTGTAATGAAGAAGTCAGTTCAAACGATTCTTCTACTGTAACGAAATGTGACTTCCATCATGATCCTGCATCAAATCATTGCACGTCTATGTCACTGACTACATTGGACACCGGATCAACTTCTGCTTCATCCCAACCTTATGTCGATGATTCCATCGTGCAGTAGCGACCGACGTTCTCTTCTGACATGCAGTGATACTTTTGTTCATGTCGTTGTTTATTTACATCTTTAACATTTAGATTTCCTTATGTACGATGAATGATTATGTGCTTTTGAACTTGTATGCGTATAATCATTGTTGCAACTTTCTTTATTTCTGTAACATCGTATGCTTGTTTTTAATCACTTGTAATCGTTGTGTGGTATCAAATATTTTTGGTTTTTTGTGTATTCATACTTGTGTCATACCAGCGTCATGCATCGTCTTTTCGTACAACCGTGCTGATGTTTTCGCGGTCGTTAACATGTTATTGTAGAAGCACGCTACTGTTTTCGTGTGTCATTAGCTTTGCTTATTCTGTTCTTACCTTTGTCATGATTAATTTACAATTATATTTTGTTGTTGTTAGTAACTTGTCATCTTTTATTAACATTGTCGTAAACTCATACGCTTACTTTTAACATTTTCATGTATCGTTTTGTGTTTAGATAATGGTTGATCTTTGGACGGTAGATGCTTTTTCATCTCTCGCTAATCCTCATTCATGCTGGACTATTACTGCTGTTCGAGTAGACTTGGTGTGGAAAGATGATGTTAATCAGAGATTAATATTAATTTGCATTGATAGAAATGTAAGTGGTATTGTTACATACATATTCTTAAGTATGTCAGGTTATAATATCATAAGTTGATTACGTAGCTGGACCTCAAATTAATATATTGTATGCCAGAGAGAGAAAATGGCAGCTGTTATCCCATTTGATTTAATGCACCTTCAGAGTTGGCGGTCTTTGACGGGTGGTGTTTTCTCTTTGCAACATTTCACAATTGAAGGAACATGTTATCAGTTTCCAAGATTCTCATCATTTGATCTTTTACGTTCTGAGTGGTACATGCTTTTTAATAAGAAGACAAAAATTGAACCTGTTACAGTTGCTATCGAGTGCATGTTTCATTTATATCCGTTGGTACCGTCATTAAAAAGTCTTGTACATAGATCGACGAGTTCACGACTATTGATTGGTACGTCCATATTACTTACTACGACTGTGTGTGTTGTTTGTTACTTGGTCATATACTGTGTTGTTACTTTAATGTTTTAATCCGTACTTGACATTATGTTAGATGTTGTTGGAAAAATCGTATCTGGTCGTCGAATTAGTGCGTCATATGTAAACTTGAGCTCTTCGTTTGAAGTATTCTTACAGGATGACACGTAAGTTAACAATTTTTTTTTTAAGTACGTTGTGTTATTATATGTGAAATGTTTACCAAACAATGTTATGTTATTTGGAAATATTATTGTTTTGTATAGGGGATACAAGATTAAGATAAAGTTGTATGACACACCGGAGACAAAGCATGTTAAGTTTTATCGTGCTATTCTAGCGAGGTCTATCATATACGTTTCCCGCGTTACTCTAATGCATTTTGAGACAAGTATGTTATAATAAAACTTGATTACTTTCATTTCCTTTGTTGTATGTGCTGCTTCGAATTTTTATTTACCTTATGTTGGTTTACATGATTGTCAGTGAACATGCTGTTTTCTACGGATTTGACGAAGATAGTTATCGAACCTGTGATACCTGAAGCAAAGAACATTAGAAGATTGTTACTGTGGTGATGCTTTATTGGTATTGCATAGTTTGACGGATTGGTAATGTTATGTTATTTGGAAGTATGATGTCTTATTACTTATTGTTTACGTTGGTGACAATATTAATATGATGTATGCTTCGAATGGGTGCAACTCATACATCTTTGTAAGTTTGAGCAAGGTTTTATAATTTAACAGTATCCTGTGCACCGCACGGGTATTACACTAGTTATAATTATAAGCAAGGCTGTTCATTGATGGTTAACCGAACCGAAAACGAGTTTCGGACAGTTAACTGGACACATGTCGGTTTGAAGATTTTGTGAACCTAAACCTAAACCTAAACCGAAATATTCGGTTAACCGGTAATTGGTTAAGTTTGTTTTTTCGGTTCGGTTATTCAGTTAACCATTTAACCGTTTTTAATTTAAAAACTCCAATTAATATTTAAAGACTTTTAAAAGTTTACAATACCAAGTTATGAATTAAATTACAAGTGTACTAATAAGATTATCGTTAAAAGATTGAATATTATTACTAAAATATAGTAAGAATATAAGAATTGCACTTTTTCATGGCAATTGAAATGTAAATGCATGATATTAATTAAATTGGGTTACAAAATTGAAATAGATTAATTAGTGAGTAATAAAATTATATTATTATTGGTATAAATGTTAATATTGATATGCCTAAAAACTAAATTATATAAAATTAATTTTATTTTTGGTTTTTCGGTTAACCGACCGTCACTAAAAACGTGAACCGTAAGCGAAACCTAAACCGAAGGATTTTTTCGGTTCGGTTAACCAAACCGAAAACTATAGAAAAAACAGGTTCGGTTAACCTCAAAATCGAAATGATTTATCGGTTTTTCGTATTGATTTTTTCGGTTTCAAAATTTTTTAAACACCCCTAAGTTTATAATATTAAAAAATAAACGAAAATGATAATTGATTATCCTAAGACAATAATAATAATCCGTCATAAACTAATCAAGCCAGCTGCTTTGCAGCTGTGGAAGGCAAAGTTTTTATATTATTTTAATTATAGTAATGATTACTTGGTGATATGTTTGGGAGAAAAAGAAGAATCCACGCACAGAAAAATATTAAATATTCATAATTAAATAAATAAAATAAGTTAACTGCCTCAATGGGAAATTTCTTTTTCTTTTCCTTTTTAATATTACCAAATGGATAAGAGTGGGCCACCAGAACTATAAAACCGTTTTAATAAATAAGTTTAACTTGTTTTTTCGTAATTATTCAGGGGGTGTGTGTGTATAAAGAGGAAAATCATTTTTTGTGATTAGTATTTTAAATCTATATACTATCAATGGTTGTATAAAATACAATGTCAATTTAGGGAATAATCAATAGCAACCCAAATGGAATTTTATACGTTTTGTGTGTCGTGAGAGATAGCAATAATTTGTTTAAGTAAGAGTTTATCGATACACAGAATCTCAAATCAGTACTAAAAGGGATCATAAACATTGCTAGAGTGATTTTAGTAATAACTATTCATAACCGCAATAATAACTTTGATAATTAAAATAGAGTTGTAGATGTAATTGCTCAACTAAGTTTAGTATTAACATTACTACTCAAGTCACTAATGTTGAGCATTACTTACTTAAACATTAGCTTCAGTACATAGCTTTAGCTGAAAGATATTAGCTTCCGTACATTGCATCGTTGATACATATTAGTTGAAGTACATAACTTCAATATAATTAAAGTACATAGCTTCAATCAATGATACCTAAACTAGGGGCTCAACGGATTGGATCCCATGAAGGGGGGACGTCGAGCCTTGACTCCCAAACTCCCAAAAATCTGTCTGTCAGGCCTAGACTTAGATAAGTTTTCACAAGTATACAATCTGCACCGTCTGACACATAAGAAGTTGAACCTAAGATCCTACCAACCTCCAGATAAATCACATGATACTAAAATGAATGACGATATTAAAATCCTGAACATTATATATGTGTGTGTAGAGAGAGAGAGTTGAGATCAAAAAAATTTTCTTAGATTGATAACTTTAAAGAACCAAACTTAAAAGTTAATTTTGATTATTGATTATACTTTTTATCTATATTTTGGTTTTAAATATGATATATAAGAGTTTAATCTAGGTTTGATCAAAAGTTCATTTTATTATCGTTTTTAGTAACAAAATTTTTTTAAATCAACAATAAAAAGATAGAATTTGTGATACTTAAATTATATCAATGGTTTGTATATCTTAAATCGCATTTGTAAAAACCATAAAAAAATTTTAATCCAATAATAATTGTTGATTCGGTATCTTTAAACTATTGATTCAAAATAACGCACATGAGTCATCAATTCAAATAAATCACATCTCAGCCATCTTTTTTACTTAATTATTGACTTAGAGTTATTATTTTTAACCATTGACTTGGTGGTTTAACTGTATGTTATCTTTTTATTGATTCTTAATTTAAAGAAAATATTAAAGGCTTTAAGTGAATCCCAACATGACACATACATATATACATACATACTAAAATTCAAAGAAAAATCAAATTAGAATGGAGAACTGAAAATACAAACTAAATTAAATCAATCATATGTACATATGCATAGTATGCACTTGTATGGAATTGGTCGTTATGGATTCAAAGCCTTTGGTTGATAGACTCGACTCGAGTGATTTCAGGTGTTTCTTGTCTCTTTTTTGATGGGCACGGTGTCATTATCTGGACGGTTGTTTTAATTTTTGTCTTAGGTTGTTGTGGTCGGGCTTTGCGTCTTCCTTTGGTTGTTCTTTCCCGGAGCTCCTCTTGGTTCGTTTCGATAAAAAAGTTTGCACATATGTATAGGGTATATCTATATACATACATGATACATATAATACAATTTTTGTTGGTTTTAGTTTTCAAGTATAATTTAGTTATCCATATGTGAATTCATAATGGATTTTGTGGACCCTGAGATATTTGATTCTTTACTAATTCAGTAATTTTAATCCACACACGAGTAAGAGAGGAGGGGGGGGGGGGGGGGGGGGGGGGGGGTGTTATGCTGTGTTGCTGTGAACACAATTTGACCAAATCTATTCAATTCCATCAAAGTGAAGTAATTTTGCTGGCTTGAAAACTTATTTAATTGAAATTCAATCATACATATTTAACACATATATAATAAAATTATTTAGTATAGTAATAGTATAAAGACCACTTTTATTAGGGAAAATTATGTAAAAAAGCAATGTACTATAGTATTTTTCGAGTAAGTCATTAATTGCACAAAAAACGTTTCCATAAAAGTATCTAACTTAAAAACGTTTTCATAAAAATCACTGCACATAAAATGTTTCCATACAAGTATTTTAACTTAACGAAATTTTATGAAAAACATCTGCAAAATCCTTAAAAATATACCATAAAACAACACATTTCGTAAAAACTTTCAAGTTGAAGAATTTTATGGAAACTTTTTTTGTTCAGAGACTTAATCGAAAAATATCAAAAGTGTGTTTGTTTTTTTTTTTTTAAATAATTTTATTACGAGTTATTTGATACCTTTTTTTAATATTTTTCCTTGTTTATTCGAACCTAAATATTTGTTTTATTTTTCTTTCCCTCACTTGGAATCTTGTTCAAACTTTGAAAAAAACAAAAACCAGAATTTGGTTTATAAATGTATCAAATCAAGTTCATATGCTTAATCAATTTGGTTTATTAATTCAAGTACGTTTAAAAAAATTAAAATAATATCCATGAAATAATAATAGTAATAAAAATGATCAAACAAATAGAAGAATCACAAATCTAGCTATCAAGGTATTCCCTAGAAATGAAAATAGTAATTTTTATCGTTGAATTGTAAAAAATAAGCAAATGTACAATTCTGGTTAAAAACTGACTTTTTAAAGGAATGCTGAATCAGAGAATTAATCTCATATCATCAAATGTTTAACTTAGAGACAATGATGTTTAATTCTGATCTGCTAAGTGCATGGGGTAGATAGGATCAATTCGATCATGGACTCGAACCGGATATTCTCGGTTAAGTAGCTTTCATACCACATTTCTCTTTAGAGTAGCAAGTCCTCACATGCGCAATATTTGGAGCTCTCTTGTGTCAATTAAGGTGGCGTTTATTGTTTAAATGTTTTACCCACAAGGTCGAACTTGCATCGTAGGAGATAGTTGTTGATTCTTTGAAGTGTGTTTTTCAACAAAAGATATAAACATTATAAATATATTACTAATGATAGAATTATCATTTTGTATAAAATTATTGTGTATAACAAATTTATTCAACTTCCTCTGAATATATGATATTTTCCGTTAAATATATCATATTTTGTCTTATAGCTGTGATGGTTACAATATTTATATATAAAGTAATTTTAAATCTATGATTTAGAAATGCATTTATAATATAAAAATAAACATAAAATAAATTATACATGTTAGATATAACTTATTCTACCTTTATATAAATTAATTTGCACATAAATTTTACAATGAATAATAGCTTTTTGTATTATTTTTTTCCTTTTCTTCGAAGATCTCAGCAATTTTTTATACATATAATAATTAATATTTATATAATTTAAATTTAAATTCATATATATTCTATATAATCAATTATCTATTAGAAAGTATTCATGTAACATATGAACATAGTTTCATAAATAAATATATTGTCAAAGTGTCACTTTCAATATTCATTTGAATCTAATCTCCATTCAAATATAATCTAACTATTCTAATAAAAAATAATCATACATAATAAATTTTTGTTCTTTATATTATTTATACTATTAATATCTATAAATATTATTTAGCATGCTTTTTATGGAGTAACAATTATTACCATTTTAAATTATTTAAGTTTGTTTGATAATATTGTACAAGTTATATAATTAATTAATAACTAGCTATTAATATAAACTGAAAGTTTATGTATATATTTTTTTGTTATGTCATATTATACTAAATAAGAAAGTTTAACAATTAATGTTTTTCAAACTTTAAAATAACTTTATTCATACAATTTTACATTTATATAAATTCTATAATATGTTACTAGTAAAAATCATCAAAAAGTTTATAAAGAGATTTTTTCTATGTACTATTTGTTCATACATATTTCATTTGTATAGTTTATAAAGAAATTTGTACTTGTGTATTAACACATTTATGGATAATTTTAAAAAAACATATCTAAAATTTATGTCCTACTACTTATAATAATATTACTAAATAATAGTTATTATTTTATTTATTGTATATAACGCGTTATTGAACACTCGCGCGTTGCAGCGGTGTCTAAAATATTAATTTCAAAAATAAATATAAAAACAAATAAATAAAAATACTTTTCAAACAATTCAAGCAACGAAACACAACTGAACCAACATCGAAGAGTGCAATTGGAAAGCCGATAGAGATTTAAGAATCAAGACAAATGATACTGTTAGACGGTTCGTATCATTGGTTTCCTAGATTTTACAATGCTAAAATTACAAACAATGTCTTATTTAATCGGACCGGAACCAAAATTAATTAATCAAATATTCATAACCATAACTTGAAAATTTGACATTGATTAGGTTTAATTGTCAATTTAATTTATTAGTTTTACGATCAAATCAAATAAGTTTATAACGGTAACGTCTCTAATACATCGATTAGAGTTTGTCAACGTTATAATAGTAATGTTCAATGTTATACATGATCATATTTTAAAAAAAAAAATCTAAATACTAAATAGTTACAATAATAAATGTTAAAAGAGGACTAAATGAAAATTTATTAAAATAAAAGAGTTAAATAAAATATAATAATAAGATGATGGTGTATTAGGAAAATTTTAAATTTAAAATTAAAAGAAAAAAGAAAAAATGTGACAGATGGGCATTGGTTTGATAGAATTGATAAATGTATGTATATATAATCACTACAAAAAAAAGGTCATTTAGTGGCATAGAAAATGTGCCACTAAATACAAGAAATGTGCCACTAAAGACGGTTAAAATTATCGCTGGCACAAAGAAAAAGTGCCACTAAAAGCGCTGCCACTAAAGATATATAGTGGCACTTTATGAATATGCTGCTGCAGGTCTTAC
The DNA here is from genome assembly GCA_020465985.1 of Centrapalus pauciflorus. Lineage (NCBI taxonomy): Eukaryota > Viridiplantae > Streptophyta > Magnoliopsida > Asterales > Asteraceae > Centrapalus > Centrapalus pauciflorus. Next base: position 118,797 of record JAANYP010002780.1, on the reverse strand, counting down.
ATGTTTTAGTGGCACTTTTTTAAAGCCACAAAATGTATGTTTTTTTTGTGGCACTTATTTAGTGTCACTAAATTTTTTATTAAGTTTTTATCAATAAATTCCTTTAGTGGCACATATTTTTATCACACAACATTAACAATCCATAAGTAATAATATTTTACATTTAATTTAAATTGCATTAAAATTGAAATTAAACAATAAAAACATAGTTCATATATATCATTAAATGTTCAAAACCCTTAGTTATAATAAACTTATATTGTCTTTCAACAATATTTCAAATCATAACAAAAAAGCGCATAACATGTTTAAATGTTGAACCAAATACTAATACCAAAACCAACAAATAACCATCTAGCTAGAAGTTTCAAATTTTAACTTGCTTCAAACTTCACTTGACAAACTCCTCATGTTGATGCAATTTATGAACCAATACCTGTCAATTTTAATCATCAAATTATTTATGAATTATATACACACAAACTACACCATGTGGTTTATATACACACAAACTACACCATGGGGTTTATATTATAAGTAGCATGTATGATCAAAGCTAAAGCTCTTTACCGTTGTTATGATGACTTGCGGATGATGATCTTTGATTTACGGGTGGTGAGTTGTTCGGAACCATAGAAAAGTTATCCGGAATCTGAAAGAAATGAAATAAATTGAGGGTCGTTAGTACATTAGGTAACATAATAAACAATTTAAATAGACTCCAGGAACAAAAGGAAGTATCTAAGAGACTTATTAGTCTCAGACCTGGAATTTTGTTGCTGTCCAGGAACAAAAAGGGAGTATATAGACTCCAGGAACAAAAAAGGAGCTGTTAAACAGAATTAGAATCATTTAATCTATTATTTTGCTGCTGTCCAGGAACAAAAAGGGAGCTGTTAAACAGATTTAGAATCACTTAATATATAATTTTGCTGCTGTCCAGGAACAAAAAAGGGAGTTGTTCATCATTTGAGTGCTTAAATTGCCTTTCATCCATCTAATATTTACTGCTTTATAACCTTAAAACAGAATAAATAAAGCTTGCTTTTGTGGCAGCAACTGTCCTACATATACCAAGGAAAGACATATATAAGTCACTTGAGTTCTCGTGGGACCAACCGAGCCAGCAAAAAAGACTGTAATTTGGCCATTGTATTGTACGTTCAGAACCGCACGGTGTCTTGTTAAAGGACAGCAGCAATATAACAATACATAAACATGCTTTTTTCTAGCAAGGGCAGCAGCAATATAACAATACATAAACATGCTTTTTTCTAGCAAAGTGTTTTGGTTTCTGTTGCAGGATAGAGTATGCTAGGTACGTTTTTCGTTTTACTAAAACAATACATAAACATGCTTTTTTCTAGCAAGGGCAGCAGCAATATAACAATACGTTTTTAGTCATCGTTTTTATTTTATTGGATATAATAATCTTTATCGTATTTGTGAAATTTATAATCACATTCAAAAGTTATATTTAAAGGACCTCTTTTATAATTGTTGCACAGCAACACAGCGTCTTCAAAATCTATAAGACAGTCCTGAATATGATGGGCTAGTTTGTGGGAGTTTTCTCATACTAGTATTTATAGATAAGCAACTCCTCTGCAAGCACACACTCAAACGAATGAAGTTCAAGTATACGAATGAAAGTAACAGTCAATCAATGTCCTAAAACGCGAGCATTCCTAGGTATTTACTAAAGAAAACATGAATTTTCTATGTAAAGCCATATCCAAACCAAAGTCAAATGAGTTGGTTATGATCGTTAAAATCGAGCCAATCCATTAAAGACGACTTGATTAATTATTCGAGCTCCGTTTTTAGAATTAGGCTCGAACTTGATAAAAATGAACTCGATCAAGCCAAACTTGAGTTGTTGGATAGAGAGGTCGACTCTAATTGATGGATTCTTCTATAAGAATGTGTCTTACCTCAACTGAAACAGGGGAACCATGCCCTCCTGTAGCTACGTTCTATCCTGCACATACAAATATAAGACTGTCTACTAATTGACAATAACTTCACATAAGTAAATTAAGGGATAATAATCAAGAATCTGTGTACTAATATTTTTGTGGTCGATGATCTATGTATCGAAAATTTATGCTTCCTTGACAATTGCTTGGGCCAATACAATGTTAGTGATAGTTGATGTAGGCTTACCAATTTGGAAGTTTCGCATCTGCATTTTCAAATGCATAATGGTAGGACTTATTGATCCTACTAAATGATGTGGAGTCATTTAGCCGAATCGTTGGAGCAGCAACTGCATTGACGTATTGTAAAAAGTAAAATGGTAATCAACCTAAGGCAAGCCGAATCTATGGCAGCAAGCCCACAATTAGTAACATAAGTAAGTGCAAATGGAATAGCCTTGTATGAAAGAAACTTCTATGCAAAACTGATCAAAAAAAAAAAAATGAACTTCAAAGTTTTTTAATCTAAAGTTTACAACCTAAAAATCCAAAGCTTAGGCAAGGTTAACTCATTTAATAGTGTAAGGTCCAAAAAATGAAACAATTGATGTCACCAGCTTGGACGTACAGGGTTGTTGCCTAAATACTGCACACAGAATGACAGAGACATATCTTCCATCAACCCGATACTAAAAAGGTTGTGTCGCTGATGGTGTAGGTGGTCGGCGATGGGGCTGCGGTGGTCGGCGAGGGGCTGCGATGGTCGGCGAGGGACGGCGGTGAACAATCTGCAGTACGTGGAGGAAAAGAAACGATGGGTGAAGATGAAATGGGACAGTGGAGATGAAAAGGGGCAGTGGAGTGTGGTCGGAGATGGGGCTGCGGTGGTCGGCGAGGGACGGCGGTGAACAATCTGCAGTACGTGGAGGAAAAGAAACGATGGGTGAAGATGAAATGGGATGTGGAGAAGAAAAGGGGCAGTGGAGTGAAATTAGGGCAAAAAAGTTAAAAAGATGTATTAGATTTTAGATAAAAAAATTCAACAAATTGGAGGGAGATAACAAGTCAGCCCCAAAATTTAGGTGGAGGGAAATGAAAATTGTTTTAGTGGGATATAATATTACAAAGTGCCATTAAAGATGTATATATTTTTAGTGGCATATAAAGAGTGTCATAAAAATACCATATATTGTGACACATAAATTTTTTGCCATTAAAATATTGTGTCACTAAATGGCTCTTTTTTTGTAGTGAATGTACTGTTATAAAAGGACAATAATTATGGATGATGAATTCTTTTCTTCTTTTACCAAGTGTACAAGCAACATCAAATAGTAATTTCATTAAATAGGGAATAGTGATTTTTTGTATATAAATAGGTTCATCAAGATTTATCAAATGTATGATTTAGTAGAGAGAAATATATGCATCAAAAGGGTTTTCACAACTCTTGGTAATTTCTTAATATCTGAGTTTCTGTTAGATTATAACACGTTATCAGCACGAAGAGCTCTGCAATTAAATCAAGAATTAAACGAGGTATGGTTACTTAAAGTTATAACTTATAATGAGAAGATAATTACCATAAATAATTAATACGATAACAATAATAATACACTTATGAACTACTAACATGCATTATTATTTCTAACATTTTATTTATGTACTAACATTTAATTATGCATACTAATGTTTATTTATGTACTAACGATTACTTATACTAACGTTTATTTTCTTCATTTATGATAACATTAATTATGATTATTAATTTACATCAATTAAAATTTTGTTCTTATAATGCAAACTATTAATTCTTTTTATCTTCTTCATAACAAGTGTTTTTTATATTTTTAATCATTATTTTAAATTAAATGAAAATTATCTTTTAATCATTTATTAACATTTAACAACGGTTACATAACTGTTGCAACGGTCAAAAGAAAGAAAAAAAAAATTCGACCGTTTGATGACTCAATTTTTTCTCTATAAATACTCCAATATAAAACTTCAATATTTCATTTAAATCATTCTTCTTCCTTTCTGAAAAGAAAACTTACAACTGGTTGAAGAATGAAGATACCTCTCTCGTTTTTGATTTTTCTTATTGTAATACTTTCAATACTTTTCAACTCTTTGTTGCAACTACCATTTGATGAGATGTATCCTTTTCTGGTTCTGTTTTCGTTTACGATTCTCCCACTATTATGTGTTGTAGTTCTTATTGAAATATACTAATGCTAATTTTATGTTGTTTAACTTTTATTTTGATAGTCAATATGGCAAATCTTGAGAAGTTATCATTTGCTGCATTGGACGTAAATGGCAATAACTACATGCCATGGAGCATTGATGTAAAGATACTTTTAACATCAATGGGTATTGTAGAAACACTAAATGAAAACAACAATTGCTCAAATCAAGAAAAGGCAAAAGCAAATGCATTTCTTCGTAAACATATTGATGAAAATTTGAAATCTGAGTATATGAATACGGAAGATCCAAGTATTCTATGGAAAGATTTAAAGGAAAGATATGATCATCAAAGGGAGATTTTGCTTCCAAATGCCAGAAATGATTGGAATAATATGAGATTCCAAGATTTTAAGAAAGTGAATGATTATAGCTCTGCATTGTTCAGAATATGTTCACAACTCCAATTTTGTGGCCAGACAGTTACAGATGCGGATATGTTGGAAAAAACGTACTCAACATTTCATGCATCAAATGTTACCTTACAACAACAGTATCGGATGCAAAATTTTAAAAGATATTCTGAACTTAACACCGTCCTTCTAGTTGCAGAGAAAATCAATGAACTTTTGATGAAAAATCACCATTCTCGTCCAACTGGATCATTAGCATTACCTAAAGCAAATGCTATAACTAAAACACATGGACAAGAACGGGGATTTGGTCGTAAACGAGGCCGTGGCCGTGGCTATAATCAAAACAATAATTATAGTTATAATCATGACTATGGTCATAACTATAATCATAACAGAGGTCATTCACGTGGACGTGGACGCGGACGTAGTCATAATAAAATTCCACGTGATAAGAAATCTAAATCACAAGAAAGACCCAAAAATGATAAACAAAAGGCTAGTGCTTCTCAAGATCCTGAAGATCTTTGTTACCGATGTGGAATGACTGGTCATTGGTCAAGAACTTGCCGCACAGCACCACATCTCTGCAAACTTTATGAAGAGTCTCTTAAAGGAAAAGAGAAAGAAGCAAATTTTACTGATCTCCCTGATGTTCCAATGCCCGAACTGAATGCTTCAGATTTCTTTGATGATTTGGATATCTAATAATGTAATCGTGTTTTTGTCTTTCCTAAGCTATGTTTTATTCCTTATGTTTTATTTCTTGTATCATGTATTGCACTTTTTCAATAATAATATGAATGTGTTTCTACTTAACAAATTTTATCATATATACTTATTACTTTATTTTTATGATTAGAAGTCTAAAATGAATTTTATCGAAGAACTACATCAAGCAAATTCAGGAGACATCTGTATACCAGATAGTGGAGCAACACACACAATTCTTAAAAAGAAGAAATACTTTTCAGAATTAAAGTCAAGTAAAGCAAATATACATACCATATCAGGTCATGCAGATCTGATTGAGGGAACTGGAAAGACTCATTTTATATTTCCTAATGGTACAAGGTTTTTGATAAATAATGCTCTATTTTCACCAAAGTCTAAAAGATTCTTGTTGAGTTTCAATTACATACACCTTAATGGGTATAATACTCAGACTGTGACGATAGAGAATGAGAAATTTATGCATATTATTGACAATAACCATGTAGTAGAAAGACTACCAACACTTGGTTATGGTTTACATTATACATATATAAACATGGTTGAATCACATCTGGTTGTCAAATAAAAATGTTATGATCCTGGAGAATTAAGTTTATGGCATGACAGATTAGGTCATCCAGGAACAACTATGATGAAGAGGATAATTGATAGTACAAATGGACATCCATTGAAGGATCAGAAGATCCCTCAAACAGGTAAGATGATCCCATGTACATCATGTTCTCTTGGAAAATTTATTGTGAAACATTCACCAACTAAAATTGGAAAAGAAACCCCAATGTTTCTTGAAAGAATTCAAGGTGATATATGTGGACCAATTCATCCGCCATGTGGACCATTTAGATACTTCATGGTTTTAATAGACGCATCAAGCAGATGGTCTCATGTTTGTTTATTGTCAACCCGTAATGTGGCTTTTGCTAAATTTCTTGCTCAGATTATTAAATTAAGAGCACATTTCCCTGATTATACCATTAAAAAGGTAAGGCTTGATAATGCTGGTGAATTTACATCTCAAGCTTTCAATGACTATTGCATGTCTGTTGGAATTAGTGTTGAACATCCAGTTGCTCATGTTCATACACAAAATGGTTTAGCTGAATCATTAATTAAACGTCTTCAGCTAATAGCTAGACCATTAATAATGAAGACAAAACTTCCAGTTTCTGTTTGGGGACATGCAATTTTACATGCTGCATCGCTGATTCGTATAAGACCAAGTGCTTATCATAAATTTTCTCCTCTACAACTTGCTTTTGGTCATGAGCCAAACATTTCCCATCTTCGAATCTTTGGTTGTTCAGTATATGTTCCTATTGCACCACCGCAACGTACAAAAATGGGACCTCAAAGAAGATTGGGTATATATGTAGGGTATGAAACACCTTCTATAATAAGATACCTTGAACCACTGACAGGTGATGTTTTCACAGCACGGTTTGCTGATTGCCATTTCAATGAGGCAATTTTCCCAGCATTAGGGGGAGAAAATAAAAGCAAAGAGAAGGATGTATCATGGTGTGAACCATCATTGATTCATCTTGACACTCGGACAAAACAATGTGAACTAGAAGTTCAGAAAATAATGCATTTACAAGAAATTGCAAATCAACTGCCTGATGCATTTACTGATACTAAAAGAGTGACTAAATCATATGTGCCAGCGGCTAATACACCTGCTAGAATAGAAATTCCAAATAAAAGAGCTGATGATAAAATCACTCAAGAATCAAAAGCACGTCTGAAACGTGGAAGACCATTTGGTTCCAAGGATAAAAATCCTCGAAAGAGAAAGAGCTCTGAAAATATAACTGATAATAAGAAAAGTGTTCCTAAAGAAACGTAAAATAACGGTATTTCCAAAGAAGTGGAAATAGATGACTCCAATACTGAGATTGCAATCAATTATGTCCATACAAATATCATATGGAAAAGAAATGAGATGAAAGATATTGATGAAAAATTTTCTTATGCTGTTGCATATGATATCATTACTGGAAATGATGATCCAGAACCAAAGTCTGTGGTTGAATGTCAAAACAGATCTGACTGGCCTAAATGGAAAGAAGCTATGCAAGTTGAATTAAGTTCGTTAAATAAACGAAAAGTTTTTGGATCTATCATCCTCACACCTAAAGCTGTAAAACCAGTAGGATACAGATGGGTGTTCATAAGAAAACGAAATGAGAAAAACGAAATTACAAGATACAAAGCAAGACTTGTGGCTCAAGGTTTTTCTCAACGACCAGGAATTGATTATGAGGAGACATATTCTCCAGTAATGGATGCAATCACTTTTAGATACCTAATTAGTCTTGCCGTTGCTAACAATTTGGAATGCGTCTAATGGATGTTGTTACGGCTTATTTGTATGGATCACTTGATAGTGATATTTATATGAAAATTCCTGAAGGATTTAAAATGCCAGAAGCATTAGGAAACAAACCCAAAGAGATGTATTCGATCAAATTGCAAAGATCTTTATATGGGTTGAAACAATCTGGACGCATGTGGTATAATCGATTGAGTGATTATTTGATAAGTAAAGGATACACAAACAATCAAATATGTCCATGTGTGTTTATAAAGAAGACAAAGGTTGGATATGTTATCATAGCTGTCTATGTTGATGATCTAAATATTATTAGCACAATTAATGAGATAAATGAGGTAATTGTGTTATTAAAGAAAGAATTTGAAATGAAAGACCTTGGAAAAACCAAATATTGTCTTGGTTTACAGATAGAGCACATGCACAATGGCATACTTGTGCATCAATCAAATTATACGGAAAAGGTCTTAAAACATTTCAACATGGACAAAGCAAATCCTTTAAGCACACCAATGGTTGTTAGATCACTTAATGTTGATAAGGATCCATTTCGTCCTCAAGAAGAGAATGAATATTTACTTGGTCCAGAAGTATGATATCTTAGTGCAATTGGAGCTTTAATGTATCTTACAAACTGTACAAGACCTGACATTTCTTTTGCAGTAAATCTGTTGGCAAGATTTAGTTCAGCTCCCACCAAACGACATTGGATAGGAGTCAAACACGTTTTCCGATACCTTCGAGGAACCACTAATTTGGGATTATTTTATTCTAACAATTCAAAAGAAGGTTTACTTGGATATGTAGATGCATGTTACTTATCTGATCCACACAAAGCAAAATCTCAAACAGGATACGTGTTTTTAAATGGTGGTACTGCAATTTCCTGGCGTTCTCAGAAGCAAACACTTGTTACAACATCCTCAAATCATGCTGAAGTTATTGCACTACACGAAGCTAGTAGAGAAAGTGTATGGCTGAAATCTGTGACAGAACTTATTTTGTCTTCTTGTGGACTAGAGATGAGCAAAAGTCCAACTTTGATTTATGAAGACAATGCAGCTTGCGTGTCGCAGATGAAAGAAGGATATGTCAAGAGTGACAGAACCAAACATATTCCACCAAGATTTTTCGCTTACACGCAAGATCTCATAAAGGACAATCAGATTGAAACGAAATACATTCAGTCTAGTAACAATTCAGCAGATCTCTTTACAAAGGCACTTCACAAAGCGATTTTCAGAAAACACGTCCACAACAATGGAAAGCGACATGTACAAAACATGTGATGATTTTCAGATGGCAATATGAGGGGGAGTCAACCAATCGCTGTACTCTTTTTCCCTTGACTAAAGTTTTTTCCCACTGGATTTTTCTTTAGCAAGGTTTTTAATGAGGCAGCATTTCGTGGTTGAACTCTTACTAAAATTATCATCCAAGGGGGAGTGCTATAAAAGGACAATAATTATGGATGATGAATTCTTTTCTTCTTTTACCAAGTGTACAAGCAACATCAAATAGTAATTTCATTAAATAGGGAATAGTGATTTTTTGTATATAAATAGGTTCATCAAGATTTATCAAATGTATGATTTTGTAGAGAGAAATATATGCATCAAAAGGGTTTTCACAACTCTTGGTAATTTCTTAATATATGAGTTTCCGTTAGATTATAACATGTACATATATTTTATGTTCAAATTTAACTTTTCTTTCATTTGAACTTTAAAATTTTTGATATATCTAATAGTTTATAAAATATATGTATATAATAAACTAGAAATGATGATAAAAGAAAAAGACAAGTGGCGTTTTGCAACGATAACAAATAGGGGTGTAAACGAGTCGAGCCGGTTCAAATGTGAAAAAATTGTGGGTTAGGTGTTGTTTGATTTTCATTAAGAGCCTCTTAAAAAGCTCTTAAGTCTAATATTCAGATGAATGATGAATTCAGATTGTTTATTTAGTTTCAGACTTCAGAGGTTGCAACTTTAAATTTACCTCTTAAATTTAAGAGTTTGAGAGTTGTCTGAACTAAATTAAGAGCCTCTTAATTTCAGAACTTAAGTCTTCCTCTTAATTTCAGACGTGGTTTTCAGACTTCAGACATTTAGCCTCTTAAAAAACAAATGACACCTTAGTCTAATATTAATCTGATTAAAAAATTAAAGGTTATCTGTTTGGTAACCGGTTCAAATTATAGTATTGAATAATATAAAAATGGTTTAAAGACTTCAACAATAAAAAAGAAAGCTTAGAGAATTAATCATGAAAATAAAAAATTTGATAGTTTTTTTTTCTTTATTAATCTTATTTTTAGTTTGTAATCTAAGGTTATACATCTATTTTGTTCAAATCGTATAATTATTTGGCATATAACTTTCTAAATCTTTAATTTATAAATATTTTTCAAATCAATCATAGCATCTATTGAATAATAAACTAGCAAAGTAAACATAAATCTTCTAAAGTTCATGTTTATAAAAAACTACTTTTGATTTTTAATTATACCAATCTATTTTTTTATTTTTCACTACCATTGACCTATTTTAAATTTACCAATGGTTACAATTTACTCTATATTTTTCACGACTATGTTAATTTATCGGTTAACTATATTAACGTCAGTTCATAAAGTTATCAAGACCAGAAAAGCTAATCAATGAAAACTCTAGACAAAAACGATTATATATTTAGTGATTAATTTTATGACATGGATGATTGGCAAATTATATCATGTGATATATAAGTTTTCACATATCATATAGGTAATCGAGTAGTTAACAAATAAGTTTAAAATTACTATAATCGATACAGTTTAAAATAAGTTGGTAACATAATAAAAAATAAAAACTTAATAATTTTTATTTGTAAAATATAAAAAATGATCATTATACTTGTGAATTTAACAAAAACAAGTTGCTATTTTCACAATCAAACCAAATTTATTCTCTTCATTTTTTTCCAATATGATTTTGTATTCTTAGCATATATAGCAATTTCTATGCTCTATTTTTCTATAAATAATTCAATTTTAAAAAAAAAAAAAAAAAAGCAATACATTTAATAGTTGTCGTTTTATCCACCAAAAGTACAAACAATGCCCTGAATTTGCCCCGGTGAAGGGGCAATCAATAATCATGGTGAACGGAGGAGATGGCTGGCTATGCTATTAAACTCATGAATTTAAAACCAAAACCATTTTCCCACCAAACCCTAATTTAATCCATACAAATTCATTCGTAATCAATTTGATTCATTTCCTTTCCTATTCAAATTTGACGAATTATAGTGACATTGGGAGAGTAGTAATTACTGCTAAAATCTTCATTACTATTTCCATTTTAATTCTTAACTGCCATTTTCAACCATGCTCTGTTGCTTCAGAAAGCTTTGTTGCTTTGAAATGAATGCTTCAACTGCAATTCGGAACTCTTCGTTGCTCAGTCTGTCAACCGCCTGAAACGATGTCACCGTCGACTCACCGTCGCGACAGCTAACGGCGATGCTCCTCTGCTTCTTCTCAGTCACTGACCGTCGTAACTCCCGACGAGGCTTCATTGAAATCTGACTCTTCAGTTTATCCGATTGAGTTCTCTGAAACTTCTCCATCTGTTTTACCGCTTGCTTGATTGCCGTTTCAGCCGTCACTTCTGATTCCGTTTTGACGATTACTTCCTCATTTTGACTTTCTTCTTCCTCTTCAGATTTCCTCGTGATCGGAGATTCATTTACTCGCGACGGCACCGGCTTAACAACATTCGGAGCGTCTACACTGATTTTCTGTTGATTTGACTGACTGTATTTACTATCATCATAACAGATTTCGGAACCACCGGAATCATTACCGGATTCCGTTTCACGTGAAAGCACATAACACACGACGACAATTACATTTCCGACTAAAAACACAACGTGTTGATTCATCAAGTAAGAAGAAAATGCAATGAAATAGTCGCCGGAGAATTTAAAAACTAAAGGAAGACGAGTCGACGACCACGAAATCAACGCAACAGCAACGAAAACCTCAATCAACTGAAACAATTTCGCCATATTCGTAAACAGTCTGTATTGCGCTAATGCATTGGCCTTCTCCGTTTTAACACTGTCAACAAAACCATAAGAATCCATATCTTCGATTCCTTGCTCAGTCAGATGAATGGCAAAAGATCACAAGTTGAAGAATTCAGAGATGAAATTGGTGCAGTGAAGAAGAAGAAGAAAACACACAGTAAAGTGGTGAAAGTGTGTGGAAAGATTCAAAGTAAGGGGTAGGGATTTATACAGGTGGGGACGGGGGGGTCGGGGTTGGGGGGGTGGGGTGGGGTGGGGGGGTTGTGGGCAGACGAAAAAGTGACGAATTATGGAACCAAACAGAGAAGATGAAGACCGAGCCACTACGCCGATATACCCACGCGTGTGGTGGTCTTGTTACGCACCCAAACAAACCCTTAGGTTGCGTTTAGTTAACGAAAACTAGTCATTTTTCAATTTCAGTTTTCATGTTATAATTTTTAGTAAAAAACCAAGAGTTTCTATGAAAATTGAAAACTTGTTTAGATGATAAAGTTTTAGTTTTAAGAAAAATAAGATGAGTGATAATAAAATAAAAAAATAGGATAGGTGATGGAAAAGTAAGAGAGAGAAAGAGAGTATTATAAAGAAATAGGGTAGGTAGTAGAAAAGTAAGAGAGAGAATATGAAAAGTGGTATTTTAAAAAAATGAAATGAAAATTTATGAAATTGTTGTTAAGTAAACAAGTTTTCATTTTTGTTGAAAAGTGAGATGGAAAATTTGAAAATTTTCGGTAACTAAACGCACCCTTATCATTTACCATTTTTACCTACCCCACCTCATTCTTTTATTTTAATTATATATCATATTTTTTTACCAAAAAAATTACACTTTTTTTAATGTATTTTTTAGGTTTTATAATGAAAAAAACCAAAATGTTTTCATATTTTTTACGTTTTTGTCCTTCAATGTTATTTTTCGATAAAGGTCTTCAAGTTAATTTTTTCTTTTTGGTTTAGTGAAATTTGGATATTAGATACCAGTTTTTCGGTTTTTAAAAAACACAAAAAAGTGAAAACATATTAGTTTTTCATAATAAACCCTGTATTTTAATATTTGTGTTGAAATAGAAAAATAAAATAGGTACGTTGAATAACTTATTAAAATAGTTTCGAGAAAAAACGGATATGATTTCATCGTTCATACTTTCATGATATGAGGTTAGATTGATTTGTTAACGTAGTTTTAGTAAATTATAAAAGAATTAAATACAAATCAAAAACTATTATTGAAATAATAACCATAATTATTTTTCTAATAAAATGTTTAAGAATATTGAAAAGCTTTTAAAACGATGTTTAACACATTTTTTCTTAATTAGTTTTATTAAATTTTGCTTGCAACAAATCATTTTATGCAAATTGCGACGAAATACTTTGGTAAATTGTACAAACATAAACTATCGATGCGACATTTTCTTTCTTTACAATCCCTTATTTTATTGTAATATATTACGTAAAATTATGAACGTGCGTCGTAAATGCATTCCGACCATTTCCATCATAATATAGCAATTTGAAAAGATCGTCTTACTGCAATGGATACTTGGAAAGTTGGAAGTGAAATCCTTGATTGTTGTAACAAGGAGGTGCTAACAAGACGTTGCTAGCCACATCATCATTTTTAAACACTTGGCATTCCACGTAAGCAGTCATTTAAACAAGAAAATGCAACATAATTAGTCAAGTCAACAATAAACAAATCACAGGTCATTAAAATTACCAAATTAACCCATCGCCAGAACGTTTAATTAACTACCAAAATTCACAAAAATATATGATAATCAAAACATACAACTATGTTGTTGATATTTTGTTACATTACGTCATTACCCAACATTTATATATATAAAGAAGATGCATCAAATAAATATATGGATATACAAAATATTCTTGCAATTCTGAATTTTATATATTTTCCCTATAGAAAACGTCTTAGAGAGAGAGATTTAAAATCAATTGAGATTCTAAATATAACTTGAGAAATGTGATAAGTATTGTGATTCATTTTTTTACATATTGATTCACCATTTTTTTGAATATATAAATAATGAATCATTAATTTTGAACAAAACAAAACAACAATACATTATCTTTTTACGTTGATTCATTAGTTTTTAAATTTATAAATAATTAATCACAAATTTAAAAATAAGTGAATGAATATACAAATTAATGAATCAAGATACAAAATTAATGAATCATAGTGAATCTCACACTTCTCAAGATATATTAGATTTAGGTTCAAGTGAGTACCACTCATTATGTAGCGCATCAGAAGGTACTGCTTTTAAATGTAGTTTTTTTGAAAAAAATTTCAGGAAGATGTTTTAGTTAACATTACACAGATGATATATAAATTTCACGCAAATTCGAACACTCTAAGTGTATGAAATCACGCATCACATAAATGCACGTTCACATATATTCAAAATTATTTAAGTGTACGTTCACATCACTTTTTAGGAGGTAGGAGATGTGAATGTATGTGAAATTTACATATGATCCTCATAGTGTTAATTAAAACATGTTTATGAAAAAAAAAATTTAATTTCTTTTTAAAGTTGATACATTCTAATGCGCTGCATAACAGGTGGTACTCTCTCGAACCATATTATGTGTGTGTTCAGGTTCAAGTGTTAGGTTTTAGAAGTTGCATACATCCTCTGCTCCTGATTCTCCTTTTTTAAGTGTATGGTATATTGGTATGCATTAATGTTTGTTCCTAATGGCACATGGTTTTTCTTACAAGATTGTTTTGGTTCAACTAGGACATGCTGCAAAAATATCTTTTTAATTAATGCTCATAATATTTCTTAATTTAAATTCAATTCTCAAGTGTGTATATATCCTAATCCTACGCATTGGTTTTATCCTATACTTGATTACTATATAAACTTCTAATTTATTACTTTATGTCAATAAGTCAATTTAAGTTGTTTATCGATCTGGTTTATAGTTTATTCGTTTTTTTAATCCAAATCAAACAAAATTCATGATCGCCCAGGACAAAGCATTTGAAAAGCAATTTATAATTTTGTTTGGAGACCAAAATAAGTGAAATTAATCGTATAATTTTGATTCAGTTCGTTTTTTTTTTTCCAGTTTTAGTTTAGATTTTAGATTCTTAAACTTTTACATGAATTAAATTCATCACATTTCAAGTTTAGTGCTTTTTCGGACAAAAATCATACAAACTACATTTAAATCAACAACTACAAATTTGTAACGCGACTATATGTTAAGTGCTAACTCATAACATTCACGTACGATTTAAATCTAGATACTCCCTTTATAGAAGTGAGATCAGTTGAATATACAATCATAATTAAGTACATTGAGTACTCACACATGCATGTTTTTTTGGCTTCGTTTTACTAGATAGTTATTAATAAGAAAAGTGAAACCCAAATACATGAATGTGAGAGTAATCAATGTACTATTTTTTTTTTTTTTTTTTTTTTTTTGTATACTCAATAGAATCACACCATATATATTTATACATGCATACATACATGTATGTACGTATAAACAAAGAAAAGTTTTCAAAAGAGATTTCGATAATTTGGTTTAGTTCGATCTAGTTTGGTTAGAGCTTAATGAACCATATTTTTTTAAAACAATTTTATAAATATTGTTTGATATTAGACCACTCTGAAGACCTAACTGAATTTGGTCCGATTTGAGTTCGATTCCAGTTCAGTTAGATTTTTAATACCCTTAATTGCAAACCAGATACTGAAACCCATACATGTCACATGAGAGTTATAGTCGTCCAATCAATTATGATGTTTGGCCCGAAAAAGAAATACAGTATATATATAACATATGTCAATTGAATAGAAACACAAAACATATACTATCGACAAACTTTTATCTGATCACTTAACTTTTTAATTATAAGATTCAGATACATAAAATTATTGTTTAAAGGTTGTATCACTTAACTTTAAAACATAGTATAATTGTTTGTATTAAAAGGGCTTTACTATAGTACAACCTACAAGAAAATGAAAATGGAAATTAGTACAAACTTCATGGTGTAAAAAATATTGTTTGGTTGCATTTGGAAATGAAATGTAACATTACATAGTGAGTTTCAAAAAGTTGGCTTTTTAATGTTATT
Organism: Centrapalus pauciflorus; assembly: GCA_020465985.1. Taxonomy (NCBI): domain Eukaryota; kingdom Viridiplantae; phylum Streptophyta; class Magnoliopsida; order Asterales; family Asteraceae; genus Centrapalus; species Centrapalus pauciflorus. Next base: position 103,008 of record JAANYP010002780.1, on the reverse strand, counting down.
CAAAAATGAAATGGAATTACGGATTTGGCCCATTTCTTTTTTCTATTTTTGTCACTAAGCTATCATTCTTATGTTTTCTTTTCGTTTTCGTATAGATTTCAATCCTTTTTGGGAATCTAATACATATTCTAGACACATCTAATACGTTTTCTTTTCTTGGCTCTCTTTCTTTTAAATCTCCATAGTCATCATTGATGATAGGATTTGTATTATTAAATAATAATTTATATTTATTTTTTGATTTATATCATTATACTTTTGATATAATTAATGTGGTATTGTAGGTGATATTATATAATCAACTGGAATGAAAAACTAAAGTACAAGTACCATATAAGTAAGAAAGATGCATTTGAAAAAATAGCTTGGTATTGTAGGTGATATTATATAGAAGATAATTGGTCCATGGACCTTAAAATATTTTGATTTTTTAAATATTAGTTTAAATATATAATATTTTTTGAAATTGGACCCGATGAATTTTGGGTGCTGTCTGTTTTTTAAAAGGTTGATGTCTGCGGTTTGCAGATTTAGCTGTAGAAATCTGTGGTCATAAAAGATGACCTAAAGGTCTGCAGTTTTCGCAGACGCAGGTAGACGAATAAAAAACAAACGCACTTTTATATAAAACATTTTCCCGCATTTTCGAGTTCACAGAATAGTTTAGTATTGAAATAATTTATGTGTTATATCGGTTAGCTTTTTTTAATACATTAAAATTTGAAAAAATATGTTAAATTTTCAATATATTTAGATAATAATTATAAATTGTAAAATCACAAGTTGATCTTATTGTGTGTGCTATTTTATATTTTTGTGACACGAATCGAATTAAAAAGGTCAAGTGTAAGACTCGTTCAATTTTACACCTTGTAAGTTGGACCCATGTCCTTCGAATCCTAGATTCGTCATCGTTAGTAACCCATTTTTACAACAAATTTACATTTTAATGACATTTTATTTGTAATAAATAATTAAAATATGAATAAATTAATTTGTAATAATAACTAACTAAACTTGTTGGCTATCTATATATTATATTGGTAACCATGGAGCACATGGGCTTGTTATCCTCCAAATAAACCCATGATAATTTACAAATGTCATGTGTGATAGATAATCCACCATTGAAACCCACAAGCAAACTAACACGTGTGGAACCTCACTTGAGATGTTTCACTAGACTAACTCTTTGTTTAGCTTAAATAGAATTTTGAATTGGCGTTACAACCACACAAAATTTAAAATCTTTTCTTGCACAATATTGATTTGACCCACTCTAGCTACTTTGTTTGCCAATTACCTATCCTTTTTAGCACTAAAACTATCCTTCATCTCTCTTCATCACTTGCTTAGCACTCAAACCATATAAATCATTAAAAGGCTCGGTTAATTATTGGTGTGTATAGATCGCTTAAGGTTGGTTACTTGGTTAGGACTCAAAGTCGGAACACCTGGTTAATAGCAAGGTCATTCTAACCATATTTGAGGTCCCGGACGCAAACATGTAAAAGGCCGGGCCTTATACATACATACATACATATGTGTGTGTGTGTGTGTTTGTTTATACATACTTTTTAATCTATGAAAATCGGGTTCCTGGATGATAATCCCTTTTTGGCACCCTCATGATCGGCCCTAGCTAATTGAATTTCTTCACCAGTTTGTCGGTTAAAATTCAGTAGTTTACTAATGCTTATTGGTTAAAACTAAAACCAGTTAGTCATTATTTTTTATAGGATAACCAATGTCAATTGTTGTAACTGGTTATCCAATAATAAAAAAGGAAATCATTGATTTAGTTAGTTTGTTGATTATAATGGGTTGTTTTTTGGTTAATTTAGTTATGAATTATGCATACCCGAAGGTTCAATGAGTAGATTTGACAAAAGAACAAGAAGTTCAATGCATGCAACTCAACAATTGAGTCGGATGAGTTATTGAAACGAAATTGTTCAATTACATATGAAACAAATATAAAATTACGTGATAGAAACATAAAATGTTCATGAAAATATATAATATCAATTTAGGAATCTTTGTACAAACTTTTCAAAATTTGCACATGATCGTTTTCTTTAGATTAGTGACTTTATGTTCCAATAATCATCCTCATTTAAGAGGATTTGTCGCTATCGATTAGCGGGTATATGAAGTTACTGAATCCTGCTTTACATTTTTCCTTTCCAATCGACTTTGTCAAAAGATAGGTCTAGGTATATATATCAAAAGAGGTTAAAGATCTTCATAATGATCTTCCCTATACCAAACTTTCCTTTTTTATTAAATTGTTTTAGGAAGTTCCTCATTATTTATCTATTTAATTATCTATTTCTTGATCCTTTTTTGTTATCTTTCAGTTTCGCTCGACACGACCAAATTTTAAATTTTGTTGAGATAATGCTAGTCTTTCTTAACTTAGTTACCTCGTCAAATGAGTGTAATTTACCATACTTTAGTTTATTCTTATATTAGGTAAACAAATGTTAAGCTTTCAATTGACTTAAGAAAACAAAATTATGAACGTAAAAATACATATATTTCGTTCAAATTACATTCATTATCAATATTTATGTGTAATTACATCTTCTAACAAAAGAGATAGAGATATTTGTGCCAAAAACCTTTAAGTTGAAACATTTTTGTGATTAAAACCCTCAATCATTTTTCATTGCACAAAAAACCCCTAATCGACTAAAACTTATCAAAATAAGGTCTTTTTATAAATAAAATGACTTGTAACATGATGAACCGATTGCAATCTCTAACCAACCCCTTCGACTCCGAAGAACATTCTTTCTAGCAAACTCATTTTTCTGTATATTATGATTCAAATTCACATTTCTTGAAATTTTCTATGTTCAAATGTGTTTTTTTGTTGCAATTTACTTTCGACAAAACTTTGGTGGTCACTGATGACTTGCTGACGACGACCTACGAAATTTTAATCGGTTACAACCAGTAATATTCTAATTCCGTGACATTTTGCCAGTTAGAGGTTTTTATGCAATGAAAAATGGTTAGAGATTTTAATCACAAAAATGGTTCAACTTGAAGGTTTTTTTACATAATTATTCCAAAAAGATATCTACTAAATATAGATTTATTTAAAATTCAGTCGAATAAATTAACATAAATTGATCATTGGAATGAGTTTAAAACTAAACGGAAAATGATTGATATGATTATAAAAATAAAAATATAACGTATAAATAATAAATAAAATGTTTTTTTTGACATAAAAGATATTATTTATTTACCAATGCCGTATCGTGGGCGTTGGGACCAAGGACAATCTCGTCGACGCCTTTGGAAAAATTGGTAGCGCAGCAAATGGTCTCCATGAATGTTGGACCACCATAAATGTCATGTGTCTTTTAATAATAAATTAAATAATAATAAGTTAATAACAATAATAATATAAGTTATTAATTTCATATAAAATTATGAGATTACTATTCTAATTAATATTATTTATTTTTTAAAATATAGATATTTAAATGATTTACGATTTATTTAAAGTTTAAAAACTGAATTAAAATTGGTACCGATAGTCCTATCATTTTTTTGTTTGATCGGTTTTAGAAGGTCACGATCAGGGTCGGTTTTGAGTATTTTAATGCCCAGGGTAAGATTGAAAAAAATATATTTTTTTAAAATATAAAATGCAACGTACTATTTTTTTGAATAGGTTTGGCAAATATAGAAAAATAATGTATTTTTAAAAATAATACATACTATTTTTTCAAAAGGTTTTGATCAATTATTGTGGTAAAAATTTAAAAAAAGTTTGTAAAATTTGTATGCATAAATTTGGATTTTAATGAAAAAAATCACTATCTTATCGTTTTGGTTATCAAACATTTAATTTTTCTTTACTATTTTAGTACTTGCGATGTAATTGTTTTCTTAATAAGACCATAAAATGAAACCAGTTTCCGTGTTAAATAAATGATGTACTTAATATAACTTTTTTGTTTTAAGATCTATGTTTAAAAAAATCATATTTTCACTATGGTTGGTTACTCAGTCATTTTTTCCGATCAAAAAAACCTAAAATTTTTATGATTTACCAAAACCCAATTGATTGCTTAATTACAAGGATTTCAAAAGTAGGTGTTTGCCTGTTTGGTATAGCAGAATGAAATGAAATCACATGGGTTTTATAAAAAAATTTGTGATGCGACAAATTAAAAGACATGTAAAGGAAGTGCGGAATGAGGTTTTGTATAAATTTTATTTCTTCCATGCCTTAACAACATGAAGAGAATACAAAAGCTGAAAAAGAAATAAGTTTTATTGTATTTTCTTCATTTTCAATAGCATATACAATAACCATTAATCAAAATAGCTTAAATCTCATTCATCATATTCAATGGTACGAAATACCTTCTGAGAGGATCGGTAAGGAAAAAAAATGTCGTAGGGACTAACTTGTTAAAATACTAAAAATGTGATTGTTTTTTCAACGTAAATCTGAAACTTAATCGTCACGTCATCTTTTTAATTAGATTAAAAGGTTACATGTAATGAATTTCACAATTTTTCATAAGAAAAACATAAAGGAATAGCTAAAATGGTAAAAAAAAATATAGAACGTTAAGAAACCAACTGGTGTACTACTTTATTATCTAAAAGTATTGATATAATATAAAAAAATGGTAGAGTTATATCTCAAGTATTAATAAATTTAACTAAAATAAATAACACACATGTAGAATATGGTTCGTGTAAGTATCTAAAAAGTGCTGAGTATTATGCGTACATGTGAACACACGAAATTCGGATGTGAATATGCTGCAAAAAAGTTTTTAATTTTTTTTCATAATAACGTAGATATAAATAATATAACATTGTTTGTAAAAAATTACACACATTCATACTTTCTAGCATCTTAAAAGTCATGTGAATATGAAAATTCTATTGTGAACATATTTAGTGTGATCATACGTTCATAGTAGTACCGTTCATGTGATCATGGACGTTTCACATGGTTATAATGTGTGTTTATGTGTGATTTTTTGCAAGTAGTCTTGTATTTTAATATAAACATGATTATGAAAAAAATTCCAAAAAAATTGGTTTTAAGCGGATTATCTCCAGTATTTCGCAAAACTAGTGGTACTCATTTGAACCCAAATCTATACATACACACAAATATATATGTATGTATGTACGTAAATTATATATTTTATTAAAAACTTTTGAAAGAATTCTTTTTATAATAATGTAGTTCTAGAAATGAAATTTAACACAATAATCAGTCATAAAAACAACATAAATAAATATAAATATTGATATTCAATATATGATATATCCAAGCCTATCCAATTTCAATCATATATAAAAGTTAACTAGTTGAGCAATCTCATTTATCACGTAACCCGATTGATCCATCCATTTTACTTGTTAGCTAGCTAGTTCAAGTCAAACAACCATCTTCGTCAACCAGTTTCAATTCAAATAAATACCTCTTACGCTTAAAGGTCATTTAATAAGCAATTTATATGAAAGCATAACGCTTTATTCGTTAGTGTTCATTTTGAAGACCATGCACTTATAACATACATTTAATACTACTTTATATTAACACATTTAAGGAACATTTTTATAAAATACAAATTTTGACTATAGAAAACCGAAAAATCAATTAAGGGTAGTAATAATACACTTTGTGAGTATAAAATGAAGTTTGAAATTAAAAGTGTAACATTGAATATTAATCATGATCACATGTTAAATTATTTATATGTATATTTAATTGATACATATCGATCTAATTAGCCCTAGAACTTAGAAGGGCAGGGTTAATGAATACCGATGGAAAATTGAAAAAAGTTAAAAAGTGAAAACTTTAAAAGTGGATAATCGTGAAAAATTAGTCTTTATATGCATGGGTAGCTCATGAAACTAAAATATGCTTTCGATATACTTCTTCTGGACCTTTTTAGGTGGACACATACAATTTTCCCCCTTTTCTTAAAAATTAAAATTCATTTCCCCCCCCCCCCCCCCCCCCCCCCCACACACACATGGTCGGATCTAGGGGTGGCCAGTATTTGGTTCGTGACCGAGGAAACCAAAAACCAAACCAAATCGGATCATTTAAAACTAAACCGAATTTTAAAGTCCGTTTTTGGTTTGGCTTTAGACCAAACCGATGATGAAACTCGGTTTTTGAATTGATTTATGGTCTAGCTGATAGTGGACCAAACCAAACCGAAGTACCGAATATCTATGTGTGTGTATATATATATATAGGATACTAGAAGTACCAAGTTTGACTGTCGGATGAATAACATTAATGGTTTAAAATCCATTGATTTAAGAAATTAATTATGAAAATATCAACTTGAATTTAAACCATTAGATTTATAGATTATATGGTTAATGTTGGTACTTCTGGTACCCTCAACATTTTTCTATTTTAAATGTATATGTGTGTTTGTGTGTGAATTGGGATTAAATATAAAATCAAATGTTTGTGACAAATGTGAAAAATATTGAATTAAAAAATAAATATATTAAATCAACATGTTATTTCATGATTTAACAGTACGTGTTGAATCAAAGGGACACCACCAGAAATATAATATAAGAATGATTGGGGCTAAAATTTTAATGTTTGAATTGCTTCTCACAAAGAAAATTAGAAAACTGGTTCGGTTCAGGTAGAATGAGTTTTTGCATCCCTACGTGTTTATGTAAAATAAAGAAAAAAAAAAGAAAAATTTTAAAGTATCTTGCTTTTAAAGTATTTTTTTTTTTTTTCATAATCATGTTTTAAAATTGATGTACGTGATCGTTCTCATAGAGAAGTAAAATAAAAAGGTTTGTTCGATACCACCTGAATTATGAAAAAATAAATAAATAAATAATAAAAATAATAATAAAAAAAAAAATTAAAGGGAAGGAGAGGAGAGGAGAGGGTAGTTGTAGCTGTCAGACACGCGATATAAGCCTTATAAGGTGTCCTTTTTCAATTTTAATTAAAAAGAAAATCTTTTACGTGAATTGTCATATGCATTTATGCAATTTGCAAACCATAAAAACTTTTTATATTATATGCATTTGGTTATTTTTTTCAATTAATAATTAGTTTTATAATTTTATAGAAATATCACACCTTTGATAAAAAAGTTTGATTTATAAAGTTTATTAACCAAGATTGTGTTACACATAAGATGTCTCCAACATGGAGAATCATTTAAAACCAATATCAATCCAACTCACTACAACTAAAAACATTACGCATTTAAATTCAACAAATTCGACAAACTTGATCAATTTATTATTAAAGAGGGTTTCCTATTCTCAATTCAAAGACCGGATAAACATTGCACCTATAAAAAATGGTCTTCCTCGATAGCCTTCTGACGGACCTCCTGAGCTACATAAAATATTGTTAGGTCATTTCCAAATAACCCAAAATTTACCACAATAACTCCCTTGCAAAACGGATTCCTTTTCTTCATCAATTAAGCTCGCACATGAAATATTCCATTAACTCTAGATTTTTCGCCAAACCAATATCACCTTTTGACACTTAAAAAAGCAGTACGGATCTGTATTACATAGCATACGTATAGGAGAGTCAATAGCAATACCTTTCCTAGACAAATTAAGTCTAGTAGGGATCGCATTGTTGAATAACCACTAAAAATATTCACTTAATCGGCACTAGAAAACTCAAAAATTTCTTCGTGTTGCCACAATCCTGGCCTAGAAGACGCAAGTGAAGTAAATCAAAAAGTTTTTCGACGAAAATACACCCTTCAAGTCCATACTTCATTTAATCACGTCTTTGCATGATATTCTTAGCTCAATACCCGTCATCGTTTATTTCAAACTTTATAGTTCTTCTATCCTTCCTCTAGTTACTTGAGATGACCATGCAAGCCCAAGCACCCTTCCAAGAGTTATTATCAACAACCCACCAATCCTTGAAGCAAACATATATCTTTATAAGAAAGGCAGATTGTAACCTGGTCCCCTTAGGTTCAATGATTTCATTTACACCTTTGATAATTAATCTTATGGATTCATTTATTTCTATTCTTTTTGTCATTAATAAATCATAACATTCATAACCATAACTTGTCTACAAATTCAAAAGACTGGTGGGAGATGTACAAAAGGGATAGGAAGGAAGAACCAAGAATCACAAGATTCTAATACCATTTAGAATAAAATGAACATGTATAGTGGCGGACCGAGGATCTGGGGTCACCGGATGCACAATCTAAGTCATCCTATCGGTTTGATAATTTAAGTAAATAAATTGGTCAGGTCGGACCACAAATGTGTTATGAATTAAGGTTGAGTTTTAATATATTAGAATTGGGTTTGGGTTATTGGACTTGTGGGGTTAATATATATATTAGAATTGGGTTTGGGTTATTAGGTATAAAAATTAAGGTTGAGTTTTAAAAATGTGTTTTGGGTTGATGAATTTTGGTAAATATTAAGTTTTTGAATTTAGTTAAATGATTGGTGATCAGTGATATAAATCACTTCTATTTTTATGTAAGAAAATTGGTACTGCTAATGTAAGTTTTATGATTGCAGTTGTTTAGCAAGAAAATAAGCAAAATGGTGACTGGAGTACTGAATTCGTGCAAGGCGTCCCAGACGCCGAAGGAGCGTCCGAAGAGGGGCATTACAGAGTCTGAGCGTCCCAGAAGCCTGATGCGGCGTCCTGCCCAGCGTCTCAGACGCTGGGGTCGACGCTGGTGCAGCAGTTGCTGTGAAGGCAACGTTTTTTTAGGAGGACGATTACCACATTTGAGGGGGTTCGCAATTTTGGTGTTACACACACAGAGGAGCAGTTGAAGGAGGCGAACCAGAGGAGAAAAACAAGAAGACCAAGCACGGATCAGACATTTGGCGTCCAATTCAATGTATTTACACACTATTGGTAGTTTGAATGTTTTCATCTATGTTTATCATTGTTAGTATGCTAGTCCAAGCTATGCTTGGCTAAATACTTTGTGGTGTTTGTTCTTAAGTTTGCATACTATGGTGTGAATGAATGTTTAATTAATTTCAGTTTCCATTTGTGTTAAAAGGGGTTGTGGATCTTATTTGTGAATGAATGACTGGTTGTGAACAACGGGTATTGTATATAACAGGGTATAGTGATATTATTAGTTGTGCCAACTCACTAAAAAGGGGAAGACAATCAATAGAGTTGCATACGTTGTCTTAAAAATATTTGTTGTGAAAGCTAACTCATTTATATGGAAACTGTCATTTGGATTACATCTGCATGAATGAACTTGAATTGACAATGAATGTATCTGAAAAAGTTGATATCCATGTCATTGGTTGTGCCAACTTTCTATAGGGGAGGAAGGCAACGAATAGAGTGGTATACGTTGTCTTCAGAGCATAAGTTGTGATTTCAAATTAAGTCATGTAAATGGTATCCGTAACATTCTGAATTGTCATAGTATGTATAACAAGAGAGCAAACACCCTCTCTTCTTAAGTGTAACTTCTTTAATCTAATTCTTCTGTGTTACAACGCAACAGTAGCAACTTACAGTAGGAAATTAATTCAAAGCAAATGATTTCAATTCCAATCCAAACAGTCTCTGAAACTAGTTTAGCAACTTGACTTTCCATGTGTAACAAACAATTTCAAACTGCAAACAATTACTTTAATGTGTAACAAACAATTTAAACGGGCTTTATGGATTTTGTAATTGACGTATGTTTTGTATATATGAAATTTCTGCATTAATGTTTCCCAGGTTTATTAAATTTCAAACTGCAAACAATTAAAACAGGTTTATTGAATAAAAAAATAGAACCATCAACAGCGGTGGCAACTAGAATTAGCAGCGACATCAATAGCGACGACATTTTGATCAATAGTGACAACATAACAGTGACGTACATGTCGCCGCTAAAGGCAATAGCGACGGCATTTTGAGGCTTTAGGGGCGACACACCCTTAATATTTGTAGTGTGATCTCTAGCAATGATGGAGAATTAAGTAGAAGCTTAAATTGGGGAAACAAAATTAAAACAATCATATGGTTATTGTATTTTTAAATTTCATAGTCTAAAAGATCATTGATTTTATCTTGATTTCTCTTTTATTTCATTCTCTCTACCAAACACAACCTAAGATCTTCATTAAAAAAAGAAAGAAAAAAGTTACAATAATTAAATCAATATAAAGGTAAAAATATAATAAAACTATTCAATATAAGCCCTACTTTATACTATATAGATTTAAATAAAATATATTAAATGATGGAAATAATTCAAAAAAGTTACTCCATGCTCACATGATTACCAAGTGATTGAGGGGATCATTTACAAACCCTAGGGTTGTTTTATTGGATGGGTCCATGGAAGTTGAAAGGCAAATCAAATGGAAAATCTGTAGGGGTTTGTTTAATAAAGATTGAAATTATGGTAACTTTTCACCATTTCTTCACACTTTAACTTTTAATCATGTCTTATAATCATCATTTTGCTCCCCACTTTCCAACTATCCTTTCGTAATCTTTTTTATGTTAAATTATGCAAAATTCGTTATATTATGGAACTTCAAATCTTATCTCAATTCTTTTGTTGATTAATAATAATATCATTGATAAATGAATTATGTAGGTTTAAACTCGCTTAAATGTACGATTGAAATCTATTATGACTGATGTATACTTATATATTTCATTCGACAGTTTCGATTGATACATATGATTTAAGAAGTTGGTGACATTTTAATTAACGAGTTAACAATTAAAGTTTTAAGTACCAAGTTATATTTCTTGAATTCTAAGTCAAGTTATAGGTGAACTAAGATTCATTTAGACAATGACTATCGCAGATGTGAAATCATTCGTTAAGAGTACTCGATCAGCTTACATATTTGAATATGCATGATATGTTTGAAGTGTCCAAATACAAGCATAGACGTCTCATCAACACATGAAATGAAGAGTTGTAAATGAATATATATACATACTTGTTCAAGTTTATATTGAAAAAGACAATATACATCATATTTTTATTGATTTGGTTTTTTTTTTTTTTTCATTTTAGTCACTATAATTTTTTTTGTCATATTCATTTTGGTGTCTTTGCCTTGCTAAAATAAATATCAGAGGACCAAACTAATATATATATATATATATATATATATATATATATATATATATATATATATGTGTGTGTGTGTGTGTGTGTGTGTGTGTGTGTACACACACGTATTGATTTCTATTGCTTATATCTTATTGAAAAAATCAACATACTTTAAATTTTGCATTGAAAATTAAATTGTTATACTTTTATATTATACATAGTCTCAATTAGAAAAGTCTAATTATTGTAACTATTGATATTTAATTAACATAGAAATAAGGAATTGCTAAAATAATCCTTTTATTAATATTTAAAATGAGGTATATATTGCTAATTAAGGTGATCTTTTGATACCTATAAATGTATTTATTACGAAAAAAACCAACATGTTTTCACGTTTCTTGCGTTTGCATCCTTCCATGTTATTTTTTTCCAGAAAAAGTTTTCGAGTTAATTTTTTTCCTTTCTGGTTTAATGAAATTCGACTATTAGAATCAGATTTTTCAGTTTTTAACAACTCACATTATCAATTATAGCCGGACTTTAATAGTCAAATTTCATAAAGCCAAGAAAAAAATTTAATTTGAGAACTTTTCTGGAAAAAACATAACATGAATGTACGAAAACATAAAAACCATGAAAGTATGTTGGTGTTTTTTCATAATATAGCCTTTTATAAATTATTTGAAACTTAACTCTTTATATTTAATTGATATTTAAAATGAGAAATTGCTAAAATAGTTTTTAATTAATATTTGAAATGAAGTTTTGTTAAATTGAACCTCTTTATATTTAAATAATAATTAAAACGAGGTATTGTTAAGAATAACTTTTAATTAATATTTAAAATGAATGATAACTCTTGATACTTAAAATAAGATATTGGTAAACTAAACTTATTGGTAATTATAGTATATACTATATATCCTTATATTTGTCAAGTTGGTCTTCCGTCCCAAATAAAGGGATGAAAGTGAATAACATAAGAAAAATGTAAGAATTAAAATAAGAAGGAAAAAAATATATATATAAATGTACTAAAAGAATAAAAAATACGTAGGTTTTTATAATATAAACCCTTATTTTTCTTCTAAAACTACGCATGTACAAAGTTCTTATTACGAAACTATTGTACAATTTTTATACGTAGAATCATGAATCTAAACAACGCACATCCTCTAAAAATACGCAGAATGGCAAGATGGAACGTCCTGAAGTTAAACAAAACTCGAATAGTTGATCTAGATATTGAATCATTGAAATGTAAGACAAAAGACACACAAAACTAATCAAGAAATAACATATTAAAGTTAACCCCGTAACAAATATAGATATAGAAATGGTCGGGTTTGTTCTTTGTGATCGACTATGGTTAAGGTTTATAAAAATAAAACATCGATCGATTTGACTTTCAATCAAGTGTTCAATTACATTTGAATAATCGAGTCACAATTCACAAATACTTTATTATGATGACGAATGAAGGGAACAATCGATCATATTGTGCTTATCGCGTTGTCGGCAGCCGAAGAGAGAGGCCATGAACATGATTTTAGCTAGATCGATGTAGTTCATGGCAGTGAGGAGGGAGCATGTGGGGGTCAAGACCACCAATTTCTCCTTGTCATATGATGGTTTTTATGTATTTGTGTTTTCATGGTCGAGCCGATCTGGTGGTCCAAACCTGTTCTGTTTTTTAGTGATCCGTTTAGTCAAAGTCAGTGCATCAGTTTTATGTTTCCCCAAAAAAATAAAATATTTAATTACTTAGCCAGAAATCGAAACCAGAACCTCTTAGTTTATAAAACGAGACTTTATCCATTAAGCTAGAACTCCTTTTACTATTAAATTTATTGGTGTATTTCTTTTAATAACAAATTTCATCTTTAATATGTTAATTTAATAATACATTTCAAGAAAAAACCTTAATGCATTACAGTGATGTATGAAATTTGATGTTGATTTTTGCAACTAGAGATCTCGTTTTTGAACCAAAGTAAATTCTAGTATTTTATTAAGTTAATATATTAAAGATAAAATTTATTATTAAAATATGTAAGTTAATAAATGTAACAACAATGTAACTTATAGTTTAATGGTTAAAACATTGTTTTATTAAATTAGAGGTTCGGGGTTCGATTCACAGCTAAGTAATCTAATATTTTTTTTTGTGAGGAAACATAAAAACGATGGACTGACTTCGACTGAACGAACCGGTCAAACCCAAAAGTGGTTTGGACTACCGAATCGACCACATGATGCATTAATTGATCGTGATGCATCATCCTCCCAACATGATGCATCAAATGATTGTGATGCACATTTCTTATGATATGATGTATAATCCTTTCCACATAATGCAAAATGATTTTCCTAGCGATGCATTATGGTTGTCCAATGGTAAAAAAATCATTTAAATGGTGTGAATGATCATTCATTTGGATGACTATTTACATAAATATGCATGAACATTCACATAATTTTTATGGACGTGAAAAGTTTGAATATATGTCAAATTCACATATCATAAGTGTAACACTAATTCAAACATGATTTAAAATAAAATAAAAGAGATACCTGCGAGTGCACTTGATTTCAAGAAGTACTCCTTTGAACCTAAATACACACACACACACACACATGCATAGGGAAAACTATGCAAAAAACCATCAAAGTATAAAAAAGTTTTGATTAAGTCCCCCTGTCATTTTTTTTTTCTTCTGATAAGTCTCTAAACCAATTAAAACTCATAGAATCGGTCCAAAGGTAATTTGCTTAATCTATTTTGTAAAAAACTATCAAAGTATAAAACTTTTTTCAATTAAGTCTCCATTCATTTTGTTATTATTATTATTATTATTATTGAATATTTTTTAAATACATTAAAATTATTTATTTGCGATTTAAAATTTTTCGTATGATTTAAAATGATTTTTTATATTTATTTTGAATTATTAGTTTACTTTTATATTGCGATTGTATATTAATGATTATATATCATATCATTGTTTATTTAGGATTATTATATTAACTCTTTTGAGTTTTTAATTTTCGATAAAAGAAGATGATCTATTCCGATTTTTTTTTTTCGATCGGTTCCAATTCGATTTTTAATTTTCCGAACGAAAAAAATTCAATTAACTTTTATTTATTTCGAAAGGATAATGTATGATTCATTCTGATTTTTAAATTATCGAGTGTATAAAATTACAACTCATTTCATTTATACAAACGAAATATGGTACAGTTAATTATTTACGATCCCAAAAAATGACAACCATTTAACTAAAATAGCTATAGCTGTTCTGATTTTTATTAATTCTGATTAGAATAAATGACGAACTCATCCACTTTTAAGTTGTGATCGTAAATAAATAATGTAGTTATTTTCGTTTAGAAAACAGAATGAATTATCGTAATTTTTTAATATTTCCGAACAAAAAAACTATGACCGACAGATTTTTAGTTTTTTCAAATGCATCATTCTATAACTATTTATTTAATATTCAAAAATTAAATCGGAAGGCTCGTCGTTTTAAAAGATTTGTTCATTTTAATTTATCGAAAAATTGAAATTCAAAAGGTTTCATATTATAATTATAGATAAACAATCATCTATCATATAATTGTAATATAAACATAAATAAATATTCAAAGAAACTTAAAAAAAAATAATTTTAAATCTTAAGACAAAATAAAATTGTAAATAAATATATTTATAAAAATTTGGGTACTTAATTGAAAAGGTTTTATGCTTTGATGGTTTTTACAATATAGATATATCCATGTTAACCTATTATAACAGGCTAAAGGGTGAATTTAAAAGGTTTAAACAGTTTGGGGATTTATTAGAATAAAAAATGAAATGGTGATTTAATCGAAAAAGTTTTATACTTTAATGATTTTTTGCATAATTTTCCTCACATGCATATACATATAGAAAAAAAAATTATACTAATACTAAATGATGACAAGACAGATAAACATTTAAAATATATTTTAGAAAAATATAGATAAATTTTGATGATATAAAATTAAATTTAGATTTAGATTTGAATCTAGATTTAAATTAGATGATAGTTATTAATAAGTAGAAGGAAATAATTGAGGACAACCTCACAAATTATACAACACCAATTAGGGTTTAAGAGAGTAGAATGTATTTGAATAAAAGAGAAGTTCATAAACTATACCACTTGAGTTATTTATCGTCATTGTTTTGATTTGGACTCTTGTAGTTTATGGGTTTCTTTTTGTTTTACTCTCCTTTTTGATGACTATCTTTTAGTTGTTTATTTCCTTGTGGGGCAATAAAATTTTGCTTTTCAGGAAAAAAAAATAAATAAAAAGATCAAGAGAATATTGATCCATATAATACGTCGTGTTCATAATTTGATTCGGTTTATCATTCATGAAAATATATCTCTAATTAGTTATAATGTGATTATGTGAAATTTGTAAACACTCAAAAGTTTATAAAATATAAAAAAAAAAGTTTGAATTCTTGTTAATCGTTTAAGTTATTAAATTTTATAATAAAGTTTATTATAAAAAGACCAACATGTTTTCATGTTCTTTACGTTTTCGTTATTCTGTGTTAGTTTTTTCAGAAAAGTCCTAAAGTTATTTCTCTTTTTGGTTTATTAAAAATTGGCTATTAGAACCCGGTTTTTCAGTTTTTAAAAACCAGATCTAACATTTATAGCTGGCCTCTAATATTCTAAATTTCACAAAACCAAGAAAAAAAATTAACTTGATGACTTTTTTGGAAAAAAATAACATGAATGAACGAAAATGCAAAAACCATGAAAAATATGTTGGGTTTTTTTTTATAATAAACTATTTTAAAATATGTGTATGTTGACATGAAATAATTAGAGAGGTCCACACACTCATTAAAATTTAGCCATCCTAGTAGTTAATGTAACGTCGGACATCATTTGGCAATTTCTCTCCATGCCAAGCCCAAGCCCAAGGCCCCTACCACTTGGAATATGCATTTATTTATAGTTCTTGCTTCCTAGGTGCATAATACATCTTATCACATTCTAGACAAAAATATCTCTAATTAATTAATTAATTATGGTTTTGAATTCGAGACTTTCGGAAGGAAACATATATTATATATCGTTCTCTTTCGTATCAAAGATAGAAAAATGTGCATTCTTCTTCGTTTGTTGTGTGTTTTACGTTACTGAAGATTCACCAAAGGACTACGTCTTCTAGTGGTGTGTCCCTTTCTTTGTATTAGGTCAACCAATGAGTAAACCGAAATATCTAAACCAATCCCATTGCATTGTTCGAAGATAAAATCGACAACCCTAGTAGGGGCTCAATCTATGAGTTTGAAGTTATGATACTTAAGGTGCATGTGGGATGGTTTTTCGATACATCATTATCTTTCTAGCTATAGTTCTGTTATACAATTGATGTAAATAAAAGTACCTGGAGTTAATGAATGTCGAATAATCAAAAAGGCTTCGTCATGTGGCCAACAAAGACATGTTAATTATTTGACAAACTTAACGATCCACAATTCCCCATTTGAAAAACTGAAATGCTAATTCATATACGTAATAGGTTGTCATCCGGACCATGTTTACTTCTTTCATGTTATCATCAATAAACTTGATGATAACAACAGGCGGCGGGCTTCATTTGCTCTCTTAAGTGTGAATCATTCATCTAAAATATTTATCTCGATATAATACATAAACATTTAAGTTCAACTTCACTTTGAAGTCTTAAGGGACATTTGGTTCGTAGATTTTTTATCTGGGATTTGCATTTTGTCAAAAGATTTTACATTATGCAGCATTTGCATTTTTTAGGATTTTGTTAAAAAAATCTGCATAATTCTTTAGGAAAAAATTGCTAATCTGAAAAATGCAAGGTAATTGGGAATTAAAATCCTATGGGGGAGGCTGAGTTTTTAAATAACAAAGAAGTAAGAGATTTAAGAAAATCATGGGATTTTAAATCCTTACTGAAATCTACTAACCAAACACAGGATTTTAAATGCAAATCTAAATGAATCCCAGGAAAAATACGAACCAAAGGCCCTTAGTTAGTTCCTAATTACTATTAGTGCATTCTTAATTTTATTTTCATCATTAATTGAAAGGTTAGTGTTACCATTTCATTGCCATTAATTATTTTATTTCTTTTATATAGTAATGATATTATTAAAACTCTAATGTAACCAAGGTTTAAAGCTACAAGTTCTCTAAGAGAGCCTAGGGAACCAAGGTTATAAGGAACACCTTATCGTACTAAAGTAACTAAAGAGTCAAGAAGATCTGATATCCTATCTTTCTAAAGTAACTAAAGAGTCAAGAAGATTTGATATCCTATCTTTCTAGAGGCTGCTTGAAGTGTCGCTTTTTATTTTTCTATCCAAAAGAGAGCTAGCTTTCGAATAGGAATATAGGTGACCGTGTTTCAAATTCCTGACCTAGAATTGAATAATCAAAGATAAATAGCATCTGAATTTTTCATTTTCAGATTGATATAGGATAATATAACAGACAGCATAAAAAACTTTTACCACCAAATTATTTACCTTTTCAGCTATGCTATATTTCATCAATGCTCCGAGCGATGGCATGACTAGTTCAAAGATCCTCTACCAACCATAAATCTCGTGCCAGATAATTCTTGGTTTTTTACTTTTGGCTCTTTCACACTCGAAAAAGCAATGGTCTAGCGTTTCTTGCTTATATCACTACGGGTGAGCATAATTCAGTTTTGTAATTTTTCTATAAAATCAACACCGAAAATTGAAATTTGTGCTTTTTGAGATCCAAAATCGTAGTTGGTGAATGTTTTATAGTTCAATTTCAAGGTTTCTTTTTTTTCTTTCCTGGTTTTTATTGGGTTTTTGGTACCCACCACCACCTTTTCCCTCATGGT